>CM021106.1:32024999-32307228 GCA_007115665.2 Sequoiadendron giganteum
CCTAAACGCTTAAACCTTAAACCTTCTACCCTATACCCTCAACCAAATACCCTCTACCATCAAACCTATTCCATCAACCCTCAAACCTTAAACCCTAATACCCTAGAAACCATCAACCTTATAGGTCCTCCAACCTAATCCCTCAACCCTATACCCTCAACCCCTATCACTTTCTCTCTATCTATACATCTCACCTCTCCCTCCTTCTGTCCCTCCCACCCTCTCTAATTGTCTCTATCTACCATCTCCCTCTTTCTGCGTACCTCTCATTCAATCAATCCCTACCACCCTCTCTCACTCCCTCTATCCATCTCTCTTTATGTCCCTCCTACTCCATCCCACTCTCTCCCACTACCTCTCTCTCCCTCTCTAATGTCTCTTCCTCCCACCCCCTCTCTCTCTAAGGTCTCTCCCTTTGGCAACCTACCTAGGTAACTCTCTCTTTGTCTCTCTCCCCTCTCTCTATCTATCCCTCCAACCCTACCTAGATAAGTCCCTCTCACTCCACCCCCCTCTTTCTCTACCTCTATTAGGTCACTCCCTCTCACACCCTCTCCCTCTCTTAGGTCTCTCACTCACACTCCCTCTCTCTCACACTCCCTCTCACTACCTATCTCTCAAGTCTCTCCCTCTCACCCCCCTCACACTCTCAAGTATCTCCCTCTCACACTCTCAAGTCTCTCCCTTTCGCACCCTACCTACATAACCCTCTCTTTCTCTTTGTCTCTCTCTCTCTCTCTCCCTCTCCCTCAATTCTCTCTCTCCCACCCCCCTCTCTCTCTCTCCCTCTCCCTCAATTCTCTCTCTCCGAACCCCCCCTCTCTCTCTCCCTCCCACCCTGCCAAGCTAAGTCCCCCTCAATCCAACCCCTTTCTCTCCCACTTCCTCTCTCTTAAAATCTCACTTCGACCCCCTCTCCATCTTTCTAAACTCTCTCTAAATTCTCCCTTCGTCTAAAGACATACATAAATGCATACATACAAGCATAATACATATGTACATATAATCTTACATCCATACAAGCATACATACATACATGTACATAAAAATATATCAACATACATTAATATATTAGCATTTAACATAAAGTAAGACATAGGGCGAGCGCATTATAATGCGCTCGCATTATGTGCTAGTAGACATGCTCCCCGCAGAAGCAAAAACCATGTCAAAAGTGAGATATATCGTGAGCACGTTATAACGCGCTCGCGTTATATCTTGCTTTGGGAATTACCGAACTTTAAGCTTGGTATTTGCCTTGGAATACCAACCAAAGGCTTGGAGGGCATTCCCAACGACCAGAGATATGTTTTTAAAAATTCCACCATATTTCTCATAATCAAGTTCGTGATCACCGTCAGGATTGCACGTGGTTCAATATCAAAAAAATTGAGCACATGGGTAATGTTGGGTTATCTCTTAAGTATCCAACGATGTAATTTTTTTCACTTTCTGAAAATGTTGAGTCTTTCATCCATAATTTATTTCATCTGTATGTCTTTTTTTTTTGCCAAAAAGCAATGTTTGGTATTTTTTTCGTTATAAATTAACCGTTCATCAATTTTTCAAATAAATTACATTTTTAGAAACTAGACTCCATTCTACAAAATTAAAAAATAAAAAAAACAACAAATCAATTAGTTTCCAAAATTTGTAGGGGTAGCACGGCCAAAATTCTATTTTCAGGATATGTCCACTTCGCAAATTAGTAAAAAATAAAATATTCATTAAAAAATTATTAGAAAAATCGTGCATCAACTACATACTATTAGCTACTTTCTGACTATTGCGATTTTAAAAATACTAAAAAAAAGTTCACCGTACGAGGGTCGTACAAGAGTTGCTATGTTATGTTTTTCTGACAAAAAGAACACCAATTTGTGTACGTCCCTCATTTGAACCCCTTAAATCTCAATCATTTTCAAAATAAATTAGTAGTTTAGAAAGTAGACTTGGAGCACTTGAATCATTCTTTTTGTTCCATCTCAAAATTTTGAGTCTAAGTATCCTCAATTTCATGTCCAAGGTCAATATTTCCTGATTTCAGAAAAAAGCTGTCTACTTAAGTCCCCTTTTTGGGAACCATCTTGGTGCACTTATCCGAATGTTGAATACTTCATTTGAAAAAGACTCTGTCATAACCATCCCCTATGCAACTGATGTATCTTGCGTAGCTACATCTTGATTAATCTCAGGATCATATATGTGCAAACAACACCACAAGAGTGACAAAAGTTGACTAGAACTCCAGGCCTAGAAGACTCATCCACATCAAGCTCTACTAGAGGCCTCACATATTGTACAAGGCTCTGAGTGAGTGAGATAATAGAGTCTAAGGTGTCCACCTCGACACTGTCCTTCACAATAGAAGGAACAGTCACATGCTCCACCACGGGTCTAGCTAAGGGTCTCAGTGCCAACTATGGATTACACTGTGCCCCCACTCTGTCATGTGTGGATCCCCCACCTCTACTCTAAAAATTTAGATAGTCAAAATAATTTATAATCTCCTTGAGGACAAACTCATAGTAGAGTTTCCTCAAAAAGTATTATGGGACCTTGTAGTTATTGCACAGAGGCGAGTAAAAAACCATCCACCACCCATCCCAAAAAATATTTGTTATCCCTTTGTGGTGGCACCAATGGATGGTGTACCTTTTGCATGTAGATGATAAAGGTTGATTGGTTCGTGGGTCCATGAAGTGGGACACAAGTCAGATTTGTTAATTTTCTTTCTCTTTACTTGTTCATACAAAAGTTTGTTTGCATAAAACTATTTGTGTTCCTCCCTCTTATTGGACCAAAAATTAAATTGTACAATCATTGATCCTACATGAGATATGATATATTGTAGGGATTTAACAAGGCCTCTCCTATGAGGGTTTGTTGTAGTCATATCTTTTAGCCTTGTAATCAATTCCTCAAGTTCTTTTTTGTTATTTTCTATTTGACCTAGAATATTTTCTTTTGTTCCTAGGGAATGTCTAGGAATTGAGGGAGAAGTTTGATATGGTTCTTGTTCATGAGGGTCTTCATGAGGAGGTGATTGAGGATTTTCAACATTTGGAGGTGGAAATTCATTTCTTGAAAATTAAGGCAAATTTTAATTAAAAAACCTAATTTAATCTATAATAAAATTTGAAACTAAAAAAATAGAGGTACTTACCTCTTTCACCTCCTTGACATTTCAATAGAATCTTGATGAAGATTCACAAGCTCCGAGTGAAAAAATTGCTTTGTATTTGGCGAGCATGGGTTGGGGAGGAAAAAAACGTAGAGAAGTCGTGGGTTCAACAATACAATGTAAAAAATGAAATTTTAATTTTTTACAATAAATTTTACATTTGGCGAGCACCAAATTTGGTGATTTCCAAACTGGATTGGTATAACCAAGCCATAGGCTCAGTCATTCAAGCCATTTAACAAGCGCTAAATGTTCAATTTGAGTAAAAAAGAAAAAGTGGCATCTTAATTGTGTCACAACTTTGTGCACTTATCCGTTAAAGTTCTTGTGAATCTTACACCACATTTTTTTAAAGGGGTTTAGGTTACCAACCTTCTCCTTTGTCTACATACCCTCCTCCATTGTTTGATGTATCTATGTGAACTCCTCTTATGAGAAGTTAAATTTTTTCTTCAAAAGAGAAAGGATTGCTTCTTGTTCCTCATCCTCTATCTAAGCAAGAGCATTTTTTGTTGAGGCTTCTTAAAGCCCACTTGAGTGCTCTTCCTCCTCCAACATGTAAGAAAGTTCATAAATACGATAAAAAATCATTCTTTATGTGCATATCATCAAGTGCTTGGCCATTCCACTAGTGAATGTCAGGCCTTGGGCAATAAAATACAACTTCTTGACTCTAGTACCACCACTCTTTCATTTGTTTTTCACCTTTGTCCCGTTCCTTCTAAATAATAAACTTTCTCCTATTCTGTTGCTCCTCACTATATGACATTCATAGCTATATGTGTCTTGTCATTGCCATTTATGGTGGTACAATATTAAGTGCAACCATACGTCATCTATGGTAGCAACACAATAGTCTCTAGCATGGTTATCCTTTCCTATACATCGGGGGCAAGGATAAATGGTTTTCGACCCGTGTACATCCTTCTTGAGGATCCCCTATCTTCTTTCTTCCCCCTTTTATTCCTTAAAATATGAACATAGTAAATATGAGCTAATATTTTAAGTGGGGGGATAACACATATCCATCTGTGCATCCATACATACACCATTCACACTTCTTGAGCTTTGGTTTATTGATGTGCACCCCTTGTGGTGATGCTTGTCGTAATGCTCCTTGAGGCATGGCTATCGATTTGTCTTGAATCATCATTTCTATATCTAGATTAGAGAGAAAACTGAACTTCTCTAGAAGTTTTGTCTCCTTAACAAGGTCACACACCTTGAGATCATTCCTATGTTTCATTAAAATGTTGAACAATAGATTTAACAAGGATTCACTTCCAAGAGACAGCATTTACTTATATATCTTTATAATTCTAACTCTTAAATAAAAAATAATTATTTATCATCATATAATTTTATTATATTTGTTAATAAAATAATAATTAATAGATGTTCTTTTACTTGAGGAGCACTAGAAAAAATACAAAGATCGATGATGAAGATTAAAAAAATACTACCATCAAAATGATAAAAAGTCATTTTTAATATTATTTCTTAATATAAGAAAATATTTCTAGTACTTGGATAAGCTCTATCCACTTACTTCAAACTCCCTGGACTGAATCTGCACCTTACATGTTTGCAATTTGAGATCAAATCAGATTGTGATCAAATCTTATTAATGAGAGAGAAATGGTGTTCTTCCATGGATATAGCAGCCAATCCATAGATTTTTAAAGGGATCCAGAAGCTGTAGTGAGTTTGAATGCGTTATTTCAGTCACGCAAATGATGTTCAAGATTTATTTAGATAGGTAGTGCCCACTGTCCAGCCACCCAATTTTATGCTTTTGTAGCACCACAGTCACTCCCAATGGCAACATGACAGCAACAAAAGTGAAGTGAGCTCTTGCTCTGAGAGCAGTGCTAAAGGTGGTGGAGAAGGAAGTCTCAGGCAAGTCAAAAAACAAAATAATGATTTGAGTGCAACGACAAAGGTGAGCAAGCGGTGGTCAAGAGTGGCGAACAGGATGCTTATGATCTTGCAAATTTTCCAAAGCCATGGTGTAGCAGGCGACTAGCATACCTATAAACCCTAATGACACTCACCTCTAAAGCTCCACTCTACCAGTCTCACCATCTCCGGGCTCGCTAGGCTGGAGATTAAGCATGCCTCCTCTTCCATCACCACCATTTCCATGAATGCCATCCAGGGGCTCACCACTTGTTTGCATCACCGCTTCAACCGAGGACTTAGTTTTCACCGAGAAGCTTGAGCTGTATGTATTCAGTCATTTATAATGAATGGGGGCGGAAACAATGGTGTTGGTTGAGGCCGAGGTGGAGGCAGATCTTTCATGGTCCAGTAGCATGACCAAATCTACAAGTCAAACATACTTTAGGCATTTGTAAACACTCTCTTTTAATTTGATTGGAGATGTGGAGGAGTTGTAAGTAGTCCTATAGTAATAAATGCAATTTTTAAAAATAGAAGTTTATGGAAAGAAAATTAAAACCTATTTGATTTTTTAGTCCTATAGTAATAAATGAAATTTTAAAAAATAGAATAATCTATTAAAAAAAATTAAGGTATTTAATTTTTTAATAATTTTTTTCACAAATATTAACAATTTTAAAATAAAATAAAATAAAATGGATTATGTTTAGAAGATTTATTAGTATCAACAATAACATTTATGGTGTTTGCATTAATTATCATATGATTACTAGTTACATAAAATTTGATTAAATGGATTATATTTATAATCTATTTATTAGTATCAATAATAGCTTTTGTGATTATAGTGTAGAAAAATGTATCTCTCTATATTTTCACACTTGTTTGGGCCCTCCTTGCTAAAATTTGGCTTCTTTATGTCTTATTTGGTCCTATTTTGCATCCATAAGCCTTATTTAATGCATTTTTTGAGGACAATCCCGACACTTATCAAATGAACAATCATAATTTAATGATTTTGGATTATGTGTCTCAAATTTAGTGATCTGAGACTCATATGCCATTTTGGGCGTATGGGTCTCACCTAAGTCTCGGGGCTTGATCCTGAATATGACATTAAACTTAACTTTTCTTGAAATTTGTGTCCCAAGCTTAGCCTACTGGGACTCATATGCCCCAACTGGCGTATGATTCTGGCTTTAGCTTGGACCTATTTTGAATTCAATTATTGGCGGGATTTTATTCTCCTAGATATCATGCTGACTTGTAGTGTTGTAATTTCAAAAAATTTGGCATAAACAAGTATAAATACAAGGTTATTTCACATATTTTTTCCTAGCAAGTTTTTAAGTTATCTAAGAAATCTTATGAAGCATTCCCGAAGAAAATTTATGAGATCAAGAGAATTCAAGAGTTGATTATCAAGAATTTTGGAGCATCAATTCAAGATTCAAGCATCATGTCAAAGTCTTCATTCATTATGTGTGTCTTTTAGCTAACATTTGTGATGTAGGTTTTCATGATTCAAACAAGTATTCAAAGACATTATCTCATATCAAGATCAAGAGTCAAGATCTACATTCATGCTAGCCATTTCACACAAGTTTGCAGCCTTTTATTCAAGGGTTTGGCGAGTTGCAACATTGCATATTGTTCATTCACCATTCCTTCATTCTATTTCATTTCATTTCATTTCAAGGTTTGATTACTAAAACGGGGTTTGACCAAGGCAAACCCATATCCACTAACAAATCAACATTTTTCCCTCTGCACGTGTGATTGTAGATCTAAGTGTTTTGAGACTTGAAGATCCTTTGAAGACAAGTTGCAAGATTGAAGAAAGTTGTCAAAGTTGTCAAGAAGTTGTCATCTTCATGAAAAGTCACCTACAAACTAAAATTCAAAGTTTCAAACTCAGAGATCGGACAAGAGAGAAGCTACAAAAGATCACTAGAGGATATCAAAGTTTCAACAAAACCCTGATATTGAGACTAAATTGCCACCTTGGGTGTATGAGTTCTAGTATACCACTTTTCAATAATTTATGTAGATCTTGGTTTACTAGTTGCAAATTCCAGTTTCAACTCGAAACCCTAAACTAGGACTAAATCGCCCAGTCTGGCGTATGAGTCCAAATGAGCATCAACAATCATAATTTTGGGATTATAGACCTTGTTTTAGGTATCTTCAGTCTTTCAGGTGCACCTATGTTCTTTCTCAGTTTTTAATTCTGATTTTCAGTTACATTTTCTAGGTCATATAGCTAGGTTTTGCATGTTACTTTCTTTTCTTGTCTTTCTAAGCACTTGCTTAGTGGTGAACCCCCCTTCTTTAATAACACCCAAGGAGACCTTGTAGCAATCTCTTTTCCCTAATTAGACCATTAGGTTGAGATCTCTAGGGTTTCCTTTAATGAACCGAGAGTGAAATAGGAGACCCCCTTGTGTTCCATCTCCATAAGAGGTGGAGCACCCTATTTCCTTGTGTTAAGTGATGTTTGCATAAATTATATAATTATTAGTTACAAGGATACAACTCTTAGAGAATTTGAGGTAGGGATGGGAGTGGAATTTTTATAATTAGAGTTTAAAGATATATTTCTACAAGATACATTTTAAATTTATGCATTTATGATTTTTCTAAAGTGAATAAGTGAATAAATTTGTTATTGACATATAATCTGTTGGAAGAAGAAGATTTTTGGAAGAAGGAGATTGTTGGAAGTTTTGAAAATTCTATCATTGATGATGCTAGTTGGCAACATGAGCATGAATTGCATAATACTGCTTGATCCTGTGTTGTCATTGATGTCAACATTGTTATGATCAGCCTAGTATGATTTGGAAGTGCTATTGAAGAGATTTGTACATAATATGTTGGTCTGGTAAACATGGTTGTACAAGATATTAACTAATTACTTCTACTGATTATTTTGTGGTTCAGTGTGTTAGTTTTTGGGTCTGCACTCCACTGCACTAAGTGTTCTCACTCTGTGATTTTAACCATGGTTTGAAGTCTATTAGATTCAACGAAGATCAAGATTCTATGATGTTTTGTGAAATAGTCTAGAAGCTATCATTGACAGAGTTTAACTCTATGTATCACAATCATTTCTTTGTTTCACATATCAGTGTGGGATATTTCACATTTATTTGAGAAGAATTTTTTTGTGCTATGGTTTTAAATTTAGACTTACTAATGTCGGCTAAGTGTGAATCTGAAGAAATATAGTCTATCTTGAAGTCACATGTATGGAGAAGTGTGTGTATGATTGAAAGTTTTTGTGATTAGGGCCAATTCATGACTGAACTAATACATGATATGTACTGTGAAATATTGAATATATAATGTGGATGTTACATCAAGATCTATTTTAGGCCCATGCCGACCTAAATTAAGTATTTCACATTTGGTCTGATCGCGAAGAAGTTTGTGAATCATGCGTGGAGCCGGAAAAGCTATTTTTTTAAATTGTTCTTGGTCACATCTAATTAGGCCAACCTAATTGATGTATGAAAATTTAATTGTGTATATAAATGCAATAAATTTTTAAGTTGTGTGGGATGAGAAGGTATAAGTCATAAATAAAGTGTGAGAGGTCTCATATTATGTGAACATGCAAATTCAGAGGTGTGAGATTAGAATAAGAGTAGAACTGTTGAGAGACTTCTAAGTAGAGCATTATTTTGTATTCAAAGCTTCAAAAGAACTAAAATTCAACACAAGGAAGGTGTACTTTGTATCAGTTCATATTTTGGCTAAGTAGCCATCTTTGTTTTGTATATAATACTAGCTGCGAGTCTTATAAGGATAGTACGTCCTAGAAATGAGCCCCTATAATATACTATATTAAGATATAATATATTGTGAGCTAACCCTCACCATGTTTTTTCACTTTTTATTTTTTCCACATAAAAATCTTGGTTTTCATGTGTTATGTGATCTTGTGAATGTTTCATGCTTTCATTCTTTATTTCTATTAATATGTTTTGGTGATTGGATAAGTTGTGTTCAAAAGTTTAATAGAATATTGATTCATCCCACTCTCAGTATTCTAAGTGTTCAACATAATCATTATTAAATTTGTAGTTTTTATTTCAAGCTACTTGAACCCCATTTTATTGATGTGATTTTCATACTTGAGTGAGATCTTTTGATATTTTAGGTCATAATAATTTATTTTTTATTTTTTCTTTTTCTAAATAGCATAAGATATTCACCAGGGCATCCAAATATGTAAGGGGACATCTCTTGCAGATGATATATTTCTTCTACTTATCTCTCCATCTCGAGGACAAGTAACCATCTTCAAAATGTCACCCTACCCAAAGTTTCTAAGATTTACATATTTCTTGTTGAAACTGTTGGTGTTTTTTGGTGTAAACCAGGTTTGTCTCCTAATCTACCTATGGAATTGCCAATTCCAATCAAGGGCATCTCGGAGAACTTGGACCAATCGATGAGGATTTTAAAAGACCTCCTACACTTTGGGCTCTGCAAGACCCGAGAGGGTGATCCCTTAATGTGTTTACAACTTCTGCAACAAAATTATAAACAATCATTAACTTCAAACAAATAATCCCACTTAATAGCTCAATAAAATGGGATAAAACTAAATAGAATTGGCTATTCATCAGTAATATCAACCACTTGGAGCATGAGATAATTACAACACAAATTCATGGTGAAAGATAATCATTATGTTTAAAAATTGGTAGCAAGCCCCAGGTGAACATAAACAAACACTGAATCACAAAGAACAAATGCAAATCTGACCAGTGCCATATCCATTGGAGGAGTCAAATTCACCAACACCTAATGGTTCATAGCAGATTTCAACACATAGCATATAATATCTCTGATTATACTGCCTTACAATATCACCAATTTGTACCTTAGCTCAATACTACTTACCAAATCCTTGTACATAACATATCAATCTACAATCTCATTTAAGCAGTTTAATTAATTCTTTGAATCAAAGCTAAAAATAGAATTGCACACACCACAACAGTGAGATGAACAAAATAACCCTTGATTACTTCATTCAAAATTCAAATACATTTGCACATAGGAGAGACATGAGCCTGGATTTATCAATTAAACTCAAATGCCAGTACTGTTATGAAACACTAAATCCCAATAAACTCAAATTCTACAATAAAATGACACAAAACCCACTTGCATTGCCTCTGTAACTACAAATTTTACAATTTGCTATGCAACTCCACACCAGACTTCTGACTTTCTAACCTATTACAATGAGAAGAGAAGAGAATAAGTAGAAGAGAAGAAACTCCAGAAGAAACCCTAAATCTGATCAAAAAAAGGCCACCTGGAAACATCTCCATCGTTGAACAGTAATCAACAAAACCTCTTCATCTTTTCCCTATAAAAAACTTCATTCTATTTTCAAAACAGCATGTGCTCAATTCGTTCTTCAACAAAAAAATACCATGTGTATATTCTCCACTCATTATTTGTAGCTAGAAGAAAAAATCTCCACCCTCGTGAAAATCTATTCATTTCTATTTCTTGTTTTGCCCTTTGTTAAAAAACATGCTGTGGTTGTATTTTATTCTATTCACTTCCAGTGAATAAAATATTTTCACCTATCTTATCCCTCCATGCAAAGTATTTAAAAATACCCTTTCCAGCAATTACAAAGTACTTAGCATTTGACATTTCACCCCAACACAGTAAAATGTTTCACCCGAGAAAATAAAACAGGCCCCACCCCTATTTAAACAAAATGAAACATTGTCGGGCTATTTTAAAATTTTCCCCACATTAAGTTCTCGGGTAAAAAATAACTTTTAAAAAATCACCCCTTAAATAAAAGGAAATCCCCCCTAAAAATTTGCACCTGGCACTTTGGAATACCCGTGCCATTAAAAAAACCTCTTGGGGCCCACCTCCCATTCCTTCCCGAGGAGAAACTACTTTAATTTTGATTGGAAGCACCCATTTTCCCCAAATTAAACACTGCACTTTGCAATGTTTAAAAAAATATATGCAAAGCACAAAAAGTTTCGAGCCCACACATCTCCCCGCAATCACGCAATGCATATCCACCAGGCAACTTGGGATTGCGACTTGGCGGGCAACGGTCCAAATTTAGCTGCACTGGCCTCTCTCCCTCAACCGTTGGATCTTCCTCCATCTTCTTTGTTGCCCCTGTTGCCCTAATTCCACCATTTTTTTTTCTCGAGCATTCTGCAACCTCTGGTGTATTCATGGTGACAAATTTCATTCTCTCATGCTCCTTATGCTTTGATGGATGTCCATGACCAGTTCTAGGCCGCGCCTCCTCCGTTTTGCCATGCACATGGCCTCCTCATCCAGGGCGGGCCTTCCCTTCATACGCTTGCTTAACTGGCCACACCCTCCAACTTTGAATGTGCTTTCCTTTATGCTTTCTACAGCCTAGAGAATTGCCATGGCTGTGACTCACCCTTAGCTACTGGCGTGAATCCTCCTTCCAGGCGCGGGCCTCCATTGGCTGTGATGGATATATTTACCTTACCTGCTGGCCGCACCCTCCAACCTCTAATTGCATTTGTTTAAAAGTTTCTAACACCCTTTCCAACATTCATTTTGTGCATAGCCTGCAATCATAGCTTTCCATGAGAGCACATCGGCCTTCCCTTATGCGCGCCCCTCACTTGGTCTTCCTCCACACCTACAATGTGCACGCCTCCCTTCACTGCTGTGCGTGCGAGCTTCATATGATGGCCACGCCTACCACTCTGGTTTGTGCCTTCTACTCACCTGGTTGTGCCTCCCTTACCTGCCACGTGAGCCTCCATTTTCTGACTGCGCCCACCAATGACTGGCCGCACCTCTAACAATAATTGTATGAAAGTTTCATAAGCCTTTTCAACATTTCCATTTTGCATATGCTATATTCATGTGACACTTCATCCCTTCATCACTGTATCATATTCCACTTAATCAAAATTTGCACTTCTACTGAAAACTTGTGAACGTGACACCTTATTTGGACATTGAATCAAAATTTTGTACAATGTCTGTGCTTCCATATTCGTTAGGAGACTTGACTAATAACATCATGTATAAAAAATGTGCTTTTCAATATAATGCATCCTTTTAAAACACCCAAGCAAGACTAAGTAGTGCTGTGACATTATCCCACAATGGCTTGAGTGAAGCACCATATCGTACCCCATGTTCTTTTCACCATCATGCTCCCATTTCAATGCCTCATTTGCACATACATGTTGGATTCCTTTAACAACAATCACATTCAATCTTACTTGAAATATGATATTCAATGCTAGCTACAAATACACTTTCCTTTCAAGATTTTGTGTTGAAACCCTCATGCTCGTTATCCACTATTCAATATCCCTACCCACTTGATGCTATGATTTTCATACTCCACATTTGGAAGATGGATCTCACTTTAAAGTTTAATACTTGTAAGTAATTATAATTGCATGTTCCTCCACCTAATAACCAATACAAATCAATTTACTTGATTTAGTTTTCAAACAAGTTTCAAACTCAAATCATCCCAGGACAACATTTGGATGCATTTGAAGTGAAATGGTAAACTGGATTGCCTTCAGAAACTGTTTTGTCACTTTTGTAGAATGGTGAAAACTGGTCAAATTGCCTCAAGAATCAAATTGGAAAACTAGTCAAATGACCCCTTGAGCAATAAAAAATTGCAAACCTGTAGAAATTCATTCTAGGAATACAGTGCAACAAACAACTCGAAAAAAAATGTCAAGAGGTGAAAAATATTAATCGGCAAAGTTGCTCAACTGGACTTTTCTGAAACAACAGCTGTTCTGAAACAATTAAAACACACCCAACTGCCAATTTGTAAAAATAGTGAAACAAATCCTGGAAACCTGCCATTAGACACATGAGTTCATTAAGGTACCCTAAGCACGTGTGCAAAAGGAATTTATTTGAAACATCGTTGATCAAAAGATATTGACGGTCGAAGTTGACCACTCAGAAAGGCTGTCAGGAATGCAAATACAAAATAAAACAAACTGCATTTGGTTTTGATTTGCTAAAAATAGCAAATTAGATCACGAGGCTTTGAAAACTAACACCCGAGATCATTTTGTTAGTGTAATTAATTATTTATTACACTAGTATAAGTTAACTTAGGTCTTAATCATATTAGTCCTAGGTTGCATTTAATCATTTAATAAAGTTGTTGAGATAAGATTCCCTTCTAGAAGATGAGTTGTCTTTTCTAGAACTTATCGCCATCTTGTTATCATTCCCTAGGTAGTTGGTTAGGGTTTCTTGTTGTCACATGAAGTGTGATTTGAACACTTGGCAACATCTTTTGCATTTTAGGTTTAGCACTTGCCTATATAATTAGGCATATGTACTCTTTGTAGACATTCTAGAATCAATATAGCAATCTCTATTTGAATGCCATTATCATAATTTTTGTGTGGTTGAATATTTCTTCCTGGCAAAGATCCTCCATTGAAGACTCCGGCTTCATCAGGGCCCCTGTGCATCCATTATTCCAACATGGTATCAAAGCTATTCCAGTGAAGGTTCATCCCAGGATCAAGAAAGTTTGGCTAGTGAGATTCTTTGCAGGCTTGAGGGTTTTATCTTGCCAGCTAGTTGGTTCCACCCAAAAACCAAGATATTTTCTGGTGCAGATCAGGCTCTATCCGACCTCTCCATTGCGCTCAAAAGGCCTCAAAACCTATAGATCGCCTGCCCATTCGTCCAGTTTGGACATATTCACACCGGGAGCCATTTGAGGTATCTAGGGTTTTTTGCATTTTTGTACGATCTATACAGTATTTGCAAAAAAAAAAATCCCCCCTTTCTGTTCTCCATCATGGCAATTTTTTTTTTGTCGCAGGCATTTTTTATTTCAAAAAAATCGGGCTCATATTTGGCAAAAAAAATATTATTTTGGGTATTTTTCTATCGTTGTGCAGAAAAATTAAAAATTTTGAGGCGACTGCAATTTTTAATCGTCAGTCGGCATCAAATATTCAATTTTTTTTTTTGTGGTCGGCCGCATTTATTGTTTGGTAGGGGAGGTACGTTTGTTGGCCCATCCATCGACCGTCGTATGCTGTCCCATCTCCGCCGGCCCCGCTCATCATCCGCCGACCACTGACATTTTCGCTGGCCGCTTGTTTCCCAGCTCCCGCCAACACTGCTGCTGATTGGAGCTCCTCCTGCTGACGTCTTTCAGCCCTTTCCCGGTCGGTCTCCATCTAGCGCCCCGCCCGTCGTTCGACCCTCCACTCTATCCGAGCGGTGCCACCGCTCCGCTCTATCCGAGTGACGTCGCCCATCAACCCGCCACTCCGCCAGGTTCTACCGCTCCGACGCTGCCTCTGGTGGCACTTTATTTTTTCCAGCCAAATGCCGATGGTCCTATCAGCAATTGAGTCCTAGTGCCCCGGGGGCTGATTTTTTGCCCCTATTTAGCCTGCAGAGTGCCTCATCTAGGCCTTTTTTTCATTTTTTCATAACTTTTCACCAGGGTATCAAAAACAAGCAAACGAGATACCGTCAGAAAGGTAATTCTGTGCTCTTTCCAGTGGTGACATCCATTCTAGGAAATTTTACTTATAGAAAATTCTACAATCAACTGAAGTCAACCCTTCATTTTGGACATAAAGACTCATATATTTGCAACCGTTGATCAAAATTCAATGATTCCAGTGGCATCAGGAAGGTAATTCAGAGCTCTTTTCATCCGTCCATTCACTTTGATCAGTTTCAACTCTAGGTACTCTTGCATTGGTTTTGTTCAATTTGGTGCATTTGTTCAATAACTTGGATAGCCTGAAGCTTGGGAAAAGGTTTTTTTGATTTGGGTGGCATCACTTCAATTGCATATCAGATTTGGAAGTTTCTATTTGTTGCTGAAGGTCATTGTCTTTGTAATTTTGGAGAAATTTGTTTGTACATTATGGGGCTTGCATATTATCCTTCTTTGACTATGTTGCACACGGGAAACTATAAAAAATGGCGAGATGGGATCATCCACCATCTCCAATAACTTGCATTGTTGCCACATTTGTTTGGTATAGTTCCCCATCTGAGTGAAGGTATTCATGAGTTTTCTTGGAGTTACAGCAGATACACTGTCTTAGAGATCATTTCAATGCAAGTTGATTGTGATGTTTTGAGTACTATTGATCATTGTGTTTGTCCTCACATCCTTTGGACTAAGCTTTGGGAGATATATGGAGATTCAGAGACTCCACCCTTCCCTGATGTTCATGATTCAGAATGTCAGGTTTCAGATCAAGTACCCCATGATGATATTGCTATGTAGGAGGTTGTTTGTTTGGATTGCCTTGAATCTTCCGAAGAGGTTGGCAAGGTTGCTTCAGATGATCCTTCTTCTCCATCAAAGACTATTGGTATCCCTTCACATTCAGTGATTCCTTGTCCAGAGTCATTGATTAAGGCTTCCATCATCATCATCATTCATCAAGACACATGTTGTTTTCTAGACTTGACATCACAGGATGGCTTTGTTTCAGGTATCATTGACTTGGCTATTTCTATAGGTTTGGAGGACATTCTTGAGGGGATATCACTCCTCTATTCATATCCTAGTTTGGAGAGTTCCTTTGAGTCTCCACATTTCATTGTCTCAACCTTAATTGGGAATCATGAGACTATCTTAGGGGCACTTGGTTTCTCTTCAGAGATTTCATATAAGAGACTTCCTCCATCTTCATCGGAGTTTCTTCTGCATCTACCATTAGATTGGCTTTAGTCTTCTTTTAGTGGTTTTGAGGACACTTCATTATGGGGGGGCAATCAAGTCTCCATCTATTCCTTCGATGGAAGGACCATCACATTGCAGTCTATGGATCATGTTTCGCATCCGTTTCCGTATCATCCTGATTTGTCACCTTCTACATTGATTGGGTATGTACCTAAGTGGGTTGTGGCATCTTCATCTTCATCAAGCAAGGAGACACATGAGTAGCTTTCAGAGACATCATTCGCATTCATATACATCCTTCCTTCTTTCAATTCCTATCCGGAATGGGAAGCATCTCTGCACTTGCACTTGGTTTTGTTTCTTTCGAAAGGGAGACAAGTTGTTTGTCGACATTGGATCATGTTTTGTCTACATACAAGTTTACCTTTTTTGCAGGTGATCACATTTTCTGGGGGGGCTATATTGTCTCTCTATTTCCCTCTTATGGGGGGCCCATTGATTGTATTGTATCCATGTGATGATTGTTGTCCTTGGGGGGATGATTTTGAGTCCTCCAATCATCACTTTTTTGCATTTTATCTCCTTTTTTGGAGAGTGGTTTTCTTCCCACTGGGTTTTCCCCTTTTCTCCATTTGTGGGAGATTTGTTACATTTTCATTCTATGTACATGGGTACCTAAAATGGCCATCAGCCGGGACCCATCTTCATCATGCATAATCATTGCATTTTCTTTTCCTCCCTAAGTTGCACTTATGGGGGGTGTTAGTGTAATTAATTATTTATTACACTAGCATAAGTTAACTTAGGTCTTAATCATATTAGTCCTAGGTTGCATTTAATCATTTAATAAAGTTGTTGAGATAAGATTCCCTTCTAGAAGATGAGTTGTCTTTTCTAGAACTGATCTCCATCTTGTTATCATTCCCTAGGTAGTTGGTTAGGGTTTCTTGTTGTCACATGAAGTGTGATTTGAACACTTGGCAACATCCTTTGCATTTTAGGTTTAGCACTTGCCTATATAATCAGGCATATGTACTCTTTGTAGAAATTCTAGAATCAATATAGCAATCTCTATTTGAATGCCATTATCATACTTTCTGTGTGGTTGAATATTTCTTCCTGGCAAAGGTCCTCCATTGAAGACTGCGGCTTCATCAGGCCCCCTGTGCATCCATTATTCCAACAAATTTAGGTATGGATAACATAGAACAACATTCATTTTGATATGATAGTCAACTGGTTGCGAAATCCAAGCTCAAACAGGAGGCTGTTTCACAAAATTGACAATCTGCAAACAACATAATAGTGCAAAAACCCTCCAGCTTCACTTTTCAAAACCCTAACAAAACCTATCATGGGAAGCTAAAAATTGACACATGCGTTCACATATGTCAATTAAATACGTCCGCAAATGGGTTCTACTTGGAAATCAACATGCCTCAAATTCTGATTCTCCAAAGTGGGTCACTCAGATTTACCCCTCAAGTGCACTTCAAAAAGTGCAGAAGCAAATTTCTCGAAATGGGCACGTCAAATTTTACAAATTTGAGAGTGCCAACAAAAACATAAAGATTAACTTGCTAAATTCTTTACTTCTAAGAGGATTCAACTTAAGTTCTTTCCTTTTAATAACCAATCTATTATTTCTAATAAATGGGTTTATACATAGTTCAGAATGAAACTATAATAATTATTGCATTCTTGCCCTAGGTAAAAGTCAACACATTTACTACAAATTCATTATAGTTGATTAATTTTAATTTTTTTTTGAAGATACATAAATCCTTATCTAGGTATAAAGTTATTGTGATAATGTTGCACAAACAATATTTTTGATAGGTACCTAGATACCTAATTTATCACATGTTTGTTTATATGAAAAGGCCTAGTTATAAAAAACCAATACTCTTCATCTAAGACATCTAAAAAATTCTTGAGGGTGTATCTTCCAATCTAGAATATGCAAGCCAATTCCATATTGGGCATTAGGGGACTTGGGAATTTTCTAAACTCTAACTTCCATCAAACTCTAATAACATATTTTCGATTATTAAGGTTTGTAAATCAGCATATATGTAAATATATTGATTCAATCCACCTATCTATATTGTTTTATAACTATCTCAAAACATAATAATTATTTTGTATGGTGTTATGCTACAATAGAGTACAAAGTATAATTATTGCACATTAAAGGCCATATGTAGGCATCATGGATAACTTTAAGAAACCCCCCCTCAGTGAAGGTGTAAAATCCTGGCGAATCTTTCCTTTTATTTGAAGAAATTATTAATTTTCCTTGGCGAATCTTATGCACATTATTAAATTTTTTGTAAAATATTGGCGAATCTGAATGAATAATTTGTAAAAATAACAATCACAGTGGCGAATCCTAGTGAATAATCACTAAAATGATTAATTACAATGACGAATCTTTCCTTTAAAAAATTGCATAGTTGGTCGATGCAATTCCCCCATATTTTTATTGTTTTTTTAAATATTGAAGTAGGGTCCCGAGGGCGGCAACCACTGGCGGGGTTCGGGGACAACAACCCCGATGCGCTTCTGTCGCGATATAGGCGAGGTTGAGGGGCAGAGCCCCTCGCCATCAAGCATAAATTCACTATAAAAAATGCATTGGAGCACAAATAGATTAAGCATTTTTTTAAATTCTTACTTAAAAAAAAGACTATGAAAAGTGAAATTGTTACCATCGATTAGCTTTTTAATCGAATGGCTGCAAGTTAATTATGTGACTTTATATGCACGTGCCTTTTAAAAATGTTGTTGAGGCCCGAAATTTGTTTTGGGCCACATGATTAAATCTAATCGTGTGGCCCGAAACAAATTTCGGGCCTCAACAAGCCTTTTAAAATGCATGTGCATATAAAGTCACAAAATCAACCTGCAACCATCCGATTAAAAATTTAATCGATGGCAATAAATAAAAAACCTATTCAAGGCTAAAATATCCCTAAAATGAAATGCTAAATTATTATTAGTGGCGATATTTTCCAAAAAATAATTGTAGGAATATAAAATTACTGGTGAATATAATTAATATTTGTAATTACAGTATAAACTCTAAGTGAATTAGTTCCAATGACACATCGTCTAAAAAATAATGTATAGGCGAATTAATTGAGATAATTTTTTTTTTTTTGTAAAAACTTGGCGATTCAACATCCTTTCTAGCTTGTATTATTCACCATTTTTGGAGGTCCCGATTTCAAATATTCGCCAATTGGTGAAGATTCACCACTAAATTTTTCCCTGGTAGGCATCTCTTTGCTGTGCAATACACACGCATCTTGATAGGCCATAATGAATTTGAATGGATCAATAGTTTTTTTTATAAATAGTTAATTAGGTTTTACATGGTTTGGTGGATTTTAATTCTTCAAACAACCCAATAATAGAGCATTAACAATTGACATAATATTGTTGGAAAATAGATTTGTTGAATTGTGATATTTCACTAAATTCAACATGAATCACCCAATGGGTAGTTAAAATGTTCAAAATGGTTGGAGAAATCATCATTATATTAACAATTCTCTTCTATGTTTAAGATGGTAAGACCATCATATGATTGGGAATTGGGATTTGAGGATTTCATTTTCTTTCTAAGTGGAAAGTACAAGTGGAATATAAAATAAGGAAAAAGAGAAGGAACACAAAGAATCCCTAGATTGGCTCATATGAGCTTTTATGCAAGATTTATGAAATAAATGTAGGAAGAATAAAGGGAAAAAAGAAACAACATGCAAGAACTATTGGAGTCATAAAGTCCCCGATTCAAGTATGTAGCATTAACAAAAGAAAGAATGCTCGATAGTTTACCCCTTCAATCTACTAGTAAAATTAGAGGGATAAATCACAAATTAGAAATATGAATAATCTACAATAAATAAAGAATATAATTTAAAAAAAATAAAATATTTATCTCATTCATTTGAATTAGACCATAAATTCTTTGTTCTATTTCCTATGTATCCAAACACATGCAATAAGCTTGTAATGAACAAATAATGATTGACAAAAAGCTTAAGGATTTTTAAAAAAAATCTTCATAAAATGGAGCACAAAGTCACCTTAAATTTTTTATATGATAGTTGTGTTGAGGGGAGAAAAATATCAAGAGGTGAGGAACCACTTACAATGATAGGACCTTAAAATAAATAGGGGGAAAAGGTAGTTATATTTCCCATGGAATCATTTTTTTCCTTCATTTTTTTGGACTTTATAAAATAATCATTTCAAAGCCCTTTAGTGAGCATATAATATTTTACATTTAAACGAAAATTTTCCAAACATTAATAACATTAAATTTATGATCAAATGTTAATATTCTAAATAAATTTGATGGTTATATGGTTGTTATAGAATTTCATCAAGAAATTCATGTGCATGGGCTATAGGTGCTAATTTCTAAAACATTTTTGTCAAACACTTTATAAGTGAGGTCTACCTTCATGTCTTTTATATATGCCTACCAAGGAATTTACAACCCAACATTATCTTGAAGCTAGTTTTGACATTCAACTAAATTAGAAGGCATATTTTTCATCATTTACCTACATATAGAGCATGAACCTTTCATCTTCATAATAGAATCAAAATTACTTTGCTTGAAGCACGAAGCTACAACTTCACCATCAAGCACAATTCTATGTCTAATTTGCTAAGGATAATAATAATTTCTAGCAACATCCTTTGTCCAATCTTAAAGATATTTTCTCAAATTCCTCAATTGATGATAGAGCCTTACTTATGGTATCGTCAATGGTTGTTTCATGTAAGTTGCATTCTATATTTACAATTATGGATACAAAGTATGCAATACTATATTAAACTTCTAGAGATATGGGATGAAGGTGACACCATCAAAAAATTATCTTCATGTTGAATTTATTTTGAAAGATGACGACTATCAAACAATTCAGATATATTCTTAGTAAACAATGATGCTTTGACTTTGTAGTCACCAATTTTTTGCATAGTTACAAAAATCATCAACATCAACAATGGTGTAAGACCCAATAAGCTTTTCTTGATATGCCCTACCATAACTAGTGCCCTCTATAGTTAACATCAGTAAATATCCACCCTCTAATTGTCCAATATTGTATGTCCAAAATCAATTCTCCTTTTTACTCATATTTTGAATCCCCAAGACTCATTAAAGTTAGTAGTGAATTTTCTTCTTCAAAGTCTTTGTATTTTTTGTTCTTAGGAATATAATGATAATCAAATGCCATCTACCTAGGAAATTTGGTGGTAATTCTAATGATTTATGCTAATATTTTCTATACATAATGGGTTTTTAAGAGATGACCTTCAAAATATAAAATAATTCTCAAAGAGGTATACATATATGCATGCAATGTAGTTATCTTGTCCTTTGTTCTAGATGAAAACATAAGGACTAATTTCAAAGAGCCATGCTGGCCTTGTATATTTAAATTTGAAGGGTGCAAAGCTAGTAATTCATTCTTTGACTCAACATAATCATACAAATTCTAGAACCCTTTCTTCTTATATGTAACAACAAAATTTGCTTCTTGTGGAGACCAATTTCATTTTGTTGGGAATCCTATCAAATTTGGACCATTTCTAGCAATGTAAACCTTATATTCAAACTTTACTTTTTAATATTTTTCCAGAAACATTACCAAATCATGTTAATAGTGTACTTGTTTTGATTTTTCTGATATTGTAGGATAATTTGTTGTTACACTGCCCAACTCTGCAACATGTAGTATTTGATATACAAATTCAAATAATTCAAAACAAAATTATTAACCAAATAAGTATGGGGTGTTCCCACAATACTGGTTTACAATTTTTGGTCAAATTGGACACTGGACTAATTTTTTCTAACTAACTCTTCACTTTTGGGCACCTATAGCAACCAAACCATGAGAAATTTGAAGATGATGCAAACTAGTGATTTGTGACATTGTTTGTAGATTATAAATATTTTTTTTAAAAATTTTTGGAATTAGATTGCACTTTTTTTCCATCTTTTTTGAAAACTAATTTTTTTCAGTAAACACCATTTTTAAGAAGTGATGCTCATCATATACAACATAACTTTTTTTTCATGAAGGATAAAATTCTAATTTTTTCAAATTTAGATATGTAACTATGATATCTAGTGCCTTCATTTGGTTTCATAGTGTTTTATTGAATATTTTTTGCTCAATCAAATTTCAAAGTCAAACCAATTACAATTCAGACATAGGCATACTGTATATAACATAACTTTTTGTGTTCGAAATTCAATTTTATATTTTTGTTGGATCAAAAACTTTCAATATCTAGTGCACTGATATTTTTCAATTTTTTTTTGATAATCTTCTATTTTTCCACATGTGCAGAACAAAGAACTTGATTTTCGATGAAAAACCTACATTCACAAAAAATAAAAAATAAATATAATAATCAATTTAAATTTATTTAAAATTATATTGTTTGGGAAGCTTATAATAATGACTACATACTTACAAAAAAAATGGTAAATCAAAAGTGGTTTTTTATCAACAATTTGATAGGTGTAAATGAGACTCTGTTATAGGTATGGTTTAAAACTAGTGAAGTTCTATCCAAGGGGGTTTGATCTAACGTGATTTGATCAAACCCTCTTCAATTGAAATTCTTTAAATGAAAATTTTCAAGGGTTAAATCATTATATTTTCTAAAAAGATGTGATTTCAACAAAAATCAGGATCTCCCAAAAATTGTAAACCATTATTGTGGCAACACCCTATATTATTGCATAGCTTCTCCATTCTATTAAATCACAAAATGATTGTTGATTGTTTATTGTCTCTTCAATTTTTTCTTAGAGTAAAAAGATTTCAATTATTGATTCATAAATCATTTGATTTTTTCACTTGTGATAACTTTTTTGGGCAACCCTTATATTCTCAACAATATGAGACAATGCAATTTTTGAATCTACATGAGTTACTTTAACAACTAAAATCTATTTATATTCATGATTCCACAATTGACATTATAAAAATCCCATCTATGAGAACCTTAACATCTAAAACAACCCTTATGATTTCATTTTGCACGATAAGCTAACTATTTATCTCCATATCTAATATCATATATGACGTCTATGAAACCAACAGAATGCACATTCGTTTGACTGTATTTATTAATTAATTGAAAATAAAAAAAATACTTCTTAATAAATACAGTCAACAAGCATGCATGTGCTGGCTGCATAGACAGTACGTACAAAACATACAAAATATACGGCGCATATCGTAACGTGCGTTTGAAAGTTATGGTGCACAACGTACTTGGGCCCTTCGTCCTCGCGACACTGTTAATCCCAGGACAGAATAGGGTAATGGGGTAATAATGGAGTCAGAGGTGTCCGCTTCTTCAATACGGCAAACAAGAATACTTCTTCGCCAAACTACTAATCTCAGTGCTTTGGGAGTTGGGACGTCTTGCTCATCCCTATACACTTTCCTCCCTATCTAGCCTACCACTCTTACAGTTGTTTTCAATTAAGGTACCCGGTTGTTTTCCTCATTCATTGAACTTTCATATTAAAAAAAGCAAATCCTAAAACCTCTTCGTAACGAGTACGTACTCATACCTGCCACCACTACGGAGATGATGGAACGGATTAGGTTATAAATCGTGGCGCTTCTTCCCTCAAGCTCACAAACGCAAGGAAATATTTCCTTCTGGACTTAGAGTTTGTAGAGACTGGCAAGCAAGATGAGAAAGATTGGGCAGTTTTTCGGTGCTCTATTCTTACTCTTAGCTGCAGGGCACACGGCAGAGGGAGTGAGATCAGAAAGTTCTTTAAAAGACATTGCTATAACTTCTGTTAAGGTCAGCCTCGAGGAAGTTAAAATGCTGACCACTGTAGCTTCCTCTCACTCACTGTTGCAGGGCTCCGGATATTCCCGAGACGATGAAAGTAAGCGTGCTGCGATTCAAGATTGCGAGATGCTGTTCAAATATACGGTGCGGCAGCTGAACGAGTCGTTGAGATTGCTGAGGATATCGGGCGAGTGGAAGAAGGAGCAGGCGGAGGGAGTGCAGACATGGCTCAGCGCTTCTCTCACAGATCAAGTCACGTGCATCGAAGGATTCAAAGGTGTTAAAGACAATTACGTAGAATCTGTCAGAAATGTTTCTAAAATTGTCAGTAGCTCCCTCGCAATCGTCAACAGCCTTCCCGTGGCCAATACTTCTCCCGGTCAAAACAATCGCCATCTTTTATGGGAAGCAGCGGATACTGAATTCTATTCTGCGAATGGCGGTTTCCCGAGCTGGATGTCTCCAACTGACCGGCGGCTTCTTCAGAGCTCTCCAGCGGGTGGCGTGACCGCGAACGTAGTTGTAGCCAAGGACGGCACGGGGAATTACAAGACCATCTCGGAGGCTGTGAAGGCTGCTCCTACTAACAGCGATAGCCGATATGTCATCCATGTTAAAGCCGGAGTGTACGCAGAATCGGTGGAGGTCTCCAAAGATAATATCATGCTGGTCGGTGATGGAAAATACGCTACGGTGGTTATGGGGTCCATACACGGAGGTTCTATCCAATCCATGGCTGCCTTCGGTACTATTTTCCACACCATCACTCTTTTAAGTTGCGAAAGGACTCTACTTACATAAAACATGCAGTGGGCCATGAAATATGATCATGCGTATTCTCATATAATAATATTTATTGCCAGATTATTATTATTTATTATTTGTGTAGAGGTAGAATATTTTCCATCAGCTCTTCTCTATGATAGTCTGCTATAGAAATAGATGTGATTATGTTGCACTCATGCTATTCATATATCTTCACAAATACATCAACCGCATTCAGGTTAAATATTCTGAAGATTTCGACTCGACCCACCTTAAGCTCTTAAATACATTTGATGTGGGAGAAGGATATCTTAATGTCTTTTATATTGAGTAAAGCTGTAGTTACAAACTACTTACACAGTTTCATTCAAAATTATTGCGAGTGGTGTTGGGCTATTTGTCACATCTCCAGGAGTAGGAATTAATTTCATGAATTAATTATCATTCTGAATATAGATAAAGATCTTGATTAAGAAGTTCACTAATACTTGTAAGTTTTGATGAAATGATAAATCTTAACAAATCTGATTCAATTTTCTGAATTATACTAACCATCATATCTTTGAAAATTAATCTTAGCAGATTTGTTTTAGGAAAATTCATTGTCAGAAATTCACCCAGCAATTCACCGATGGAAAATTCACCATCAGCAATTCACTGTGGTGAAAAATCCACCCAAAGAAAATTCACCACCAAGTAAAATTCACGACCAGCAGTTCACCGTGGCTGAAAATTAACCGCATTCAAAAATTTTCCGCGACAGTGAACTGCTGACCTTGAATTTTACTTGTTGGTGAATTATCCTTCCATGAATTTTCCACCACATAAATTGCTGATGGTGAATTTACTGTATGCCCTGCAGATCAAATCTAGAAGTCAGAACTAGTCTTTATGGACGCTTTCAAACTTTATTGTCTTCCAGATCAAAACAATTTGCACGATCTATCAAAACTTTTGACTTTTGTACCGTATCAAATGATGACAGCCTCCATTGTTGAATTTCCAAGCGCCTAATGATTTTTCGTTTTCCTTGTCTCGGAAGAATGATTTTTTCAGGAGAAGATCTAATTAAAAATTGATTGACAACGAAGAGTGATCATGAAATTCACCCCATCCACTAAGCTTAGAAAAGCTGATGAGCACCCACTTGTTTACATTCAAATACCATATGATTTGTTTTAGAAAGTTGATAGATCACTCATTTGTTTGTATCACTCGGTCTTGTGCCACAGTGGTGGAAAGTGATTGTTTCGTTTCTTTAATATTTGATTGATATTTGAATTAGAGCTAACAATTACTTATTGATCGTTGATGCTTTTGGTTTGTTTCAGCTGCTACAGGAAAAGGATTTATCGCGCGGGACATGGGCTTTGACAACACAGCAGGGGCGGACGCTGGGCCAGCTATTGCCCTTCGGGTATCATCTGACCTGTCGGCGTTTTACCGGTGCAGTGTGAAGGGCTACCAAGATACCCTATACGCCTATTCTCAACGCCAGTTCTACAGAGAGTGCGATATCTCCGGCACAGTAGATTTCATCTTCGGCGACGCCTCCGCAGTGTTTCAGAGCTGCAACATATTATCGCGTAATCGTGGCGATGGGATTGCAAATTATATTACGGCGCAAGGCAGAAGTAGTCCCGAACAAAACAGCGGCTTCTCTATCCAAGCCTGCCAGGTGTCGGCGGAGTCTATTAGCACATTTTTGGGCAGGCCGTGGAGGGAGTACTCTCGTACAGCATTCATGCAATCATTCCTAGACGCTAACATCGATCCTGCAGGTTGGTCCGAGTGGTCTGGTAATTTTGCATTGAAGACGTTATATTTCGGAGAATATATGAATTCTGGACCGGGAGCAGGAACTGCCAGTCGAGTCCAGTGGCCTGGATATCATATCATTTCAACTGCGACGGAGGCCACCAAATTCACTGTAGCAGAATTTATATCTGGGAATTCGTGGTTGCCTGCGACTGGTGTTGCATTCCAATCTGGATTAGGTTGATGAGAGATCTGTTTTCATAAATTTCACTAGATTACTGAACTGGCATCGCATATTAATTAATAAAAGGCCACCAGTTTATATGTAGTTAATGTTGGATTGTGACAACAAGAAAAAGATTGTGAAAATCAAGCACAACAATAAAAACAAGATTGTTAAAACAATAAAACAATCTTTCTCTTATTTTAGAAAAAGAACAGTTATTTGCTTTCGGAAGGAAGATTTCAATTTTTTTTGAAAGAATAAATCTGGTTTTATTCTATGTTGAGAGATTATTGTTTTTTCTTCAAGAGGTTATAAATATTTGTTCTCTTGAAGGAAAAAATAGGTGTATTGTACGATCAATATTGTTGCAGCCGTGAAGATTGCAGATGTAATTGTTTTTCTTTGATCAATAAGATTACCAATAGTTGCCCCATGGATGTTTCCGTAAATCTGTGTGCTTCAATTTGTCCTATTATTCTTCTTTATTTTTCTCATTATTTATTTGCATCTAATTTGTGCTGTAAATTTAATGACTCTGGGTTAATGCTTCCGTAATTTATAACAGTTAATGTGTTTTGCTAGAAAAAATGTCGATTTGCAATCTCAATCCCTCTTTCAAAATATTTCTTTTTGAAATTATTCCAACCATTACGTAGGAAAATGTGGCGAGATTCTTCTCTCTGCCCACTGTCCTCATCATTGCATCTAAATCTCCTGGGGAAAAACATATTTAAAATGCAGTATGTTTTCTTATGGTCATCAAAGATTAAATAACTATATATCTCATAATTATAAATATAAGCTAAATATATAGATGATATTTTAACACAATTAGTATATCTATATTTTTAAAAATTTATGTAAAAGATGAGGGATATCTGAGATGTAAATTCATTCAACTGAGAAGAGAAATAGATGTGTGAAATAATTGTAATCATAATTTTATTTAAATGTGCATTCATAGCTAATAGATTAAAACATCTTTAAAGATGAAACTAGCAATCACACCTTGTTGTGCAATGGGTACATCGATGAGGTATGGAAGATCAATTAGGGAAAATTCTGGTCTATTTTTGCATATATTTGTGTAGTACATGAGGTCAATTGGTAGGTCATTCAACAAATGATGTTGTTTGTGCAAAAAATGTCTCAATGGAGAAGTGATAGATCTAAATCAAATATGCATCCATTTATAGGGATTCAAACACGAGTGAAACAAAAATTTTGAATTAGGAAGATAATTAGGCCCCATTACCAACAAGCTCATGCTATGTTTGTAATAGGGAGAGAGAGAGAGAGAGATAAGGATAGAAAGAGGGAGAGATAGAAGGGGAAGAGTGAGAGAGGGAGGTAGGGGTAAGGAGATAGAGATATAGATATAGATAGAGATAGAGACAAAGATAGAGATGGAGAAGGAGAGGGATATGGGGAGAAAGAGGGAGAGATAAAGAGATAGAGGAGAGAGAGATAGATAGAATTGGAAGAGATAAATATATAGAGAAGGGGAGAGAGAAAGAGATGGAAAGATAAAGATAGAAATAGGAAGTGATATATAGAGAGAGGTAGAGAGAGGGGGAGGTAGAGAGGTAGAGAGAGATAGAGAGAATGATAGAGAGAGAGATGGATGAAGAAATATGGAGAGATAGAGATAGAGAGGAAAAACAATATAGGGGCGAGAGAAAAATAAAGGTAGAGAAGAAGATAGAGCAAGAGCGGAAGATGGAGACACATATATAGAGAGATAGAGAAAGATAGAGGGAGATATAAAAATAGAGAGATGGAGGATATAGAGGGAGGGATATAGAGGAAGAGAGAGAGGGAGAGAGACAAAGATAGATGGTGAGATAGAGTGATAGATAGATAGAAAATGAAGGAGACATAAAGAGAGGGGGAGAGGGAGAGAGAGATAGAGAGACAAAAAATAAAGAGAAGTTGAGATATAGACAAATAGGGATGGAGAGAGGGAGATAAATAAGGAGAGATAAAGAGGAAGATATAGAGATATAAATAAGAGAGAGAGAGAGAGATAGATATAGAAGAGAAAGGGAGAGAGGTAGAGATAAAGATAGATAGGGGGATATGAAGGTAGGGAGGGAGGGAGAGATGGGAAGAGATAGAGAGAGGGAGGGAGAGATATAGGTAGAGGAGGGAGAGAGAGAAAAGGGTGGAGAGAGGGAGAGAGAGAAGAAGATGGGGGGGGATAGGTAGAGAGATATAGATAACTCAATATATAGAGAGGGAGAGGAAGAAGGAGAGGGAAAAATATAATTATGAGATGATATAGAGTGATAAAGAGAGATATGGAAAGAGATAGAGTTATAGGGAGAGAGGTAGAGAGATAGGGAGATAGAGGTCTAGAGAAAGATATTGATAGAAAGAGATAAATAGAGGAGAAAGAGGGAGATAGAGAGAGGGGAAGAGAGGGAGAGATATAGATATAGGGAGAAATCAAAAGATAAAGAGATAGGTAAAGAGATAGAGAGAGATATGTAGATAGAGGTATGACATTCAAATCTTGCAAGTATGAGTATATCGACGTGGAGATGCATGGACCAATTTGTAACCGATAAATTAATAAAGATGTTGACATAGGTTGGCATCTAGTATGGTGGCTATAACTTTAAAAAATCTTTGTACCAATGGTAATATCTTTAAAAAAATATTAAATTATTTGTAATTGACAGGTATAACCTTATTTTTTTTTGTCACATATGCACTATCCTTTAGTGCCCTTATCCCCTTATAATTGTGAATATAGAAGACATATGAGGGATCAAAATATATAATATTTTCAACTATGATATTTGACATGTCATTCAAAACTCTACTAATTCGTAAGATGGATTTTGTAGAGGAGAGAGTGCCAAGCTACTTGGAAATTGCATAGGACATGTCATTTTTCATTGAATATGTATAAAATTACAAAAAATATTTGTTTATTTGAATCCATGACAATTGATCTATTGTATCTTGTTTCCCACTCTTCTTGTTTGTACTTGTTTCTCACCTTTGGGAGTCCTAAATTACATTGTAATTATTTTTATATTACCCATACTTTCTTTACTTTAGTTTCACATGTACAACCTTATGATTATGAAGATAATATTTTTCATTATATGTTCTTAATATTGATACATTATGAGGTCAAGTCCTCTTAAGGCTCATACAACTTCACACATTTCTAATGACTTTTGTGTGTTGATAATCACATTCCAAAATAAATTAACATTAGCTTTGATTTTTTATCCAACAATCATACTAAGTTTAATTTAATCTATATTGCTCTATTATATCTAACATTATGTACAAATTTAATTATAAACTAAAATAAATATTATTTCTATACTTACAAAATAATATTAAATTAATAAATAAATAATTATAAAATAACATTAAATAAATTTATTATTTATTATATAATAAATTAAATATAATTTAAATTATATCTATTATTGATTAATAATTTAAATATAAAAGTATTATTTTTATAATTATAAAATAATGTTGATATAATTTATAAATTATTATTTATTATTTATCATATAATATTCAATAAAATTAACAATGTAAATGTAGACATGGAAAATGTACAATTTCGTTTTGACACACTTGATCTTGATTACTAACAACATTTCTTCCTGAATCATACTTTCAACACTTCATCATAAATCTATTTCTTAATCTAATGAATCATTATTCATCTGATCAGGTCTATCACCTCCTTTGATTAAATTAATCAATTTAATTTAATTAACTTTACATTTCTATTTAATTAAATAAATCATTTTATTTGATTAAAATCCCTAAAGTCCTCTTATTAAATTAAATAAATTAAACCTTATTTGATTTAATCTAACATATTCCTTCTTGGTTAAATAAATCAAATCATTTATTTAATTAAACCTTTCCTCTTAATTCTAGACTTAAATCAATTCATAAATTTAAGTCTAAATTGTCACATCACCTAATTCTTCATTAAAATAATCAAAACCTTGATTAAGTTAATCCCTCTCACTAAAATCCTCTAGAAAATGCAACTTGCACAATAAATCAATTACTTTGATTTATTAAATCTCTATTTTCTCTCAACATGGCATAAAAGAGGAATATTCTCTCAAATTTGAATTCAAATTCAAATGGGCTTAGTCCTTCCAACAAGGCATTTAATGCCTCTTACATTTCCTTAGCCTTGAGCCAAGTGACATTAAATCCATTTCCTTCTCCCTCCAACATGTGAGATTCAAATTTCAAATTTGAATCTCATGGAATTTATCATGCACATTGATCAAAATGTGCTCAACCTTCAACCATTCACATCTTGACAAGTGGCACTTGGCCATTGGGTGTTGAATGATCCCACATTGCTCAATTTCACTCTTTTTCCAATTTAAAAATCTATAAATGAGAGATTCTTTCTCTCATTCTAACATCCATAATTTGAGTAAACTTATTATACTCAAATCCATCTTCAAGCATAGCCATTTCATCTATTTTTATCAAATTCTTAACTAGGTTATGCAAGAATTCAACCAAAGTGGATCAAATCTTCATGAAATCATCAAAGATTACAAAAGAGTTGGGAAAGGGCTGATTTTGACATACCAATTGGCACCAACTCCCCCATGGGATCAAGAGTTTGCATTTTAGAATAGGATTTCATTTCTTTCTTTGTTTATTCATTCATTTTCTTTCCTATTTGAGCATTGCAAATGGATTTCATGGGGAATCCTTATCTTAACTTGCATATTGATCTAATTATGTGTTTGTTTGTTGTGTTTATGCAGGTATAAAGGATTGGGGTTCACAGTAAATATAATACAATCATATAATAATTAATTATAAAAATAAAAAAACAAGGATACAATAAGATAATAAGATAATAATAACAATATAATAAAAAGAAAATTAAAAAGTGAGGATAAGATAAGATAATAAGATAATAATAATATAATAATGTTATAATAATTTTATTATAACAATATAATAATTATAAAATCAAAAAGTGAAAAAATCCAATGGCCCCAATCATTGCAATCATCTTGCACATCTCTCGATATACATAGACCATCAATCATATAAGTCAACCAGTTGGGTTCATATAAGGAATGCATTTGGCGTGAAGGGGTGTTACAAAAACATACTTATAAAAACTAATTTTTTGTTGTGCTAGAGTTTTTTCCTTTTTATTTTTCTTTTTCTTTCATGAATCTACTTATCACCAATACACCACCCTACTGCCATTGTAGAGTTACATAATTATATCTTGATTGAAGAATAATTGTTCCCATCAATCTCCCTTTGCACCCTTTTCACTATCAACAAATCTTAGAAAGTGGAATATAAAAATTGGTATTGTTTTATTAAATGTAATGATGAAAATTAATTTTTCCTTATTTTTGTAAGAATTTTTTAAATATAATAAAGTGTTTGTGGTATTATTTTACATGAATTCAATTTTTGATATTATTATGATTTGATCTTTATAATTATTTATTTTTAGTTATTTGGATATGATTTTTAGATTCTCCATCCATCATTCTAGATTAGATGTATAGATGTAGACTTAACCCAAGTCACTCTTGTAGTAAAAGAATTAAATTTAAATTTAATCTCACCAACTCTTTTATTAACTATTGGGAATTAAGGAGTCTCAACCTTTGCAATATCCTAGCATTAAAATATTAATTTATTAATGCTCTTGTTGTAATTTCTTGTTCATATTAATTTTTCCTCTAATATGACTTGGCACGATGAGTTGTTAGCATATTGAGAGGTGACATGGGATGTGACATGGATGTTGTGGTCTCCACATGGAAATGTAGGTGTCCCACTTTGGGAAGAGATTCTTTGATATGTGTTGACATCTTTGAGGGATTTTATGACAAAGTATGACATATTCTTATGACAGATTCCTATGATGATCTTATGATGTGTAAGAGCTAGATTCTATGACATGTTGGAGAAGTGATGGAAGAAATCTTTACATGAGGAATCTAGCCGCCCAAGTTTGACCTATGACAGGTTGTAAGAGAATGTATGAGGCATTATCTATATTTAGTTAGTTATGACAGATTCTCTTACAGTTGTAAGAGTTGTCATATATGACAGATTCTATGACATTACATAAAGCATTTGTCATACCTATTAGGGGAAAATTTGGGGTGCCCAAGTATGGAGGAATGTAAGGGGGGCTAGGAATCATGTGAAAAGTGTCACAGGAGTCAAATATGTGTTTGAAAGATGTGCCACATGGATTTGGACGCTCATCTCTTGCAACTTATTCTAGAAGCTACCTTCATTCTTGTATTCTCTATATATTGGATGTCTTGGAGTGGGTTTTGTATGTTGAATATTGTAGGTATCGAAATGATGTTAGATTTACTCTAGAAGAGAAAGATGCAGTCTCCATGTTAAGGCTGCGAGCCTACAAGTACGTATTGCAACTATATTGTTGTAGATTAATACATTGGTTCAATGCTTTGGAGTGGGGTTTTTTACCCGAAAGGGCTTTCCCCACGTATATCATGTTTTCTTCTCTCTTGTCTATCTTTCTTCTATTCTTCATGTTTCTCATTTTTCTAGATTTGAAACTACATCAACTTTACTCTAAGGATTAATGCATGGGAAATTAAACTATGTATGTTTTCGCTTTAAGGCATAGTAGTATGTTCTTGTTCCAAGATGTTGAAATCTGATTTATTTAAAGAAACATAAGATATTGAAGGTGCATACTAGTTCTTGGAAGGCTTTCCGAGTTCATCATTTCCCTTTCATTTGGTAATAGAGCTCAGTTCTAGATTTGCATGTGCTTGCATGTGTATGTATGTAGGTTGTATGTACTTTCATGCATGTTGCATATACTTGTGTAAACTTGCATGTTACTTGCATGTGCTCACATGGTGATGCATGTGATGTTTTGGGTTATGGGTATTTCTTCTATTGTGATTTCTTAGGCTAGAAATCTTGAGGAAATTTGTTTTGAAGGAATTGGTTGATTATTAATCCTTTTATGAGTGGAAGTTTTGTAGTTCATGTTGTTTTTTGGAAACAATAGGCATTGTGAAGGATGAAGAAGATAAAGTTCTATGGAGTTGATCATGTGGTTATATTTGATATGTTATTTATCTGGAGCTCTTATTGACAACTGAATAACCTTGAATGCATGTAAGGATATGGAGTTGATCGTTGGATAATCTAGAAGCTTCTGGAATAGCCTAATTCTCTCTCAGATGCATGTACATGTTGGTGGTGGACCTGGCTTGAAAATGGGCCTAGAATTTTTCGGACCTCTGCTTTCTCGATGGATGTGTGTACTTGCATGGCTCAGATTCATGTTCTTTGGTTTTGAAGGTTTTATGGATTTTTGTTAAAAATCTATGGTTATACGTGTTCATGATATTCCATTATTCTGGTTTAACTATATTATGGTTGTTTTCAGACTTATGGGTCTTCTCGATGTTAAGTGGATATGGATTTGCATGCGTGTTACAAAACATGGTGCGTTTCCAGGTTTTACATGGTTAATCAAAACTTACAATTTTGTAGATCGGTAGATGAACTAATTTTCCATATTATGTTTCCCTTGGGGTATTTCTAGATGTAAGATAGTTACAGGTTTTTACGTATGCTTCGTGCATGTTTTGAGGAGGTTTACAACTTTCTCGTTGAGGAAATGTTGGTATATGTTTTACCATTGATGATTTGTGGGTTGTGAAGTTGGGATAATTCATATTTTATAAGCTTCTAGACAACCTATTTCCTTTGAAGGTTTTACACTTTTCCTATCTTCTAAAAGCTGTGGGTTTGTGTAGATCTAAAGTATTCATCTGTTCAGATGAAATATGTGCGATCTATTATTCTAGATGTATAAGTGATTTTAGATTTACAGTAAAAATGTTTTTACAGGTTTTACATGTTAATAACAAATCTATGGTTTGTAGATTTGTGGAAAATATTGTGTTCAAATTCTTAGGGTTTTCTGGATGAAAATAATTACAGATTTGTAGGAATGCTTGTTTAGTTCCTTGACTATGGTACTCGGTTTTGGATTTGTTTGGAAAATTGGGTCTACTGGTGATCTAGCATGTTTGAGTCTTGAAACCTACAAGTTATCTTCTTTGATATTTTTTTTTCATGTTACTAATTTGATGATGAGTTTGCATGCTTCAGTGTATGGGATCTACGAGTTATGTAGTTTGTGGATTAGCTACCCATTGGTTGTAGTGGGATGACTTGGATGTGGACTGTCTATATCCACGAGATTGATTAAGTTTTGATGTAGATTTCATTAGTTGGCCTTATCTGTGGTCAATTGTGCATTGTTATTTTTGTTTTGAGATGAGAGGATGGATAGTCAGTTTTGGTAATTGTAGCGTGTTGTAAATATCTTCTTGGATTGGAGATTTTGGTTCTACTTATTATTTGGTGAACTGTTGATATTGCATTTTATTGTGTTAAAACCATGAAGAATATTCATTAATGAGATGGTTCTCATGATGCTTAGAGAGCTCGATATCACTGTTTAGTGGGAGATTTAGTAGTGACTGTGGATTCATCACTTGGTGATGGATGACCTTCTTTAGTGTTGTAGATGTTACTAGGAGGAGATCTTAGATCCTATTACCGTAGAAGTGTTCTTTCACATTTTCATGGAAATTATTTGGAGATGGTTATTTTTTCATGTGAATGGATATGTTGACATCTTGGTTTTCCATGCAATAATTCTTTAGCCTTTGGTTGAGGTGTCATGATTTATATCCTAATATGCGATCCTTGTTTTGATAAGATGGCTATGTTATTATGTCATGATTTGTACTCTTAATTCTAGATTAGAGTTTTGGCATGATACAGGTGCTTGTTATATTCTTTGGATCATATGATATTCTTTATGGAGGTGTGAGATCATGATGTGATGCTTATGTTCCCGATTCATGATTGGAGCTTTGATATTGATCTTGTGCGGTTCTCGTGGTATTGGGTACATTGATCATTTGCTTGATTACTTCATGATGATGCTTTATTGCATTTGGAGTTTGGCATAGATTGATTGGTTATAGGTACTCATGGATACTTGGAGACATAGGTGTGGCTAGAGTTCTCTTGTGGTTAGAGACATTTGTTGAGATGGTTACTCTTGATGAGATTTCAGTAGGAAGTTTGAGAAGCCTACACCTTGGTTGGACATGAGTTCAATATGGACCTATGAGGAGAGTGTTCTTGGATGAGTCATAATGATTTGGATATCTTGGAGGAGCATTCTCATTCCCCACTCTTGGTCCTCTCGATAGTTTACTTGAGAGGTATTGTCCATTGTTTCTTTTAGGTTATTATGTTATGCTTTGTATTCTCATGCATATGGATCTTGAGCTATGGATATGGTTTTGGAGGGTTCATTTGAGGAGTGTTGGAATGTTTATCTCCTTATGCCGTGTGATTACATTCATTGATGATGAGTTTAGGAGATGTATTGGGCTTATTTTCTTCATTGGGAATGGGTTTAGTTTGATCTTCTTTGGTTATGAGAGGCTTACATCCATGTTGGTTACATGATATATATGTTATGTTTGATCTCGATGATTGAACGGTTGGGTGTTGTTATAGATTTTATTTTGGGGTGTTGTGGGGGAGATCATACTTGAAACATTTGGCATTTAGAGGTGTATGTAGAAGGATTTTCTACAGGTATATGATGTGCTAAGTTTCTCTCTTTGGTCTTGTTTATCTTGTATGTTTGGTTTCACATTGCATTGGTTTGAGGTTTGATTGGAGCTATTGTGATCACTAGCTTGTGGTCATGTGTTTTATCTTATGTTCTTGGGTGATGAAATGGAGGTTCCTTTATCTCTTTCCTTTGTTGGGTGTGGAGAACTTGGGAGAGCTATGGAGACTTGTGGTGAGATTTGTTCTTATAGGTTATTGGTTTACAAGTTTTGTATATAATTGTGGATGATCCCTTGGTACTACATGATGGTTTTTACACTTTCTATATAATGTTATTGGTAGAATTGGTATGCCTTGATCATTTTCAAATGACATTCCCTATGCAGTGAGAGTTCATGGGTGTGTATGTTCTTCATTGACAAGTTTGACACATGGAGTTTGTGATTGTAGTTTATGGGTTAGATATGTTGTTGGCATAAGTTCTACTAATGTTTTAGGTACATTTGAGGTATGATAGATTGGATGGATTGACATTTTTTCTCTGTGCTATTTATGATCTCATGGGTTTATCAGTTAGATAAGGGCAACCTAGTTTGGTTGTTTTTTTAGTTGATGGATTATCTTGTTATCTAGAGGATTCTTTATCTTTAGATTTGTGTTTTGGATATGAGATTGGAGTTGGTTGAGATTATATTTATCTCGTGAGCATAGTGGAGTTGCAATAATAGCCTGGAGCCTTTGTTATCACTTGGATTTGATGCTTGTGTTATTTTAATTAATATATATATATACACACCTTGGCTTGTTCCCTTTCTTTCATAAGTGGCATGATTGGAAGATACCATGAGTTTTTTGCTTGATATGGTGGACATCTTGAATGTTGTTGCAAGTATCTTGTTAATGCATGCAGGCATGCTAGAGATTCATGTGGTTTCATGGATGGTTGTGATGATGTTGTTTGGACCTTAGCATTTGATTACCTAATTATATTGGCTCTTGAAAGGTGTTCAACAAGTGGATAATGTTATGAATTAAGGTGTCTCAACCTTTGTAATTTCCTAGCATTAAAATATTAATTTATTAATGGATATTGGGAGGTGACATGGGATGTGACATGGATGTTGTGGTCTCTGTTATCAATCAAAAATGCACCCTATGCTAAGCTTGCAGAAGACTTAGCTATCTGTTGACACATGGAAACCTTCCTCAGATGTGGATGATCTATGTGAAGAAGGAATCTCTAGAGTGAGCTGGTTCTCTAAATGATATTTTCTACTTCAAATGCTTTTCTTAGAAAAGGGGTAGAAGGATAACTGAAAAGATAACTTAAATCTAATGGATGATTTATTAGAAAATTATGAGATTCAAACAACACCAATCACAACAATCTCTCTGTCACAATAGTTCTCACAATATCATTTGGCACATAATTTCATCAGTAATTTGCATGAAGATTTATAACTAAATACAACACACAACCTGAAACTATGCAATTCTGAACACAGATTCACAACAGAAAGACATAAAAGGATTCAAATTGAATCACAAAGACATCAAACTTCTTATTATGAAATGGGACAAGAATACGAGAAGAACTCTGCTACTTTATTGAAACTGAAAGAGTATTTTTTCTGAAATTTGAGTACAAAACTGCTTACAAGACTCTCTGCATGAACAAGAGAGGAAGAAAAAAAAAAATGAACTGAGAAAAACCCTAAATTTTTCTCCTAAATAAAACTCTCCAAACCCTAATTAGAGCTCAAGAGAAAAGCCCAAAAAAAAGCATCCGAAATTGCATCATATTGTGTAATAAAAGTGGAAAAATCACTTTCTGCATGTCCATCCCAAAAAATTCTAAAAATAGGTCCAATCTGCTTTAAAAGAAAACAAAACACCTTATCCTTATCCCCTAATTCTCAAATTCGCCCAAGGAAAAATTCAACAAGTCAGCTTTCATAATACTGCTAAAAATAGCAAAAGATAAAAACAATTTATAAAACATTGTTTTAATCTTTGCTTTACAAGATTATTTGCAGTTTTATCCTCTCACTTTGCCCTAATTTTTTCAATTAAGATTTTAGAAATATTTTCAAAAAGAATAACAAGCTTTTGATATCTCCATTACAATTTGCTTTTTCTTTTAAAAAAATCATAAAAATAAGGGCAATATTTATTATTGAGTTTTAATTGATTTTCTAAATAATCAATAAAACAAACACCTAAGGCATCATATGAATATTTATTTCCTAAGGCATAAGCATTGAGATTAAATAAAATACAAGGTATTTAAGACTGTGACATAATATTCAAATGCCTACCCTAAGACTTAGTCAAATGAAAGTCAAATGAATCCTTGAATTGGTCGACCCAAACCTAGAAAGACTTATTACCATGGCAATGGTCCGGAGTCTTAATATTTAAATTTTTTCCAAAAAGACTCAAATCAAATTAGGGCTAAGGGAAAACCCTAATGACAAAACATGAGTTTCACCCTAACTTTTGCATTCTTCACTTGTGCTTTGAGAAAAACTCTCTGCTGGGAAAAATGGCACCGCCACCATAGAGCTAGGGTTTTGCAAGAAAAAAAAGTGAGGACCTTGGCCATTGACCTCTCTGTGGGTCGATTGTCCATCAGTAAGCAAGGTAAGTCAATTTTAAACTATTTTATGGATTCTCTTCTATATTTTGAAGGAAAAAACTTGGCCTTAAGGCCACGACTATCCATGTATTTTGTGCATTTCTCTTTGTCTCCTGCATCAAAGCTTCCTATATTTGTTTGGCCGCCATTATAGGTTATTTTTGAGCCTTCTAGAAATTCTTGGGGCATGGCTATGATCAATTTATCCACCTTATACCAAAGTAATCTCAGTCTTAGACTTCAAGAAACAAACTCTTTATTAAAAACAAGCTCGATTTGTGAACTAATTGAGCAAAACCAATAAAAAATAGAATTTCTGAGGATGGCCATTGCACATGCCGCAAATTTTACCATACATGTTTCTTTATTTATGATAAAAAAAACCTCCTTTGGGCTTGACCTAGATATGTAAATGACATTATTTTACTGCATTTGCATTTTCTATTAAAATTCTCATGTGGGTATCCTAAAAATTCCTCCATTTGAAACCATCAGAGTTGAAATAAGATCTTCATTTAAGTTGAAGAAATACAAGAGAATGAATTTTCTTAGTCCTCTATGCTCCAAAAATTAGATTAACTCAACAGACAGAAAAATAAAATTTTATCTCAAGGCCGTGGCCTGGTCTCTTTATTTTAATTCTTGGGTATTCTTCACTGACTGTGCAATATGTTGGGCTAGGGTTTAGAAACTCACAGATTCCATTATGACACACAAACATTGCTTCAATACTTCTCTCTACCATGTTGACAGGAAATGGGTTTTCTCCATTTTTGGCTGTGACCATGGACTGAAAACTCTATACTCTTTTACAATCTGGGTTTTTGTATTTGTATGCATTTGTCAATTTTGAGGTAAAAACCCCAAGTGGGTATTCTAGAAATTTTCTTCAGTCCGTATTATGAGAAATATCCTATATCTGGGCTTTATCTATGTGATGGTTCCTTTCATATCTTGTGGCTCTTTAAAACTTCAAAAAGGTGGCTCAAAAATATTTGATTCAATCTTGCAACAAAACTGGGTTTCCCTCTGTGAACTCATGCGAATGTAGCTTGTTTACTTTCAGATTGTAAACCTTACTTCACTCAAAAAATTTACTTAATGATGCAAAATGATATGTCACTCAAGAGGAAACATGTATATGTCGACCATTTCGTGCTTTGTTCTACTTGAAACTATTCTTGTAGTGAGAGGCTGCATTTTGTAGTTTGATTTTTGTGAATTTTACATGTATTCCTATTCACTATCACCATTTATGAACATGAAACACTTGCTATACCTGAAAAGAACATCTAGAAATAACATGAATAAATATGAAAAAAACATCATATGGCAGCAAAATTGGACTCCTTTCGACAGTATTTTATGTTCTTCAATATGTAAATTAGTGATTTCACTTGGTTTTGTTTCTAAATTGAGCTCATTTTTTACTCATAATTTTCACTTCATTGTTCTCAGATTTGATTGTTATGAGTGAACAATGGTCTTGATTGTTTTGATAGTTGAAAACTCTTTCAATTTTTCTTGACTGGCTCATATGAGCATGATGATTGCATTTCTTCACTCAACCCCATTTGTATGTTTAAGGGGTAGCCTGTCGAGATCTACCCTCGTGGGATCCTGTTTTACTCCACATGCTGTTATGTCTTCATGAAATGATCAGCTACATAACTTTCCCTATACTTGCACAGGAAACAAACAATGTTAGATAAAATAATATTCTATTATGATGTTTCCTTCTTGACTTCTGTCCAACTCCTATTTTTGCAACTTTAGCTTTTTTAATGTATTAACAACAAAAATCTACATTATTATTAGTGATTCATATAGGAATGTTCACAATCAGAGCTCTAACAACCTTTTACTTCTCTTAAAGGTCAATTGGGAGCTTGAGGATGAAGGATGGTGTACCATTCCAGAATCAACCAAAGGCAACAAACAATGATGATTATGTTCTTTCTTATGTGTCTTTCTTTCTTAAATATTCAATAGTGTAGAATGTTTCTCATAATCCATTATCCGTCTACTCCCATGACTTGTGTGGGGCATTTTAATTTCTTTTCTTATTTCCATTCTGAAAAGAAATGTATCATAATGCAAACTTGTACAATTCATTTATGAATAAATGAAATATTGTAATGCGAATAAACATTGTAAGATAAATGAAAGAAATGAATATGCTTAATCATTTATGTATTATGTTCTATACTTCATTTATGCTGCAAAGCATTGGGTAATAACTCTGAAACTCTGTTCACTGAAACAATTGCATAACTAGAACTTGATAAATCTAGCGCAAACAACAATTTAAGCACATGCAGAAGTTAACTGAACTTTCACTTTAAAAAATGAAACAAACTAATCAGCTCTTCCAATTGAGCTATAGTGAAAAGTGGTAACATTTATGCTATTTCCATTGAATGCTTTCTTGCTAAGCATTAGATCAGTTTCCTTTAATACTCCATTGGGCGCAACGTCAAATCTGCCCCTTCATGAAACTCATAAATTCAACTAGTAACACTCCAAATAGCAGCAAAACAAAACCAAATAGTACTGCAAGAAAACTAATAGGCCCTAATGGCTAGCCAAGCATGCACAACAATCCTTAGGGAAAGCAAAAAACAACTAAAAGGAAATGTGCACGAAGCACTTATTAACAACAACTACTCTATTATTTACAAAGAAAATACTTATCTCAGAGGCAATGCTTGAGGTGTATCCCATTAACTGGGATAGACAACACCTCTCCAATCAACTTAGAAAGTTGGAAAGCATTGTGTTCCTTGCACTCCATGATCACATAAGGCCCATCCCAAATTGCATCAAATGTGGAACGTCATCTAGGTTTACTTTTATACTCATTCCATTTAAAAACTAAATCACCAATGATGAAATCTCGTGGCCTTGCCCTTTTATCGAAAGAGCTCTTCATCTGAGCTTGATGTACTTCTAGCTGCCTCAAAGCTTCTTTCTTGATCTTCTCAAGCTCCATTATCTGTGCAAATCTCACCTCGAGAGGCTGCTCGCTCAACAATTCCAGTTCTTTAACAAAACTCAAAGTTGGTAACTTAATGGCAACATGTAACTTAGCTTCCTTTCCATAGGAAAGTACATAGGGAGAACAACCAGTGGATATTTTAGGAGTCACCCTGTCAGCCCAAAGTGATAACTTAAGATTTTCATGCCATGTCCATTGATTGTCTACTACAATTTTCTTGATTATCTGGACCAGGTTCTTGTTTATAGATTCTGCCTGCCCATTACCCTGCGGGTAATAGTTGGAAGATGTGCTCAAAAAAATATTATTCCTAACTGAATAGTCATAAATCCTCAAACCAATAAAGGCTAAACCATTGTCAAAGATTATTGAATCTGGGGTACCAAATCTTGACACTAAGTCTTGATAAAAATTAAGCACAAAAGTCTCGTTTGCTTCTTTCAAAGCAACAACTTCAGTCGACTTAGTGAAGTAGTCTGTTGCAGTAAGAATCCACTTATGACCCGTGCTTGAAGGCGGGTTGATTGGTCCAATGAAGTCTAAACCCCACTTGGAAAATGGTTGCTCCACTTGAATGGGATGCAAAGTTAGGGCTGCAAGCATCTATTTTCTGTTAGAGTAATTGGACATTTACTTTATTAATTAAACAATATTTGTTTAATTACGTAAAGTTCCCTTTTACCTCTTTTCACTTAAGCTAACATTAGGTACATAATAATTAATTACTTTATTAATTATTATTGTGCAAGCCTAGGGTTTTCCTTTTTAGGGTTTTCATCTATATGTAGTTGAAAACTATCTTTTGTATTATAATTCATTTTACATTTTGTGTGAATTCATGGCTCCACATTCTTGAGCATTTCCTTTGTTGCTTCTCTTTGTTTCTCCTTGTAACAGGTTATTTGCTTGCAAAGATCTTTTGGACTTCTGTGGTGTTGTATCTTCTCAACTCCAACATGGTATCAGAGCTTCAGATTTGCAGCTGCTTGTTCTTGTTTTGAGATTTTGCATTGGAAGCAAATCTAGGGTTCTAAAGTTTTTTTTGGGTGGATTCAGCATACTCCATTTTTTGGGTTCACTTTGGGTTCAAATGGACAGTACCATTGGATTCATAGCTCCCAAAAACCCCTAAAACAACTGTCAAATTTGAAGGCAAAATTTTTATTGCCCTAAGGCCGTACGGAGCAAAAATCGTAAAAAATTTTAAAAAAAATAAAAAAATCTAAGGTTTTTGATTATTTTTCTTATGCTGATATTTTTTTTTACTGCCCGGCTCCACCGGCCACCACCGCTACCACTAGCTTCCCTGCTGCATCCCGGTGCCTCCCTGGCTCCTCCCGATCCCAGCTCGGCCTCTGCACTACCTCCATTGCTAGCTGCTCTCCCGACTCAGCTAACTCCCGCTGAGCTTGTCCGAGCTCCCTGCCAACACCGGACACCGAACCCGCCGACGTGAGCTTGCCGACCTGAGTCGGCCCTGCCAGCCCCTGCGGGCCTCTAAACCCCCGCCGCCCGGTCACATTTTTGACCGTGGGCTCCGCCCAGCTGCCAGCCCCCTAGTCATCCACGTGACCAGGGGCCGAAGACTTTAGCCCTTGAGGGCTCCAAACAATTTTTCTTTTGCACATTGGAGCAGCTTGCGCTAAATCGGGCGTAGAATGGGAAATTTTTCTCGGTTTTTTGCAAACGAGATATTGTCGGAAAGCTGGTTCCGGCGCCGTTCCAGTTGTACTGGTAATTTTTCTTGATTTTACAGTTTTGCTATGTTTTTTGCCAGTCAAAGTCAGAACTTGGTTTTTTCACTCCAAGGGGAGTATCATTTGCATCCGAACTTCGTTTTGCACAAACGAATAGGCGTTGGAAAGGTGTTACAGTGCTCTTTCCATATTTACAATCTATTTTACCAGTTCATTTACTAGGTATTTTTTATTCAGCTTTGTGTGTTTTTACACTTTGCTCAATTACTTAGTCATTCTGGCTCCTAAATGAGTTTTGTTTGTGTGGGATGGGTTATATTAATTTGATCTACATGCTGTAAGGTCAGATTTCTCAGTTTGTTTTCATTTAAAGAGTTATCATGGGTTTCTCTACTCACCCTTCAGTTGTTCTTCTAGAATGGGATAATTATGAGTCATGGGCAAAGGGTATACTTACACATTGTAGGTGGCTTAATATTTTGCCTTATTTGTATGATCTCATACCTAAACCAACAACTTTAGAGGGTAGATTAGCATGGGATATTATTAGAAATCACATTGCAAGAGTTATATTGTCTACTGTTGATCATGACACTATGTTGGTTATATCGGACATTGATTGTCCTCACCCACTTTGGACACGTCTTTGGGAGATCTATGGAGACCCTATTCTATCTCCATTCCCAGAGGATCCTTTCAGATTGTCTCATACCCACGAGAGAATACACCATTTGATCATGATACTTTAGAGGAGCTTGAGTATTTAGACACCCTTACTTATTTCGATGGATCAGAGGTTTGTCTCATAGTTCCTACTCTTCAGACTGAGACTTCATCAGCATCTCTTGTTGTTCTTGATTTAGTGCAGTAGGGAATCATACATCTTCCAAACATAACTACTTTGGACTCTTATGTTGCAGACATATCTTTCTTGTTTGTTGAGTCCTATATTACAGATTTGGAGGATTACTTTGAGGACATTCATCTCCTCTACCTTGACAGTCAGGTTATCACTGTTCGCCCACCATTATCTGTGCATTCAGAGGTTGCATTTCAGTATTCTCCACATCAGTTTGGATTTGACATTATTTGTTTCCATTCAGACAGTGAGACTCTTCAGCATCCTATCATGGCACACATCTTGAGACAGATTGGTTCTTCCTTCTTCACAGGGTTTCTTCGGTACAGGTCCATGGATCCATTTCTTCCCAAGGGGAGGAATATCATTTGCCGCTTCAGGATCTCCTTTTGGATTCTACATCAGGCATCAACCATTGTGACAGGAGTTTCTTCATTGTGGGGGGGCCTTCTTCTCTCTTTCTATCTCTCCTATGGAGACCATTGTACATGTACTTATATGATAAAAGTTGTCTATTGGGGGTATCATGTTATCCACCTCCTATCCTTCTTTCATTAGTGCATTGCATTCCTTCCTTGCATTCTATTTTGGGGAGGAGTTTTGTTCCCACTGGGTTTTCTCCTTTACCCCATTTCATTTAGTTTGCATTAATTTTGTACATGGGTACCTAATCTGGCCTTGTTGCTGGGACCCATTGCTTTTGCTTTAGTAGCTTCTTCTAGGTTTTAGCTTCTCCCTATGTCTATCTTAAGGGGGGGTGTTAGAGTAATTGGACATTTACTTTATTAATTAAATAATATTTATTTAATTACGTAAAGTTCCCTTTTACCTCTTTTCACTTAAGCTAACATTAGGTACATAATAATTAATTACTTTATTAATTATTATTGTGCAAGCCTAGGGTTTTCATCTATATGTAGTTGAAAACTATCTTTTGTATCTATATAATTCATTTTACATTTTGTGTGAATTCATGGCTCCACATTCTTGAGCATTTCTTTTGTTGCTTCTCTTTGTTTCTCCTTGTAACAGGTTATTTGCTTGCAAAGATCTTTTGGACTTCTGTGGTGTTGTATCTTCTCAACTCCAACATTTTCTAGAAAACAAAGCACACTTCTCGTATTTTTGGACCCAAGCAATTCCATCTTTAAACAGATCTGGCCAACAATAACCAGCCTACGTGATCTTTAGGGCTATTGTTCTGTGGTACAAGTTCTTTTGATGAACTGCCAACATTTGGGTTGTAGGGCTGAAAATGTCTCGGGTTAAATTTTTTCCTTTGGCCTTGATAGTCAGTCTGAAAAGGTGGCCTATTAGGTTGATTTTGCTGATACGAAGCTTGATAGGGCTTATGTTCTTGGCCAACTTTTTTTTTAATGCTCACTAGATCATTTCCAAAAGTCTTTAGTATATTTTTGATCTCTTGAAATTCCTGGGATTGGGCTGGAACAACGATCTCTTGAGTTGTGGTCTGATAACCTATTGCTAGAATGGGGGGAACAGTAGCTAGGGGTGATAAAGATGCAGGCATAGGCAACCGAATTTCAGGAAATAAAGGCATAGGAGGCCTAGGGGAAATTTCCCCATCTGGAATAAGATAATTTTTTGCTCTAATGGTGATGTTGAAAGCATTTGGGAGTGTGTGACCACCCATAGATGGGATCATTACCGAAATCTTGCTATTCAAGGCTTTTAAGAAAAACATAAAAGCATGATCTGGTAAAGGTTTTACCGTTAAATGAATTCTATCCCAAGTCCTTCGGAATCGATAGTTGAAATTGGCCAAGTGCTCATGCGGTACTCTCTTGATTGTGCTCAACTATTCTAATAGGGACAAATGATCTAATTTATCAACAAAATTATGGTACAAGCCATCGCCTAATGCATCCGATGTCGTGATTGAGTTCATTGTGAGACCTCTGAACCATTACAAAGCTTTTCCCTTAAGTGACACAACCAAGAGCCTCAATGCTATGTTCTCCTGAGTGATATTGTGAATTGAGCACAATGCAGCCACATCTCTAATATGTTCAATGGAAGTAGTTTGATCTTCTCTAGTAAAGTATGGAAGACTCCTGAAAGCTACAACTAGAATATCATCATAATGTGCAATATTTAATGGGTTGCCCCTGTCAAAAGGTGAAAAAGTGTGTTGTCTTACCATTGGTGGTGCTTGTGCTACAGGAACAAGACTTCCTGGCACCAAAATTATAGGACTAAAAATTGGAGGCATGGATTTTGACCTCCCAGGTGTATCAAATAATCTCTTAGCTGCTCTGCATCTCCTTCGTGGTGGGGACATCTGCAGATACTCGGATGGGACAAAACTTGATCTTGTCTGTACTTTTCTCATGCACAAGCTACACTAAGTCTGCATGCAAAATAAAATTTAGAGTCATCAATTATATGTAGAAGACCTCCAAAAGGCTGAATAAAACTGCTGCATACACCAAACAATAATCAAAAACTTGAAAACTTTTCTGAAATCAACTTTCAGAGTCCCAGCGGGCATGCCAAAAACTATTATCAATAAGATATACACCCTATAATAAGCTTGTATAAGACTTAGCTATCTATTGACACATGGAAACCTTCCTCAGATCTAGGTGATCTATGTGAAGAAGGAATATTCAGAGTGAGCTGGTTCTCTAAATGATATTTCCTACTTTAAATATTTTTCTAGGAAAAGGGGTAGAAGGATAGCTGAAAAGATAAATTAAACCTAATGGATGATTTATTAGAAACTTACGAGTTTCATAAAACACAACTCACAACAATCTCTTTGTGATAATAGTTCTCACAATCTCTTTTGGCACATAATTTCATCAGTAATTTGCATGAAGATTTATAACTAAATACAACACACAACTTGAAACTATGCAATTCTGAACACAAATTCACAACAACAAGACATAAAAGGATTCAAATTAAATCACAAAGACATCCAATTGCTTATTATGAAATGGGACAAGAATATGAGAAGAACTCTACTACTTTATTGAAACTGAAAGAGTATTTTGTCTGAAATTTGAGTACAAAAGTGCTTACAAGATTCTCTGCATGAACAAGAGAGGAAGAAGCAAAAATTTGAATTGAGAAAAACCCTAAGTTTTTCTCCTAAATAAAACTCACCAAACCCTAATCAGAGCTCCAGAGAAAAGCCCAGAAAAAAGCCTCCAAAATTGCATCATATTGTGTAATAAAAGTGGAAAACTCACACTTTCTGCATGTCCATCCCAAAAGCTTCTAAAAATAGGTCCAATATGTTTTACAAGAAAACTAAACACCTTATCCTTATCCCCTAATTCTCAAATTCGCCCAAGGAAAAATTCAACAACTTGACTTTCATAATACTGCTAAAAATAGCAAAAGATAAAAACAATTTATAAAACATTCTTTTAATCTTTGCTTTACAAGATTATTTGCAGTTTTATCCTCTCACTTTTCCCTAATTTTTGCAATTAAGATTTTAAAAATATTTGCAAAAAGAATAACAATCTTTTGATATCTCCATTTCAATTTGATTTTTCTTTTTAAAAAATCATAAAAATAAGGGCAATATTTATTATTGAGTTTTAATTGATTTTCTAAAAAATCAATAAAACAAACACCTAAGGCATCATATGAATATTAATCTCCTAAGACATAAGCATTGAAATAAAATAAAATACAAGGTATTTCAGACTATGGAATATTATTCAAATGCCTACCCTAAGACTTAGTCAAATGAAAGTCAAATGAATACTTGAATGGGTCGACTCAAACCTAGAAAGACTTATTACCATGGCAATAGTTTGGAGTCTTAATATTTAAAAATATTTCAAAAAGACTCAAATTGAATTAGGGCTAAGGGAAAACCCTAATGAAAAAACATGAGTTTCACCCTAATTTTCACATTCTTCACTTGTGCTTTGAGAAAATCTCTCTGCTGGGAAAAATGGCACTGCCACCATAGAGCTAGGGTTTTGCAAGAAAAAAAAAGTGAGGACCTTGGCCATCGAACTCTCTGTGGGTCGATTCTCCATTAGCAAGCAAGGTAAGTTGATTTCAAACTATTTTATGGCTTCTCTTCTATATTTTGAAGGAAAAAACTTGGCCTTAAGGCAACAACTATCCATGTATTTTGTGCATTTCTCTTTGTCTCCTGTATCAAAGCTTCCTATATTTGTTTGGCCGCCATTATAGGTTTTTTTTTAGCCTTCTAGAAATTCTTGGGGCATGGCTATGATCAATTTATCCAACTTATATCAAAGTAAGCTCAGTCTTATACTTCAAGAAACAAACTCTTTATCAAAAACAAGTTTGATTTGTGAACTAATTGAGCAAAACCAATAAAAAATAGAACTTCTGAGGATGGCCATTACACAGGCCGTGACTTTTACCATACATGTTTCTTTATTTATGATAAAACAAACCTCCTTTGGGCTCGACCCAGATATGTAAATGACATTATTTTACTGCATTTGCATTTTCTATTAAAATTCTCATGTGGGTATCCTGAAATTCCTCCACTTGAAACCTTTAGAGTCAAAATAAGATCTTCATTTAAGCTGAAGCAATACAAGAGAATGAATGTCCTTTTTTTCCTCTATGCTCCATGAATTAGATTAACTCAACAAATAGAAAAATAAACTTGTATCTCAAGGCCATGGCTCAGGTCTGTTTATTTTAATTCTTGGGTATTCTTCATTGGTTGTGCAATATGTTGGGCTAGGGTTTAGAAATGCCCAGATTCCATTATGACATATGAACATTGCTTCAATAATTCTCTCTACCATGTTGACATGAAATGGATTTTCTCCATTTTTGGCTACAACCATGGTCTGAAAACTCTATACTCTTTTACAATCTAGGTTTTTGTATTTGTATGCATTTATCAATTTTGAGGTAAAAACCCCAAGTGGCTATTCTAGAAATTTTCTTCATTCTATATTATGAGAAATATCCTATATCTGGGCTTTATCTATGTGATGGTGCCTTTCATATCTTGTGGCTCTTTAAAACTTCAGAAAGGTGACTCAAAAACCTTTGATTCAATCTTGCAACAAAACTGGGTTTCCCTCTATGAACTCATGCGACTATAGCTTGTTTACTTTCAGATTGTAAACCTTACTTCACTTAGAAACTTTACTTAATGATGCAAACTGATATGTCACTCAAGTGGAAACATGTATATGTTGACCATTTCTTAAGTTGTTCTACTTGAAACTATTCCAGTAGTGAGAGGCTACATTCTATAGCTTGATTTTTGTGAATTTTACATGTATGCCTATTCACTATCACCATTTACGAACATGAAACACTTGCTGCACCTGAAAATAACATCTCGAAACAACATGAATAAATATGAACAAAACAGCATATGGCAGAAAAATTACACTCCTTTTGACAGTATTTTATTTTCTTCAATATGTAAATTGGTGATTTCATTTGGTTTTGTTTTTGAATTGAGCTCATTTTTTACTCATAGTTTTCACTTCATTGTTCTCAGATTTGATTGTTATGAGTGAAAAATGGTCTTGATTGTTATGATAGTTGAAAACTATTTCACTCCTTCTTGACTGGCTCATATGAGCATGATGATTTCATTTATTTACTCAACCCCATTTGTAAGTTTAAGGGGAAGCATGCCAAGATCTACCCTTGTGGGAGCTCATTTTACTCCACATGCTATTATTTCTTCATGAAATGATCAGCTACATAGATTTTCCTATACCTACACAAGAAACAAACAATGTTAGATAAAACAATATGCTATTATGATTTTTCCTTCTTGACTTCTGTCCAACTCTTGTTCTTGTAACTTCAACTATTTCAATTTATTATCAACAACATTCTATATTATTGTTGGTTATTCATAAAGTAATGTTCATAGTCAGAGCTCTAACAACCTTTTACTTCTCTTACAGGTCAATCGTGAGCTCGAGGATGAAGGATGGTGCACCATTCTAGAATCGACTAAAGGCAACATGCAATGATGATTATGTTCTTTCTTATGTGTCATTATTTCTTAAATATTCAATAGTGTAGAATATTTCTCATGATCCGTTGTTCGGCTACTCCCATGGCTTGTGTGGGGCATTTTTAATTTCTTTTCTAATTTCCATTCTGAAAAGAAATGTATCATAATGAAAAATTGTACAATTCATTTATGAATAAATGAAATATTGTAATCTGAATAAACATTGTAAGATAAATGAAAGAAATGAATATGCTTAATCATTTATGTATTATGTTCTGTACTTCATTTATGCTACAAAGAATTGAGTAATAACCCTGAAAATCTATTCACTGAAACAATTGCATAATTGGAACTTGATAAATCTAGTGCAAACAACAATTTAAGCACATGCATAAGTTAACTGAACTTTCACTTTAAAAAGTGAAACAAACTAATTAGCTCTGCCAATTGCGCTGTAGTGAAAATTGGTAACAGTTTCCACATGGAAATGTAGGTTTCCCACTTTGGGAAGAGATTCTTTGATATGTTTCAGTATCTTTGAGGGATTCTATGACAAAGTATTTCAGATTCTTATGACGGTGTATAGGAATGAATTTGCACCCCTTTCACATATTCTCACCTTAGAAAATCAAATTCGAAGGAAAAATTCCACATCACCCAACTACCTTCCATCCATTTGGAGTTTTTTTATTGTGTTGATGAAATAATATTTGTCGGGGACACAAGTGTGACATGTAGATGTCCACATGACGCGTTGCCATCCCTGATAGATTCCTACATCTTAAGTTGGTAGAGACATTACACTCTTGATTGGGATGAATTGTAACATCCCTCTTTGACCAACTAACCGAAAAATGCCTTATTCTTCTCATCCCACCTTCAAAAAACATTCATTCTCACTTCATTTGACTATCTAGCAATTCAATCTCATTCTCTTAGCAATCTTTAATCCATTTTTCACTTTCAAGCAACACCTCAACACTCCATTACAGAAGCTTTGAAGCTCCATCAAATCCACATTTAAAGTGTGAATTAAGCTACAAATGTGTGGGCTTGGAGTCTTGCGAGACCTCCCTTCATCACAGTTGCGGCTGTGGTGGCCTTGCCAAATCCATATATCCTCCATTGGCTAGTGAGCTTTTGGGTGGAGGTGGTAACATTTCACTCCTCTTCTTTGTGATTTGATTGAGTAGCATAGCATTGTATTGTAGTGTTTATTGCAACTTCTACTTTCTTTACTTATTTATTACATATTTCTATTTCGTTGCTATCTGGCTGTCTATGGAGGTGGAAACACCAAATGGGGGTCTGACTGAGGTAGAACCCTATACAACCTCAAAAAAATTCCCCTATTTCTTGTGTGTAGGTGGATGTAAGTTTGGAGCTAGCTGGAGAATTCGAACCTTTGTGACATAATATTTGTCACTCTATGTTTTATTTATCTACTTTATCATCTTTGTTTGTACTTTTCATACCTTATCCTTTTGTTTTGTTCATTTAAGAATAACCAGCTAGGTTGTTAGTTCATTTTTAGGCAGTTTATATTATACTTATAGACTTATGGCCGTAAAAATCTAGTGCACCTATGAGACACCAGTGTACCACACTATCATCCCAAAACTACGTTGCCATCCTCAGACAAAGAGCTATCTAAGGTGTAGTATCTGACTTCGAAAACCAATTCGCCTAGCATAAAATTTAATTTTGGGTCTAAAGAGTGACATAAGTACTTTATAGTGCTCATCATTCTCGATCCCTATCTAAAACACCCCTTTAGATTGAGGTTAGTTAGGGTAGCCCTCTGCTCTTAGATCTCCATGAATTGGAGCCTTGATACAGTTTGTCCCCCTTTCTTACATCTTTGGTGAACCAATGTGAAGCAACATCTGCCCATTTATTGATGTTAAGGATTTTCCCTTGTACCTTCTGATCATTGTACCCCTGAGTGTTGTGAAGGTTTATGATTATCACAACCTAGTCCACAACCTCTGGGCATATTGTTAGGAGAAGTATACGACACCTTCTGATGGAGAAGATGACACTTCTGGTTTATCTACAAGCCTTTTTGTCGGATCTACTATTGGTATTTCTACCCAAGAGAAGTTGTTGAGGGGCGAGGTAGGATTCTTCAATGAGACCGACCATGTCCCCACTCCTCCTACATCTCCTACACCATCATCAGTAGATGAGCACATAGCTATTCACATTCCTTCAAAATATATCTCTACCCTTAGCAAAGGGTTGGGTGACTTGGAGAATCACTTGGAAAAGGACCCGAAGCTGGCTAGAGCCACTAGGGTTATTAGTGAGATAAAGTATATGGTGGGAAAATATTAAACAAGCATAAAGCTCCTAGCTAGCCTCTTTAGTCTAACTAAAGCATGTACCCTTCCAAACAATGCTAACATTATACAAGGGTCACTCTCGAGGAACAAGAGAGACAGTTAGGAGTGTCGATACCTCCCATGTTTGTATATATGACTGACACGGTCCCTTTGATTAGCATCCCCCTACCTCTATGAGATCTAAAACTGTAAAAGAAAACAAATACCCTTAGGTTTTAGTTTCACCCCTCTTGTCACCTCTAGTGGTGGAGGTTTTGGTAGGTTGAGTGGTGGGGGATTTGGTATTGGTGGTGGCTTTGATAGCGGGGGTGGTGTTGGTAGAGGTGGTTCTAGTGGAGGCCATGGCGGTGGCTCTGGTGAAGGCCCTCTTGGTGGTGGCTCCAATAGAGGCCATGTTAGTGGTTTCAGAGGTGGATCCGGTGGTGGTTCCAAAGGTGGCTCCGACAATGGTTTTGGAGGAGGTCCCACTAGTCCTATGTCATCTAATGACCCTATTTTGAACACTCTTCTTTAGAATATGTGCAAGATGCAAAGCCAAATAGTGAGTCTCTCCCAAGCCTCTTCCCAACCTATCTTTCAACCCTTTTCCAACATAGCCCATTATCGGTAGCAATATTAAGCACTCCCTTTCCACAAGGAATGGAGATTCCCAAACTCAAGAAGTATGACAACAAAGGGGACCCACAAACACATGTGTCAACCTTTAATGCCCTGTGTATAAAATTCTTCCATCACGATGTGTTAATGGAAAAATTATTGCCTCGATCTCTTAAGGATACAATGCTTGAATGGTATTGTTCCTTACCAGATAATTCTATTTTCTCATTTGATCAACTTGTAAATCAGTTTCTGATAGTTCCAAGCCAACATCTGACTGAAGATGAAATTTTCAAATCTCATCCGATGTAAACAAGGGGATAATGAGAAGATTATTGATTTCATAGCACGGTATCAAGTGAAATTCTCACAGATCTCGTACCTGCTACCTGATTTTGACGTGCATAAGGTATTCATAGGGAACTTGCAAAGACCTTGGTAGGAAAAGTTCACCCTTATGAAATACTCTTCTTTCGCGCATCTGTGTGCAACACTACAAGAATACCAATAGACGATAGTCTACTTTGGGGGATCCTCCTTGTTCTCCGATTCAGAAGAGAAATCCATAGTATTGATCTCTAGAAAGGGTAAGGCTATTGTGAATATAGTAGCCACTATGAATTATAACAACCTCAAACATAACAAAAAGTTCACAAAGTTAGCAGTCTTATTCTTCCATCTTACAAAGATTTTTGAAGGATAAGATCATAACCTTGGAGAACCCTAAGCCTCTCAAGGAACCTTACCCTAGTTGGTACGATGTGAATGCTTTCTGTCAGTACCATCAACTTAACGAACATGATAACGAATTTTGTATGCGCCTGCATTATGAGATATAGGATCGCATTGAGGATGGTACTATTCATCTCGATGGATATAAAAAAAATGCAAAAAAGTTGGTGGTGAAAGTGAATAGTGAATTGCAAATATACATGGACCTATTTCTATCACATTCTACCAACATGATTATCAATCCCTCTGATTCTACCACTCGACTCGAGGTGTATGTGTAGACATGTAAAATTGACTTGACACCTATCACACACCTCGAACAAGCATCAAACAAACATTGAACACCACTGATGAACATTGAACAAACATCAAACATCACTGAAAAACATCAAACAACATCAAATAGCCTCAAACGACATCAAACGATATGGAACATCATCTTCAATCACCTCGAAATGACTCAAAATCATCTCGTACCACCTTATAATGATTTGAAATCATCCTGTAACACCTCAAAATAACTTAGAATCATCCCATAACACCTTGAAATGACTTAGAATCATCTCGTAACACCTCAGAATGACTCAAAATCATCCCGTAACACCTCAGAATGACTCAAAATCATCCCGTAACACCTCACAATGACTTGGAATCATCCCATAACACCTCAGAATGACTCAGAATAATCTCCTAACATCTCATAATAACTCATAATCATCCGTAATGTCTCAAAACATCTGAAAATCACCTCGAAATAGATTGGAATCATCCCATAATGTCTCAGATCATCTCAGAACATCTCATAATCACTCTGAAACATCTCAAAATTATCTCGTAATGTATCGGATCATCTCAAAATCATACCACATTGCACCACATCGCATCACATCAAAAACCTTAATTCATCTATTAATTGAATAATATTACATTATTTAATTAATTCACTTTTTCATCATTTGAGACAAATTAAATAAATATCATTTATTTAATAATGTCCCCAAATCCCTAATTCCTCTATTAATTAAATAAAACAACATTTATTTGATTAATTCATATTTCATCATTTTTGACCAATTAAATAAATCACATTTATTTAATAAAGTCCTAATCTCAATTTATTTCGTCTTGATTGATTAAATAATGCCAATTATTTAATTACGTCACTACATCACCTTATTCCTCTAAGTGGATTAAATTATTAAATAATAATTTAATTATGACACTTTCCCTTTAAAATTTGAATAATTAAATTAAACTATTCGAATCAATTATCAAAAATCAAATCAAACTAATGCAACTTTGTTTGCAAAAGTCAAACTTGATTTGCACATTCAACTCCAAAAAGAATTAATTAATTAAATCAATTAATTCATATTCCTCACCCACTTTCTGATTGAGAAAATTATGATTGTTGATTTGAACAATCTAATTTGTTAACTAATCAATCTAAATTGTTAATTAAACAATCTATTCTGTTAACTAAGCCATCACAACTCCTAACTAAGCCATCACATTCCTAACTAGGCCATCACAATCCTGACTGATCAATCTATTTTGTTAACTGATCAATCACATCCTTGAGTGGCCAATCTATTTCCCAATCAACTTTGGACAATTCTCTCATGTCTAAATCCTCTCAACACACTCCGACCATTGATCTAGATATTCTTCAAAACAATCTTGATCGTCCATTTCAAATCAAAATTTCTATATAACAAACCCCTTTCCTCACAGATAAGGATCAGAGAATCGACATACATTGAGCAATGAAGTGCTGTCAAGATCACCCTTGAGAGAGCTTCACCATTGTCTTCAATCAACCAAACATAACAAGAATTCATCCAAACTTTTTCACACAAACTTTGGAGGCTTCGCTGTGATAAGAACAATCCAACACCAAGCGAATACACTCTGCTACAGGATGGTAAAAGCTATCTTTTTTTTTTTTAATTTGGTAATTAGTAGGTTCCTCATCATGTTTACAATAGTATATTTCAATCTTGTATGTGTAGGAGTTTTAGATTTTAGATTTGTGCATTTTTGGCTGTAGATTAGATTTCTTTGTTAAAATGCATTCATGTCCTTCTTGGATCTTAATCTAACGTCCTTTCTCACCCTCACACATTCTGGCATGCCCAGTGGGACCCTTGTCCCCTTCTCTAATGTTTGTATGAGTCACTTTTGAAGCTGAAGGTCTCAGAAACACTTCTGACAAAGTTTTCACGCAGTTGTCCAGAAGACCTAAGCATTTGTCTGAAAAGTCTGAGCGCTTGTCTGTCAAGAAAACCACACATTTGTCAGAAGAATGACAATTTTATCAGAAGAACTGCATATTTGTCATGGGAATGGTGCTTTTGTCTGAGATTTGCACATTTTTATTTTCATAGAGTTAGCATTTGTTTTCCATGGTTTTTAGCATTTGTGTTTAAAACTGTGCAGTTGTTTGAAACCCGCACATTTGTATTTTACGCTATGAGCAATTGTTCTGAAGGACAAATGCACAGATCCTGCACTCTTGTAATAGGTTTTTTCACTAACTATTGTTTGTTTTTGGATGTGTAAGTAGGAATTGATAGATTTGATGCAGGATTCCAATGACTTTAACATGTTTGTTGTAGGGAAGACTATCAATCCCAGTTTTTGAGCTACTTTTAATTAACTTAGGAACTTTCTTTTGGTGCTCTAAAATTGAACAACAAAAAACTCACACTTGATTTTGGTGTTGTTAAAATAAACAAATTTAAGCTTTTTTAACTAAGGAAATTTCACTTGGTGCTCTAAAAATGAACAACAAAAAACTCACACTTAACTTTGGTGTTGTTAAAATGAACCAATTTTAAGCTTTCTAAGTTATGAATTTTCATTTGGTGCTCATAAAAAGAACAAAAAGAACTTCAAATTTGGGCTCTAAAATGAACACATTTTGTGTTTTCATAATTAAGAACCTTTAAATTTTGGTGCATAAAAGAGCGAAGAACGTTTTCCATTTTGTTGACGCATGAATGTTTCACATTTGTTGACCAAGATAAGACAAGGATTGATTTTCTTAGAAACACTTCGATTGGAGCTCATAAAAATGAACAAATGTTTCTTTTTCATTCTTCACCATTTCTATCTTATTTTCTTGATGTCTTGAACACTTCATATTGGTGCAAGTTAAAAATAAATTTAATTTTTTTACTCACATTTTTTTGGGGATAACATCTCTCGAGTTGTTTAAAATGAATCAAATTGCTATGGATTTTTCACTATGCATTCATTGATTGGAAAATCTAAAGTGTTTTATCTTCTCTCCTCACACCTATTGGCGATCTTGGGTGAGTGAAAGAACATTTTTGAGCATTGAATTTTATTTTTCCAAATTTTACCTTAGAGAGGGGGCTTGCTTTAAGACACATCCCGCGCTGGAGAACTCATTGCAAGGTCTCAAAGCATGTTTATTGGTGAGCTATATTAAAGGTTGTGAAATTGTAAGAAAGTAGCTTCAAGCCATGCTGACAAAAGAGTGCACCTAACCCCATACCTTAAGTGGAATGGGAACGATTAAAGATCCTTAATTGGCCAGCAGGTGAGTGTCGAATTTCCACGTTCACAGTTACCACTAAGAACCAAATTGTTTTAGAGGCCACCCTATTATCCAAAAATATTCTCTGAAAGTGGTGTATCATAATTTATTTCTGAGAAGTTACTTGCCATGTCCGACTATAGGCCCCCACCATAAGTTGCATGTAAAATCATATCTTCGGAGCATGAGGAAAGCCTACCTAAGAGAATGGTGTCTATTGATGCAGGAGAGTCCTTGGTTCTTTGCAATCTTGCATCAACCAAAAATATTTTCATTCAGTTTTGTTCTTGTTCTTGTTCAAGTTGGTAGATTCGGTATTTCATCATGTTTGCTCACTAGACGTTGGGGATCTATTTTTTCATCGTGGACATGTTCATTTTCCTAATTCCAAGATTTCAGCTTGATTGGATATTTTTCCGACAAGTTATCACTTTTGGATTAAGTGAAAATTTTGGAACTGGCCTCGAAATAATTTCAAACCTAACGACTAGTTTGATCGCTCATGGATCTTTCCCATAGCTTGTAGATCCTTTTGAGGTGTTCCAAATTATTTTGTGGAGTGTCCCCAACCTAAATTTTAGGTCCACACTTCATCATATGCACTTTTCATGGATAAATTCAAATTTGAGGTTGACCTGTTCATGCACATGTTACGTTTCCTTCATCAGAGATTGTAAAAATCTTTGGCTAATGCAGATGCTTCTAGATCTGTAGATATGATATAAAGCTTGTAATGGATCATTAGGATAGAAATAAATCAAGATCAAGATGATGAAGATGAATATAAAATTTGATTTGTAATATTTTCGCTCACATATAGGAATACTATATTTTGAGCATGTTGTATCAGGCCTGTGAGCCAAATCTGTAAGCCCGGATGTGGCCAATTGTATGTAATTGAATTTTCTAATAATGAGAAATTTTGAGTCTACATTTTCCTCCATATTCTGTGTTGATTTTGTTGTGTAACTCTTGATGCATGGTCCAAATTATTCTCTTTGAGGACCCTCCTACCGTGACTGCACCATCTATCCCCTAGGGTTGTAATTTTTGGTTTATGTTAAACTTGTCCCATTACATTCAAAAAAATTTGACATCGAATTCTATTTTTGACTTAAAGAAAAATAACACATTAAAAAAAAACATTGAATGAGATGGTTGAACCACAAACCCTTTGATTTAGTGCATACTTGTGAGAGAAGCCTTATGTTTGCACCCCTTTGAAAGGATCTTTCCTTAAAGGTTTCCAAACATTCTAGCTTTGATTTTAGGGTACATTAATCAAAGTAAACATTTGTGAACTATGGCTTGGGTGTTGTGATTTCACAACCTATGTTATAGACATGAAGGTCACATAAGTCCATGCTTGCTGAGTTAGTCCAAATGTTGTCTTATCACTTGCCATACTTCAAAAACAGAAAAAGGTTGAGAGAGTTGTTTATAAGATCATTGTTAGAACCAAAACAATTGGAAAGCCAAAAAATTAGATAGTCTCACATCCATTATTTGCATCCTACCTATTTGGAATCAAAATAATAAAAACCATTAAGGTCATTCCTCCACTCAGATGTCCATGATATCAACAGTTACTTGGGACTCACAGATAGTACAAGTAAACTTTCTTAAAACATATCCTCTGGATAAGGAAGTGGAATATAGACCTTAGTTCTTCAACATTTTGATTTCTAAAAAGTAGTTTCATTCCAAAACAACACTCAAACCCTAGGGTCTTCATCTTCACAAAAACCATCCCATAAAACCATCAAACTTTATGACCATCTGGCGACCAACTACACCAGTTCAACAATCAGATCTTGTACCACCAATCCTTCAACCTAGCCTCACATATATCGAAGGTGAACAAAATGACATCAAAAGCAGCTTGAGAACTTTCATTTTTCAAAAGAATGAAATACCTCGCTAGTTTCTCACCGCATCAATTATCTTAGACGAAGAGGAAGAGAAAGATGAGACAACAATAGAGAGACCCGTATTACCACCACCTGCATGGCAATAATTATCCCCTTCATGATCTCACGTAAGGTCAAGATCCCTAAGGTAAAGTCCGCAGGTCATCATTTCAGACTTAGGCATCTAAGTCCAAAATCTCTCAAGAAACACCTTTGGGCACTTCACGAAACCAGAACTAGGTTGGTATATAATTTCTACAAATGAGCTTCTAGGAACAATCTGAACTTGTATTCCTTCTACTATTGTCAAAATCTGGGTCTGTTCCAATAGTTCCAATATATTAGATAATCTATAGGACAAACATCAGGTCTTTAGAATGTGAGTCAACTAGAGAGTACACCAATTTCCCATAGGAGATCCAAGTTATTTATGACAACCATGAGATCACAACATAGGAAAAAGATGAAAGCCAGCAAAAATACCACCAGTATTCCACCAACAAATGCCATGAATGATGAGAGTATCCCATGGGGATATAGGCCAAGTAACCTTAAAAATCCTTAGAAGAGACCAGTATACAAAGACACTTTCATTGAGGAAGAAATAAACCACAAACAAAAGGAGGTTATGGAACAAGGTAACCAAGACCCAAACCAAGTGATTATAGAGGAGGTAAATGATGAAGAAGAGATAAATGAGGAAGAACTATTTGAACATTCCAACAACCCCAAGGTTCTCAAACTAATGGATAGGTTGTTAAGAAAGGACCCGAACTCCTATTTCTTCAAGCTAACACAAATCTGTGCTAAGTTAGGTCCGTGGATTTCAATGTAGAATCTCTCAAAGACCCCACTCTTATTCCCTTAGGGGAGAACTCGATTATGAGATAAATAACCCAACCTTTGGAGATGTTGAATATTCCACCTGTGTTCTCACAAAATAGTGACCAGCTCAAAGAGAACCCCTTGTTTAGAAAATCAACTCAGGTTGAACAAGCAACAGTAGAAAAATGTACTAAGGGGGCCCATCTCAATATGAATCTTAGAATAACTATCCACCTCATGGGAAATACATACCTCAAAACACATCAAGTTTCTACCCTTCCCAGAACAATCAGTATCTTCAATAAGGTGGAACAAAGGGTCCCCCTCAAAATGATTAATATCTTCAATAGGGTGGACCACAGGGTCCCCTTTCAAACCATCAATACTATCAACAAAGTGTCCCACCCATGCATCATCAAGGTAACCTTAATTTTAGTCATACCCAATAGGGTGTGCCATAGAGCACCCTCAATCAATTGTCCCAACAACAAGGTGTCCCGCCAACACATCATCAGGGTAACCTTCATTTTAGTCCTACCCAACAGGTGTGCCACAGAGCACCCTCAATCAGTTGTCCCAACAACAAGGTGTCCCGTCAACACATCATTAGGGTAACCTTCATTTTAGTCCTACCCAGTAGGGTGTGCCATAGAGCGCCCTCAATTAGTCATCCCAAGAACAAGGTGTCCCACCAAAACATCATCAGAGTAACCTTCATTTTATTCCTACCTAGTAGGGTGTTCCATAGAGCACCCTCAATCAATCATCCCAACAAGATGTCCTACCAATGCATCATCAAGGTAACCTTCATTTTAGTCCTACCCAACAGGGTGTGCCACAAAGCACCCTCAATCAATCGCCCCAACAATAAGGTATCCTGCCAACACATCTTTAGGGTAACCTTCATTTTAGTCCTATCTAGAAGGGTATGCCACATAACACCCATAATTAGTCATCCCAAAAATAAGGTATCTCACCAATGCATCATCAAGGAAGCCTTCCGTATGTTCCATCCTAAAAAAAAGGAGTTAACCCTCCTTATAAAAAACAAGGAATTGACCCTCCTTACATCCCATATGGTTATCAAGGCCCTATACCTTCACAATACTCGATCTATGACCAAAACCTGGTAGGACAACAAGGTTACCAAATGCAACCTTTAAAAACACATATACCAAAAATAGAAATGGAATTAAGGCTAGATACTGTCACCTAAAAAATAGAAGATATGCAGATAGGAAAACAAAAGAAAACTACACCATGTAGGAAAATTGTCCTTTCCCATTCGATTGTTCCATCACGACACTACCCTTTCCAAAAAAATTTGAGATACCTAGATTTGAAAGAAAGTACAAAGGGGTAGGAGATCTAGTAGAGAATGCATGAGACTTATCGGTATCATGTATGGAAGTAAAAAAAATGATTCCTATCTCATGAGGCTCTTTCCAGACAACCTTATAGGTCATGCTATGGAGTGGTTCACCCATCTACAACCTGAAATCAAGAATTTTGATGAGCTATCTAGAAAATTTATAACCCACTTCTCGTTTAACATAGAACAAGATGTAACCGTCACGAGTCTCTCTATAGTCAAAGATAACCTAGGAGAGTCCTTCATCTCCTACCTACAAAGATGGAGACACAAAGTGAGTTGGTGCAAATGGCCCATTCCAGACAAGGAGTTGGTGGATATTTTCATCATGAATGTCCTACTTGAAATAAACTACCGAATCACTATGCTATGTCCTGTAGACTTTGAAGAAACAATCAAAAAAGGGTTACATATTAAGAGAGCCCTCATAGTAAGAGGAACCTTAAAGACAAAAAACTCAAAAGATAGTCCCTCTAGTTCAAATGAGAAACCAAAAATATGGGCTAAAAATAAGAACATTACGAACAATGGAGTGGTAGATGTTGGAGCAATATGGAACACATAAAACATAAATAAAAAAAAACCATAGGTGGAACAAATGAGCTATGGTCCCAATAAAACACAAAGAAACCAAATTACCTATCCCAAAAACAATCAGGTTATAAACCAATAGACAAATTAGGGAGGGAAACATAGGCAATATGATCAACCTAGGAGGTAATTCACTGTATTAGGTGAGTCACTTGAAATAGTTATGCACAAAATAGTACAACAAAACCTCATTAAAAAAATGACCACCCAAACTATGAGGAACCTAGCTTTAAGACACCATGGTACAATGAGAAGGACTTGTGTGATTTCCATATGATCAAAGGACATACAACTAACAATTGCATACGCCTCAATCATATCATTCAAGACTTGATAGAAAAAGGGGAAGTAGATGTTGATCATCGGCCTGGGAACAAGGACCTACAAATATATACAAACCCAATCCCAAACCATTCTAAGAGGAATGATAAAGGAAAGGGAAAAGAATACCATAATGCTAATTACACATACAGTGACACAGTTTTAGGAACCCTCTCACAAGTGGATGAAACTAGGGAAAACGTAGTAACGATACGAGGAGACAAAAAATGCAACGTAACTACCCATCACGAAAGGATTACAATAAAAGGAGAACCTCCCAAACTCATAATTAAGTCACCAAGTGACTATAGAATTATGGAAGAGTTGAAGAAGACACCTGCCCTCATCTCAATATTAGAATTGTTAAAATTGTCATCGACAAATAGAGAGATTTTTGAAAAAGCTTTAGAAATGTTAGTCCCTAATGACCTCGATCCCAGTTAGTTCCAAGCCATGATTGGAAAAATCACTACGAGTAATCACTTATTATTTTCAGAGAAGGATTTACCACAAATAATATTCCATAATCAAGATCTATACATAGAGGTTGGTGATCATAAAACCTTGGTCAAAAGAGTGTTGATAGATAATGGTGTAGGTTTAAACATCTGTACCTTAAAATTCATAAAATAGATAGGGTATTCTGATGACGTGATTGACAAAGGAATGAGTATCAACACAAGGGCTTATGATGACCTAGAGAGAAATTCTGAAGGGACAGTCAAGTTGTCGGTGCAAATAGGACCAGTTGTAACAAAAACTACTTGTCAAGTACTGAATCTTGAGTTACCATACAACCCTCTCCTGGGACACATTTGGATCCATGAATTATAAGAAATCCCTTCCACTTTCCATCAATGCATAAAGTTTCCCCATGAGGGAAAGGAAGTAACACTATATACAGATCCCAAACCTTTCCATTTTTGTGCAAAATTGGAGGAGAAATACAATAAAATCCAACGTGTGCCTAGCAATGATATAGCCTTCCATTAATTTTCTTATGTTGACCCTTCCATGCTTCATTCAATATCCACCAAAAGCACATCAAATGAGCAACCAAAATTCAAGTACTTGTCAAAGGTAATGGGAACTACCATTTTAATCAAGCATTCTACATCGACATGCTTCCACCGACACATAGAGTATATGGAGGTCCGAAAGAGATCAAGATAGTATGAATGGTAGTAAAACCCACTATATTTACTAGATGGGGAGACATGAAAGATGAAATATTTGAGGAGGACCTTTCATCTATGATCTACAAGGAGGACAAAAATGAACCAAAAAAGCCACAACCCATTGTAATTGATCCTAACACTCGAGGGTATCAATTAGTCAAAAAAATGGGATACAATGGAATAAGTGGCCTTGTGTTACACAAACAAGCTGATCAAAACCTATCATAGTGGAACAAAGACAAAAGAATATGGGGCTAGGTTATAAACCAAAAGATGTGGTCATTCCAAAAATTGGACATACCTCTTGGAAGAAACGAGAAACTTCTTCTAGCATTAAGGCATTGGATATATACCATGTCATGGAAAATGAATTACCCATTGAGGACTTATTCAAAAACTTCAGAATTGATAGGTTCCCTCTCCACTATATGGAAACCATTACCAACATCTATTACCATTCTAAAACAGACTCTAACGAATACAAATGGGATTCTCCTTCCTTCATCATAGGATATAATTCCCCCAAATCTAGTAATGATGACCTAGATACCCAGTGGGAAAAAGACACCAGAGCCATATTGACCCTTTCACCTACTTCTGTAAGTTTTTAGACCAAGAGGATAGTCTCGCACTCCATCACCCACAACTCATAGATTGGGATCAACAACAACATACACTTGTTTTGGATCAATTCCAGAATGATGAGGCCATTGTAGAGTTCATGGGACTTCAAACATACATACCAATAGGAGATCACAAAGAAGGTTTCATCATGAAAATAGAAAAAGAGGCATACTTCAGTGGAGAGATTGAATTTTCCAATCGAAAAAATAAAAGAAAAAACATAAAGATACGATTCCGTAGAGAAAACCACACCGTGGCTCTATCAGATCCAGAAAAGAGAAAAATAAAAGATGCATCTGAAGGTGAAAACCTCCTAGAGGCACTAGAGGATGGAGGATTCAATCTCCCCATATCAAAATATCAAGAAATATCAACACTCCTTGTAGAAGAAATAGAATCCATAAATTTTGGTACAATAAAGGACCCAAAGATAACATACCATGCAACATCACTTGATCTTGAAGAGAAAGAAAATTTAACATCATTCATCAATGAGAGAAAGATAAAAATTTCCTGGACCTATGCTGACATGCCTAGACTAGATCCAGCATTAGTGGTGCACCATCTAGTGGTCATCCCTGGAGAAAAGCCTCTTAAGAAGAAACTCAAAACAATGCATCCCTAAATAGAATTACTAGTAAAGGTAGAACTAAAGAAGCTACTAGATGTGGGTTTCATTAGACCCATCAAATATCCACAATGGATATCAAATCTAGTGCCAGTGTCAAAACCTACTGGGGGCATAAGGATATGTACAAAATTTAGAGACTTAAACAAGGCTTGTCCAAAAGATGAATTTCCATTACCAAGAATTGACATGATAGTAGATCTAACAATAGGCCATGAAATTCTATCCTTGATGGATGATTTCTCAAGATACAACCAGATAAAGATATCTCCAGATGACCAACACAAAACAACATTCACTTGTGCTTGGGGAACTTTCTGTTAGAATGTGATGCCTTTTGGTCTAAATAATGCAAGAGCAACCTATCAAAGAGAGATGATGGCCATATTCCATGACATGCTACACACAATCATGGAAGACTATATGGATGAAATCCTAGAAAAGTCAATCAAAAGGGAAAATCACTTGACAAACCTAGGAAGGGTATTTGATTGATTGGAGCAGTACAATATGAGACTCAACCCTAAGAAATATGTGTTCAGAGTAACCTCTGGAAATCTATTAGGGTACATAGTGTCAAGAAGAGGGATAGAGGTGGATCCTACCAAGGTAAAATCTATAATGGAGATGCCTCCACAAAAAACACTCAAATACTTGAGGAGTCTACAAGAGAAGCTACAATAAATTAGGTGATTTATCACACAACTGGAAGACAAATTTCACCCTTTCACTCATCTCCTACACAAGGAAATCACCTTCAAATGGGATGGGAGATGTGACCAATCATTCCAACAAGTGAAGGAGTATCTACTTACTCCTCCTGTATTAATGCCATCAATTCCAAAAAGGAGATAATACTTTATGTATCTACCACACAAGAAACATTGGGAGCTCTCCTGACATAGCTAGATGATGACAATAAGGGAAGGGCAATATACTATATCAGTAGAACACTAGTGGGCTATAAACTAAACTATCCACCCATTGAAAGAGCCTATCTCTCAATCGTGTTTTCAACACAAAAGTTAAGACATTACATCTTAAACAAAAAAGTGAGACTGATATCAAAGGTGGACCCACTCAAATATCTACTAGCAAAAGTAGCCTTAACAGGTTTAATAGCCAAATGGGTGATGATCCTGAGTGAATTTGATTTAGAGTACATAGATAGGAGATCTATAAAGGGAAAAGTCATAGCAGACCAACTAGCCAAAGCACCCATAGATGATCATAAACCTCTCACAATAGATTTTCCAAATGAGAGTGTCTTGATGACAGAACAGATAGGCCAGTGGAATCTATACTTTGACGAGTCCCATACTCAACATGGTCTAGGAGTAGGTATTTTATTTCTCACGCCATAGGGAGATAGTATAGCCAAGGCTTATAGGATTGCATTCCCCTACATAAACAACACATCAGAGTATGAAGCTCTTATTAAGAGGCTCAAAATGGCGATCAAATGGAGAATAAAAGAGATATATTTCTTTAGAGACTGCCAGCTAGTAATCAGATAGGTGAATGATGAGTACCAAAAAAACATGAAAAATTGCTTCCATAAAAAAGAATGGTTGATAGCTTCAAGGAGTATTTGATCAAAATAAACATTTAAACAGGTTCCTCAGATTAATAACAGAGCTACTGATGCAATGACCACAATAGGATCATTGCTTGATATTCCCCAGAATGTGCCTAAATATGAATTCCTCATGGAACAACTACTGGTGCCAGCATTCAACATCCCATAATCAGAAATGGTATGTGTTGTTGTTGGTCCTAACTCCCCATGGTAGCAAGATACTTTTGACTATATCCAAAATAGTATCATACCACTTGACTTAATGACTAATCAAAAGAAAACCTTCACCCATAGAACCTCTCGCTTTATGATCTTAGGAGAAAACCTATACCATCATAACCTAGATGGTATGTTAATCTGACACCTTAACTCATAATAAGTAAAAACGACCTTACAAGACGTACACAAAGGTATTTGTGGATTCCACTCTAGTGGACCTAACTTAGTCCAAAAGATACTCAAATCGGGATACTATTGGCCTTCCATGGAAAAAGACTGCATTCAACATTCTAGAAGGTGTCAACAATGTCAACAACACAATGATCATGTTCATGCACCAACACAAGAGTTGAGAACCATCACAACACCATGGAATTTTTTGGAATGGGGATTAGAATTGGGAGGTAAGATATCACCTGCTTCATCCACCAGGCATAAATTCATTATCACCATAATAGAATACTTCACAAAATGGATAGAGGCAATTCCATTGACCTATATCACTAGCAAAAAGATATCAAAATTCATTTTGAATTATCTTATTTTTATGTATGGAATCCCGCAAACAATTGTAATAGAAAATGGCATCCCATTCAAGAATCATGATGTATAGGAACTCTGTTCCAAATTCTCCATCCAACATATATTTTCTATACCCTACTATCCTCAAGGAAATGGTTGGGTAGAAGCATCCAATAAAAAAACCCTAAAAATATTGAAAAAGACTATCAATGATGTCGGCCGTGATTGGAATTTGTAGCTAAACCTAGTCTTATGGGCATATCAAACCAACATCCACACACCCATTGGCGCCACACCTTTTTCCTTGATTTTTGGATCAAACGATGTGTTACCTATCAAGGTCAAAATCCCCTCATTGCGAGTCTCATTAAAATGAATGGTAAGCAATGAAGAATATAGGATATCTAGATTGAATGAATTAGAGCTCCTAGATGAAAGGCGTTTGAGCCCGTTAAACCATCTACAGGTTTATCAGAATCAGATCAAACAAAGCTATGACAAGACAATCAAAGATAAAAAAATTCAAGTTGGTGACTTGGTCCTCAAGGAGAATTAGAAGATACAATTGAATCAAGATAGTAAGGGAAAATTTGAACCTAACTGGTTAGGTCCATTCATTATAACAACAAGTTATGGCTTTGGGGCATATCTATTGGCTACTCCTAAAGGAGAACCTCTAGCTGAACCACTGAATAGTGGCCATATTAATAAGTTCTATACATGAAACGTGTTAGAATACCCCAGACAAAAGGGTAAAAATACAAAAAAAAATTAAAAAAAGAGAAAAAAATACAAAAGAAATAAAAAATCAAGAAGAATATTAAAGAGAAATAAAATTTTCTTTGAGTGAAAACCAATTTGTGACACTCCTAGAATAGGTACTATAGTGAAAACCTGGTAAACGAGCACTGTGTATGAATATAACATGCATTATTATCTATCAACACTTTTTCATGGCATCCACCCATCTATTTCATGAAACATGTGTCCAACCATGGCTTGTCACTACTTAGGATGAGTCATTTTATTGGGGGAAAATTCTCAAAGATATTCATGGATTAGATCTTGTGGCATTTAATCATGGTCAAAAAATAGAAAAAGTTAAAAAATACTAGAAAACAACAAAAATAAAAAACATACGGAAAGCATCAAATAGAAACAAACATTGTGGGATTATTCCTTCACTCAAACAATCTAAGATATCAACATTTTCTTGAACCTCACAACTAGTTCAAGTGAATTTCCCACAACATATCCTCTAGACACAAAAATGGGATATCAATCCATGCTATCGATGTTGTTTACCCAAAAATAGTTCATGTTTTAAGTCAAAGAGTCAAACTACATGGTCTTTGCATGTATAATGTAGGCAAGAATTTTGAGCCCTCGAGACCCTAGGTTAGTCCCCTTAGGTTTACAACATGCTTTATTTCCAAGTTAGTCAAAAGAATACCAAAAATAACAAAAACATATACAATATACAAAATCCAAAAATGTTGACAAAATAGAAAAGGTCAAACCAAGTGAACTACGAGCCTCTATGTGTACAACGTAGGCAAGGTTTATCTTTGATGATCCCCCGAGGCCCTAGGTTAGTCCCACGACAAAAAAAACAACCAAATTTTTTTTCATAAAACTTAGAAAAAAAAAAAGGGCCATCCCATCATAAACATCCACAATAAATGTTTGCACCATGATAAAAAAAAAATCGACCCAAGCACCATTTGGCAAAACAAAAAAACAAACAAAGCAAACATCAACAGCTAGAACTTTCAAGCAAAAATAATCGCATAAGATTTGACTACAAACAAACAAAAACAATTTTAAAGTATCAACTACCTATCTTTTTAAACAAGTTCCAACAACATCCTGAGATATGCCTTAATGGATTTGTTCCTACGATAGACATGATCAACAACAGATAATAGCCCCACCTCAAACAGATATGGAAAGTAATACTACAAATTTATTTTCATATTTTTGTGGTCTTACTTTTTGTGGTTTATTTTATTGACTCATTCCAAGGATCTCTCAAGGATGTCCATAAGGATTTAGAGAAGAAGGAATGGGGGGCAATTGAGCATTATTTCAATTTTTTGTTTGTAAGGATATTTTTTTAATATTACCATGAAAATACTTGATTTATTGAGTATGGAAGTTGTATTAAAATAAGTCATGAAGAAGTTACATGTTAGCTGAAGTTTCCGTATGTTTGGTATGAACAATGATACTCTTTGTTTGTAGAGTCAAAATCCACACAATAGATACAAAGTCACTTTGGTAATTCATACCTAGTGCATTGTATCTGTTTTCTACATCAAAAAAAAATATTCAAATAGCGAAGTTTCTAAAGCGAAGAAAATTCACATCATCAATTCTAAATACCATCATATTTCTTCATCATCAATTATAAACATCATCATATTTCTTCTAATTACCATCATTAATTCTATCCATCATCATATTTCTACTAACTAAAAAACATCATCATAATTCTAAACATCATCATATTTCTTCTAACTAACATCATCATAACCATATCCATACTGCATCCACAAATGTTATCAATATATATCATGATGACAATAAACCAAATAAAACACCATGTAGCTTGTATGGGGCATTCATCTATCAACATACATCACATCATAAATGAGAAAAAGTATGATTCATTCATCTGCATCAAATTCATACATCAGAAAAGCACAAAAACACTTATAAAGGTACATCATCATATTTCACCATCACATAAACATAAAATGAGGCTAAATCAAAGAAGGTATATCTCATATATATCATCATAAAAAAGGAACATGTCATAAGCACATCTAGAGTGACACAAGTGTGATTGGAAAATACCAAAATCATAACATATATACGAGGTCTCGACTAGACCAATGAATATATATATATAACACAAGTCTACAAAATGCCTCTACCCCATGAAACAACATGAAGATCAAGCACCAAAAATAGTAGGACCCCAACAAGATGGATAAAGCACTACTGAAAACCGACATGATCTGGCTACCTCATAGAATGATCACTTACATCGACACCAACACTGCCACCATCACTCATAGCACTAGGCTCCCCAAACCGTGGATGCTGAGAAGCCCTCAAAATAATAGCATCATTTAAAGTCTGATAATAGGTAGATGCCTGCAGATACCTATCTCGCTTAGCTCTCATACCATCACAATTTTCTCAGAGAGTATCTCTCTCTTCTATCAGTAATATTACTTGAGCCTCTACAACAAGTAGTCTACCAATACCACTCTGTCAATCTTCCCAAAGAGAATGTCTCTCTGTTGTTAGTAATACAATCTGAGCCTTTGCAACATGTATTCTACCAATCTCACTATCTTGCTCAAACCTCAAAGTGTCTACCAAATCCTCTGCAGCCTATCGCTATGTAATCTCTACATCTCTATAGAAAGTCATCTAAGCTAGCAATAAATCAACATCTCTAGCTGGTGGAGGAGGATCTAGAACTTGTCTTTGACCTTGTGCAAGAGGCACCCACTCATCCTAAATATCTTATGCCTCATCATGTTGAGTTTGATCCAACTTATCTACATGAACTAAAGCATGATGTCACTCCCCATGATGACCTGTAATGCCTACTCTGCCCAGAATGGAATCATCTCTAGGATCAATAAGCCTCAAAGGCCTACATCATGCGCAACAATCCTCATCATCGTGAGTAGTACCTGGATCTGCCACTCCAACTGACTAGCCCCAACCAACTGGGGAAAGTACTAAAAAATTGACAATAACAATATCCACATCAAACTGGATACCCCATACCTGGAACTCTCAACAAGTCTAACCAAATCAAGCCTCATACACATCAAGAACCTACCCCTATCTCTTTCCAAATTGGTGACATAATTGGTCTGGGATAAAATGCTCTATCAAAGATGATGAATGACCAAGAAACCAATGGGTTTGTTGGTAGTACATAATTTGATCTGCATCCTCTGGCCAAACCTCACAACTCATATATAGTCTCCATATAAAACTAGGCATCTCATCAAACATACGACACCAATAATGTAGGTCCCCAGGAAAGGTGTAGTGCATAAAGTCCCCATAACGATAATAGTATGGATCATCCAGAGAATGATCTTGAATTCTATTTTGATGAGTCATAGAAATATGCTCCCATGCCCAAACATGCAAAAGTGATACACCTACAGACAATGACCTCCCACCCTGATACACCACCTCGTGCATATCTCGATAAAGATGGGCAAGAAAAATGAACCCCAAGCATATCTTGTACCATGCTCTAACATACTCTCAATACATGTACCCCAACCCACTACAAACTATCGACTTGGTCTATTAGGAACAACTAATCCTCATACCAGGTCGCAAAGGATAGAAATGATAGGGTTTGTGCTATCTAAAAATTCAGATAAATCAATGTCTGCATCACGAACATCCACATGTGCCACACCTAAAAAACACTGCATGGCATGAGAACCTCATTGAATCTAATATATAACAAGCTCACCATGAATAGGAAGACAAAGAATCCTCCACACATCCTCCATAGTAATAGTTGCCTCCTTTGTAGGAAAATGAAAAGAGGACGTCTCAGAGTGCCACTTCTCCATGAGAGTAGTCAACATCACCGTATGGGTCCTGATTGGAGGCATATAATAGATATAATGCAATCCAATTGCATGAATAAAGTTTTTATCCAATGCACCGAACTAGGCAATTGGATCAAACAAGTGACATAAATGTCTCTCTCTCATCATAAGTGGTCAAAGATTTATCTACAAATGATATAAACCAAGATGTTAGGGATTCACTCTAAACATGAAAATTAACACAAAATGACATGAGCTAGGTACCAAACAAAATTTATGATAGTAAATGACACATGCTAGGGTTTTAGAACACAAGCGTGGCGACAAACGACAAGGATGATGAAAAATGAACACAAGTTAGGGTTTCAGTCTAAACAGGAAAAGAAACACAAAATGAACACAAGTTAGGGTTTCACTCTAAATAGGAAAAGAAACACAAAATGACACAAGCTAGGTGAAAACTGACATGTATGATGATAAACGAACACAAGCTAGGGTTTTAGAACACAAGCATGATGACAAAAAAAATTTAGGATGATAAACAGATACTTGCTAGGGTTTCGAACAAAGCTAAAAGGCGAATGATAGAATGAGAGTCAATTGCTAGGTTCTGAGATAAATGTTCAACAAAAGCTAGAAAAAAGTGCTAGTTTAGGAAAAAAGCACAATTTTAGGACAATTACACAAGAATATGGGTGTAGTTTCCTGACAAGGGTGCAATTTTAGCACAACTACGTAGTTTTCAGACAACTGCGTAGTTTTCAGACAACTGTGCAGTTTTCAGACAACTGATCAAAACAAATGCGCCAGTCTTGGACAACTGTGCAGTTTCTAAACAAGTGCTAAAAATAAATGTGCCAGTCTTGAAAAAATGCATAGTTTTTGGACAAATTCTCAAAATTCAACTAAAAAATATGCCAAAATCAAGACAATTGTGTAGGAATCTCTAAACCAGCGCATTTGTATAACACAACTTCATGCATGCAAATCGAGAATGAAAATAAGATGAAAGCGAAGTGTGAGAGGGTACATACCAAGCCATCAATTCTTGAAGTCCATCTATACTCCCAAATGAGCTCAAAACGATGTGACACAACCTTGAATCTTGACATTCTGCTTCAAGAACTGCCAAAATGTGGAATCCAGAGACAAAAATTAGCAAGAGGAACAAAGCACAAATGAACCAATTCAAAGACAAAATTTCCTATATAACACTCAAGGAAACCCTAATTACACTTGGGGAATCTTCCTACTTTAAAATTAGAAACTCTGAATGAGAAATGATACACATATTGATATAACATTTCATCTGAAAACATCGAAATGACAATCCAATAGTGTCAAGATCTTGACCTCAAATTTTAACATTTTTGGTCAACCTCTTGAGGGGGCAACATAAAGTCCTACTATTATTTCCACCACTGGGGCATAGTGGGGCATAATTGTTTTTCAAAAACTTGATCTAAAAAATAGAATCTTTGAAACAAAGCAACCATTACTTTGTATCAAAGAGGGAAAAAATGTAATGTAAAATTGACTTGACACCTATCACACACCTTGAACAAGCATCAAACAAACATTGAGCAACATCGAACAACATCGAAAAAACATTGAACAACATCAAAAAACCTTAAACAATGTAAAAAAATATGGAACATCATCTCTGATCACCTCATAATGACTCAGAATCATCTTGTACCCCCTCAAAATGACTCAAAATCATCCTGTAAAATCTCAAAATGACTCAAAATCATCCTATAACACCTCAAAATGACTCAAAATCATCCCATAACACCTCAGAATGACTCAGAATCATCCCGTAACACCTCAAAATGACTTGGAATCATCCCATAACACCTTAGAATGACTTGGAATCATCTCATAATACCTTAGAATGACTTAGAATAATCTCGTAACATCTCATAATAACTCTGAAGCATCTTGTGATGTCTCAAAACGTATCAGAATCACCCTGAAACAACTCAGAGTCATCCCATAATGTCTCAGATCATCTTGGACCATCTTAGAATCACTTCGAAACATCTCAGAATTATCCCATAATGTCTCTGATCATCTCAAAATCATACCACATCACACTACATCGCATCACATTAAAACAACATCAAAAACCCCAATTCCTCTATTAATTGAATAATATTACATTATTTAATTAGTTAACTTTTTCATCATTTCAGATAAATTAAATAAATATCATTTATTTAATAAAGTCCCAAAATCCCTAATTCCTCTATCAATTAAATAAAACAACATTTATTTGATTAATTAACATTTCATCATTTTTGACCAATTAAATAAATCATATTTATTTAATAAAGTGTCCTAATATCAATTTATTTCATCCTGATTGATTAAATAATTCCAATTATTTAATTATGCCACTAAATCACCTTATTCCTCTAAGTGGATTAAATTATTAAATAATAATTTAATTACGACGCTTTCCCTCCAAAATTTGAATAATTAAATCAAACTATTCAAATCAATTATCAAAAAACAAATCAAACTAATGCAACTTTGTTTGCAAAAGTCAAACTTGATTTGCACTTTCAACTCCAAAAAGGAATTAATTAATTAAATCAATTAATTCATATTCCTCACCCACTTTCTGATTGAGATAATTATGATTGATGACTGAGCAATCTAATTTGTTAACTAATCAATCTAAATTGTTAACTAAATAATCTATTATGTTAACTAAGCCATTACAACTCCTAACTAAGCCATCACATTCCTAACTAGGCCATCACAATCCTGACTGATCAATCACATCCTTGACTGGCCAATCTATTTCCTCATCAACTTTGCACGATTCTCTCATGTTTAAATCCTCTCAACACACTCCAACTGTTGATCTAGATATTCTTGAAAAAAATCTTGATCGTCCATTTAAAATAAGCTTTTCTATATAACAAACCCCTTTGCTCACAAATAAGGATTGGAGAAATAACATACATTGAGCAAAAAGGTGCTATCAAGAACACCCTTGAGCGAGCTTCATCATTGTCTTCGATCAACAAAACACAACAAGCATTCATCCAAAATTTTGCACACAAACTTTGGAGGCTTCGCTGTGATAAGAACAATCCAACATCAAGTGAATACACTCCGCTACGGGATGGTAAAAGTAATCTTTTATTTTTAATTTCATAATCAATAGGTTGCCAATCATGTTTACAATAGTATAGTTCAATCTCGTATGTGTAGGAGTTTTAGATTTTAGATTTGTGCATTTTTGGCTATAGATTAGATTGCTTTGTTAAAATGCATTCATGTTCTTAGATCTTAATCTAATGTCGTTTCTCACCCTCACACAGTATGTTAACATGGTCACAATTACTCCTTGTGCACAGCCTGTGACCGGCTCGTCAGATGTGAAATTCAAATCATAGGATATGCCCTTGAACAACAATCCCTCTCCACTCTATATTCTCGCTTATCTCAATGGGAACATTGTGACAGGGGTCCTAGTTGACCCTGTGAGCCGAGTTAATGTTGTTATAGAGGAGATATTGTGGCTGAATTCATTACAAAAGGAGTATGCGAAAATGAATTCCATCATCCTTACACATGATGAACTTTCTCTTAAACCTTATGGTTTGATAACTCTGTCCATCCTTGGTGGACCTAGGGCCGTAGACACAATCTTCGATGTTATTCTTGAATTATATTTGTTTAGATTGAAGTTAGGCATACCTTGGCTAGCTTCCATTAATGGAATTAGTTCCATCATTCCCAAATGTTTAAATATCTCCCATGAAGGTTTTGTGCACATCGTGCATAACACTAGGTACCAAACTTTGATATCCTGTGGGGGATATTCATTGGATCACTTTTGGCCCACCTCGGTTGGTTTTCTCTCTCCAAGAATGGACTTAATTTATAAGAGTTATGTAAAGTATAAGACTGGGGGAAAAGGAAAGCCAAATTTGACCCTTCCAGTAGTGCAACAAAAATCTACCACCTCTTCTCAAAAGGGGAAGGGTAAGTCTTATCATTCTTAGGGTTCCTCTTCTACTCACCTTTCCAAAGAAGAGTTTTGGATGAACATGCCTATTTTTTATCATCTGAGCCCGATGATACTGGCTTGACAAAAACCTAAGGTTCAAATATTTTATCTTCTTACCACACCTCCTGGGCCTTGGCCCTACTTGTATGGGAGAAGGAAGGATCCCTATGGGGAATCCTCTATGTCCTGACCTCCATAGTTTCCTACTGCTCCTACTCCAAAAGCAATAAATGGGAAGAGGCTTGCTGCCAAGGCACTAGAGATGACTCCCCCCATTGTTTCTCAACCTTCTCCTCCAAATCTTGTTTAGGATCCTGTCCCTTCACCAAAAAATGGCTATAGTGGACATTCCTATGGCTGAGCAGGAGTCTTTCACCCCTTCGTAGCTCCTGAACTCTATCTCAAAGAGTCACAAAAATTGCCTTACGTGTAAGCGCAAGCGCTGGTGAAAGGCTCTTGCATTTGAGAAGGTCACTTTGTCGAACAAAAAAGAGGAGACAACCACCCCTACATTAGGGCCTCCTACTATGTCCTCCTCTCTACTTTCATTCAACCTAGTTCAAACTCACTTCTGGCTCCTGCTATGAGTGTGCTTGACCCCAAAAAGGTGTAGGTGTTTATCACTTCCTCAGTTTAGCCGCCCTTATTGATGTCCCTTTTGGACATCCCACCTTTTTCAAAACCTATGGATATGTCAAATACTTTTGTGGTATCTACCGTGGTTTTCTCCTCCTCTTCCTGTACGCCTCTTGCTTTGTCTCTGGGGAGTTCCCATCCCCCAACAAAGCCAAAGGTAGAGGTTGGTACTTCTAGCAATGGAGGGCATAAGAGGATTTAACCTTCTCCAAAGGGTGGCCCTACGCTAGCTTGCTATGTCTTAGTAACAAAAAAAGTCTCGGCTTCCCCTCAGTTTGTCTTCTCTCTTGAATCACTCGGTGAGCCTAGTAGTGAATCTCAAGTGAAATCTCTCCATCCATTGAGGTATGAAATGGCACTCTAGCAAAGTGCATATTTAACTCTTTGGATGAAATTTCAGCCTTGTTAGTCATCTTCGCAAAATCATTGACCATAGCTCCATAAGAGCCCATTGGAGAAGACCTTGCAAGGCCTTCTTCCTTAGCCCTTGTTGTGGGAGGGTGGAAAGCTCCTCCCCTTAATATTCCATCACTGTAGGCTTGTCCTTCTTCCCCTTATGATGATCTAGAGTGGGAAGCGGATGGACTCTTGGTTGATGAGTGTTAGGGGGAGCCCTCTTCTTTATCTTTAGATTAGATGTGTGTGTGTTGTGATGTGTTCCCCATGATTTTTCTACGTGTACTTGGATGACCCTTGTTGGTGCTTAGATACAAGAGTGATTTTATGTCTTAAACCTTCTTCTATTTGTATAATCATTCTTCCATATTTGTGTTTGATTTAAAAAAAATTGGGGACGATGCAAAGTGTTGGGGGAATTTAGGATTCCCTTCCATGTTGACCCAATTTTTAATTTGTCTTCTCGTGCATTCTTCACATGGTTTGATATAGTAGGGGGTTGATGATAGTTCATTAATATATTATTACTATACCTATATATATTCATGTGCATCTCCGACACCAAAATATTAGATCACCCATGTGTCATTTGTTTGTGATGTCTTTGTCTCTTTTTACTTTTCTTTTATCTTTCTTTCTTCTTTGATTGAGTTGTCCCTCACATGTGTGACAACACCATTTTTTATGATACTTCAATTTTCAGAAAATGCATTTATTTCCAATGAATCTTTTCTCGAGAATCTTTGCAAACTTTTTCAAGATTCACATTCTTGACTAGGACCCCTAACAAAACATGTTTCCTTCATCATGGGTTCATCAAGAAAGAGATTGAGAACTTTACTCTGAGGTGGGAGAAACTTTTCCTATGGGAAACACCTTGACCTGCCCCTTGTGAGGGGGAATTTTCTTCCTTTTGAATTCCTTGATAAATTGGACATATTTTTAAAGGATCCTTTGATGATGAATCAATTTGAGAAAAAAATGTCTTTGTTACACTTCCAAACAATGCGCCCCTTGAGTGGACCCCTCTTCACATTGGGTTCTCGAGGTCCCCCTTTGAAAGATTTATAATTTGTTGACGGTCTACGTGACAGTCTGCTTGATTGTCTACATGGCCACTTTGTTTTTAGACATGCTTTATCTGTGGGTAAAATATGTCGCTTTGTAGGTGCACCTATAAAGCCACTTTCCAATTCAACTCCGCGGAGTCCCCTTCTTTGGGTTTCCTCCATGTAAGAGATCTTGGGGGATGCCTCCTTGTAGGTTTGCAGGCCTATAAGGTACTTTTTTTTTCCTTTGGGTTTCCTTCTTGTGAGAGATCTTGGGGGATATCTTCTTGTAGGTCTGCAGGGTTGTAAGGTGCATACTTCATGTGGCTTCCTTCATGTGAGAGATCTTGGGGTTTCCTCCTTGTAGGTTTGTGGGCCTATAAGGCACATACTTCATAGGGATTCCTTCATGTGATAGATCTTGGGGGTTTCTCTCCTTGCAAGTCTATGGGCCTGTAAGACGCTTTCATTTTGCAAGATTTTTCCATCATTGGTTCAAGGGCCTTTGGTGTACTTTGTGAAACTTTGTAGTTCTGTGGGGCTATGGAGTCTTTTGTTTGAAACTCCTCAAGGAGTGTACTTGTGGAGTCCTTTTCCTATCTTACACTTTTGAGCTCGTCAGATTGTGGTCTGCTTCCTTGACAATTTAGGTATAATTATCTAACCCTACTAACTCTTCGATCTAATTTACCAAAGAATTCATCACTACTTGTGCTCGCTAAAGTGGGGAAAAAATGTATAGGATCAAATTTTCACCCCTTACACAAATTCCCCTTTCACATATTCTCACCTTAGAAAATCAAATCCAAAGGAAAAATTCCACATCACCCAATTTCCTTCCATCCATTTGGCATATATTTGTTGTGATTGTGAAAAAATATTTGTCAGGGATGTAAGCACGATGTGTAGACATCCACACAATGCGCTACTATTCCTAATGGATTCTTGCGTCGAAAGTTGGTAGAGGCGTTACACTCCTGATTGGGTATGAATTGTAACATCCCTCTTCTACCAACCAACCTAAAAATACCTTATTATTTTCATCTCACCTTCGAAAAACATCCATTCTCACATGATTTGTCTCTCTAGCAATTCAATATCATTCTCTTAGCATTCTTTAATCCATTTTTCACTGTCAAGCAACATCTCAACACTCCATTACAACAAATTTGAAGCTCCATCAACTCCACATTACAAGTGTGAAGAAAGCTACAAATGTGTTGGCTTGGAGTCTTCAGAAACCTCCCTTCATCACAGTTGTGGCTGTGATGGCCTTGCCAAGTCCGTATCTACTCCATTAGCTAGTGAGATTTTGGGTGGAGGTGGCAACATTTCACTCCTCTCCTTTGCGATTTGATTGAGTAGCATAGTATTGTATTCTAGTGTTTATTGCAACTTCTAATTTCTTTACTTCTTTATTTCATATTTCTATTTCATTTCTATCTAGTTGTCCGTGGAGGTGGAAACACCAAAATGGGGTCTGATTCAGGTAGACCCCTATACAACCCCAAAAATTTTCCCCTTTCTTTGTGTAGGTGGAGATACATTTGGAGCTAGCTGGTGAACTGGCACCTTTGTGAGATTATCTTTGTCACTCTAGATTTTATCTATCTACTTTATCATCTTTGTTTGTACTTTTCATACCTTATTCTTCTATTTTGTTCATTTAAGAATAACCAGCTAGGTTGTTAGTTCATTTTTAGGCAGTTTATATTATATTTCCTATCTTATCACCGTATAGACCCTAGCGTACCCGAGAGATGCCAGCGCATCGTGCTATCATCCTAGAACTGTGCTACCATCCTCAGATAAAGAGTTGTCTTAGGTGCAGTATCCAACTTTGAAAACCAGCTCACCTAGCCTAAACTTGGATTTCAGGTCTGAAGATTGACATAAGTACTTTATAGTTCTCATCATTCTTGATCCCTTTATGAAACACCCCTTTATAGTGAGGTAAGTTAGGGTAGCCCTTTTCTCTCGGCTCTTTGTGGCCTAGAGCCTTGATGTGGTTGGTCCCCGTCTCTTACAGATGGATTCGTATAACGATCTTATGATGTGTAAGAGCTAGATTTTATGACAAGTTGGAAAAGTGTTGGAAGTCATATTTGCATGAGGAATATAGGCACCCAAGTTTTACCTATGACATGTTATAAGAGAATGTATGAGGCATCTTATATATTTAGTTAGTTATGACAAATTCTCTTATAGTTGTAAGAGTTGTCATATATGATAGATTCCATGACATTGTAAGGCATCTATCATTCCTATTAGGGGAAAATTTAAGGCACCCAAGTATGGAGGCATGTGAGGGGGGTTAGGAATCATGTGATAAAGTGTCACATGAATCAAATATATGTTTGAAAAATGTGCCACATGGATTTGGACGCCCATCTCTTGTAGCTTATTCTAGAAGCTACCTTCATGCTTGTATTCTCTATATATTGGATGTCTTGGAGTGGGTTTTGCATGTTGAATATTTCAAGTATCAAAGTGCTGTCGAATTTAATCTAGAAGAGCAATATGTAGTCACCATGTTAAGGTTGTGATCCTACAAGTGTATTGTAACTATATTGTTGTAGATTAATATATTGGTTCAATGCTTTGGAGTGTGTGGTTTTTGACCCAAAAGGGTTTTCCCCATGTATATCATGTTTTATTCTCTTCTATCTATCTTTCTTCTATTCTTCATGTTTCTCATTTTTCTAGATTTGAAACTACATCAACTTTCCTCTAAGGATTAATGCATGGGAAATTAAACAATGTTTGTTTCCACTTAAGGCATAGTAGTATGTTCTTATATCAAGATGTTGAAATATGATTTATTTAAAGAAACATAAGATATTGAAGGTCCATACTGGTTCTTGGAAGGCTTTTTGAGTTCACCCTTTCCCTTTAATTAACCGTTGTGATCCAACCTAACACACATTTGTGTTGAATAGTGTTCTCGATGATTTATTTAATTTAATTTCATTTGACACCCATGAGACTCACAAATTCAAAAGAAATGAAGAGATGCCCCCTCTCTTAAAAGGATATTTAAAAACCTCCCCAATGTTTAGATATACTATGTCTAAACTATGCAAGGATAACCTAATGGAAGACATAATATTGTTTAACAAGGGGATATTTGTGATTGTTTAATATTTACAAAATGGATTGTACACAAGAATCATCAAGTTCTATTGAGTCCTTGTGGGAAAATCCACACCACAAGACTTTGGAAGAAAATATATCTTCTAATAACATGAATATTTTTTGTTCAATTTAAATATAAATCAATAAAAATGCCCAAATATATTCATGGTTAGTTCTAAGCACTTCATGTCAAAGATAGATATGCACAAGTTTGATGGCCAAGTTCCAATGGATCAATTATGCCAAATAGAGAAATTCTTTAATCTTCATCATGTTCCATGTCGGAAAATGTTACAATTGTGTTATTATATTTGGAACCAAGTTAATTCATTTGGTATCATTGGCTATGTGATGAGAAGAAAAAGAAGTTATATTGTAAAATTGGGAAATACAAATATAATAGACTAATAGTCACCAAAAGACCATTATAGTAGAATCTAATAGGGTTTGGTACTAATTTAGAAATTATAAGCTATGATGATATGTGGAAAATAATTTCCCCAAGTTATAAGTCCATAAGCCATTACCTAAGACATTGATGGTTAGAAACAAGATGAACAATTTTATAATGAAATAAAAGTTCCATCAAGAAATCCACACTACACTCTTTCATTCCTTTGGTGTAGCAACATCATACAATGACACATTTAGTAGAAAAAATAATATAAAATGTAAGGTGTCACAATTGGAAGACTTAAAAACACAATTATTATCTCACTAATAATAGGATATGAATGAGAGTTCAGGTTCCAAAAGTAACCTATGGAGCCCTACAAGTTGCCTACGAAGCCACTCTCCTAATATATCAAGGTTTTGAAAAATATAAGAAAATTAAAAAAAAAAAGACTTCAAGCTTTGGTCTACAAGAATTTCAATCTACAAACCTTAATTTACAAGGCTCAAACTTTGGTTTAAGGTGCAAGTTACATCTTGCAACACTTTAGAGTCTAGATTGTAATATCAACTATTAATCACTTCACTTACACAAATCCTTGACACTCCCATTTTAGGATTCAAGCCCCAATTTACAATTATAATTGTTTAAATTCTCCAACCAACTCCAAGTATCATTGTTTGAACACTTCACTCCTTAGAGCCTAATCTACATGCACATTTCAATATTGTGGGGTTTGATTTAAATTTTACAAAACATAAAAATCTTGGTGCCAAGTCTAAGTTCATCAAGGTCTCACCTTATACTTTAGAGGCTAAGAGACAATATGCATATAAGAGTTTAGATTTTGAGAAGAATTTGACACCATGCAAAATATTATTTCAAGGCCAAAATTTGATCATCATGATATTTGGACTTCAAATTTTGAATTACATTCTATAACATGAAAAATGTTCATGCAACTTTAAACTCTAGGTTCCTTGCAATTTAGATTATGGACTCTAATTAGCAATCGACATTATTGTCACAAATGATTGCACCCCGAATGTTAAGCTTTAGAGTTTGGAAATCCTGTGCAACATGGGGATATCCTCAGGCTTGTGGGTAACCTAAGATGAGGATGAATCTCCAGACTATGAGCTGATTTCCTTTGAATACCTCCTACAACTACTGCTTGATTTGGAAAAGGGGAAGAGACTGCTTTGGAAATGAAACTCCACTACTACTAGGAGGTGATTCACCAATTTTTAAATTCTATGAGCTTCTCTAAACTCACAATCAGATTCAAATAAAGAGGTTTGTTTTCTCATAACTCAAAAATAATCATGAAAATACATAAATGTTCTATGAGAAGGTCTATGTCCAGCCTTTGTTTTTGTACACTAGAAAATGTCATGGATGATATCATACACTCGAAACAGGTTTACTAACATCACTTCCTCTTTAAACCCATCCTATTTTCGCTTAATTAATTGAATTACTCTACCTAATTAATTAATCACATCATTTTTATCTATTAACCTAAGTCATCAAAATTGGGTTAATTCATCCCCTTCACACTAACATTTCATCTCATTAAATTAAATAAATCAAATTATTTAATTTAATTCCCTAAGTCATCTTGTTTAATTAAATAACCCTAAGTTATTTAATTAAATATCATTTCATCCTCCCCCATTCATTAAATTATTCAATTTAATGAATATCACTTTTAATTGTTCAAATCCCCTAATTGCATGATTAAACCTTGTTTAATTAGCAATTAAACTAATTTCCTCCAAAAAGGGGAATATTCCCATGGTATATTCCTGATCCCTTTTTTGCACAATAAAAAATTTCTTTTAATTTGAAAAATATCTTTTATCCTCATTCAAATGAATACTCCAAGGAATATTCTTTCTCCTCCAATCATCTCACTTGGCTTCTTGAAAAAGCTAAACCTTTAACCCCTTTAGCAGGTCACCTGGTGACCTGTGTGTGTAGGTTAAAAGTGTGTTTTTTTGGAACAAATGTGAGCTCTTGATTAACTTTCATTTTGCATTCTCATCCATTGATGAGAATCCATGATCCATGCCTCTCATTTCCTCCATCATGAACCATTGATTAAGCTTTTTGATCTCAACCCTCCATTTCTCATTTGCTCTCCTTTAAATAGAACACTTTTTGGAGATAAATGGATCCATCACTCAAAGAAAACTTATGTTGTTGAAAATTGTACACACTCACACTCACACTTTACTCACTTTTAGCAAATTTTAGTTCATTTTAGTTTCATAATAGATTAAGACATACATTAATGGCTTCCATGCATCCATCTTAGTTTGTTTATAAATTAGGGTTTCCATATTTTAGCTTATAATTAGCTTATATTATCTTAGAAATTGCATAGTTAGATCAGTTTTAGTATAAAATCATGTTAATTTAGTTTGCATCATGTTTAATTTAGAATAAATCATGTTTTTATCAATTTATTACAATGGTTTCATCGATTCTCCCATAGAATCAATTGAAATAGGATCACTAATCATGGGATTGGGAAAGGGTCATCATTTCACATCAACATGAAACCAATTCCAAAATGAGATAAGTTTCAAATGGGTTAGAGTAGGAATTTAACTATTTTTGTAGTTTGCAATTTTCAATTTCAATAAATTCTTAGTTTTAATTTTCAATTTGAATGATCTTGTTTGGTAGTTTGAGGTTTAGTGGATAAATTATTCTTTGATTGATCATGGATCAAGCATAATCAACCCACACTGACAATCCTCATCTCACATTCTAGCGCTAGAAGGAGAGAAAACCATCAATTTAACCAATTTTTATCTCGAATTTTGGTTTTGCGCTTTTTTACAGGATATAGCGATGCCCAAATCACAAACAATGACACACTTACTTTGAAGAGCATCACCATATAGCGATGCTATCTGAATTTGAAACACCGATGCCGATTAAATGCATTGGCATTGATTTATATTTGGTGACGCTAATTTAATATAGAGGTATCAAAGACTTCAAATGACGACACCCCCAAGTTGAAACAACGACGCCCCCATATTTAAAATCACAATGCTATCTTATGCAGTGATGCCTGAAAAAATATCGACGTTTTTTATGCTCTCTATTTTTTCTATAGAGAGACACCCAATTTCACCAGAGCAATGCCTGGAGTTCAAATTGTGACGCTATCGTGTGGAACGATGCCCAACTAGGGTAAAACATTTTACAGTCATTTTTTTGACATGTGCTTGAATTTTATTGATTTATCAAATCACTAATACACTTCTAACATTGTTTTGGTTGTTAGACTAACATGGTTTTGTAGGTTGAAAGACATGGTGCTAAAGTGAAGAAAGATTCCTTATCTTGAAATTCTATGATTGTAACAAGCGTTTAATGCTTTGGGGAAATTATAACCCAACTTTTATACTTTCTACTTTATGCTTTAGGACCACTAAATTTCCATTGGGTTTTAAAACTTAAAATCTTAGGACCAACTAGCTTTCAATTGGGCTTAAAATTCATTTTCAAAGTTGGCTTAAATTGAACCCTCATACTGATTTTTTGGGTTTAAAATGAATGCTCAAACGGGATTAAAATTGATCCCCCATCTCACCATTGTTTTTTGGGTATAAATTTAAACTAGACAAACCTCACATTTCATTTGGTGCATAAAATAAAGACATCTTAGCTTTAGGGGTTAAAATTTACAAGTATTTTCTATGTCTTGATTTACAACATTGTTATTGGATGCATATGAAATTATCTCGCACCACTTGGTGATCTTGAGAACCAGAAACATTCCTTAACACTTCATAAAATCACTTGCATCTTTCATTTCAGATTAAAATTGAACCCCTTTGTGAGTGTGAGAAAAAGTTGTGGCATGTGTTCTCTCTTTATTCATACGAGAAAAGATGATCGAACTATAGATATACTTCCTTTCTATTGTTTACCTTTATAGGGCCTGCCTCCTCACTTTGAAAGGAGGGAACGGACCAAGTGGTAATGAACTAATGCCAAGTTCTTCCAACCTGCTATATAAATTTGTGGTTGCAATGAAAGTTGTGATCAATGGGACGTGGTACATGATAGATCTCCCTCAGTATATTTATGATGCATAAAGCCCTTGTTCTAAGGGTTGGGAGACCTCTTGATGGAGTTTATCATTGTATCCCCTAAACTAGAAGCCCTTATTACAAAACTTTGTTCAAAATCCATATCCTTAAATACTTGTTGGTGCAAGAATGATAGTTCTGAAGCCACCCAAAATTTTTACTATTCAATTGTAGAAACAAAAAAATCCTTTTGATCTCTGAATTTTAAGGATTTTGAGATTTGATGGTGCCGAGAAGTGTGTACTAAGAAAGGGGGAGCCAGTGTAAGCAAATCTCTAACTATTCACATTGTTTAGTGTTTGGAGAAATCCAAGTGGGGACTCAACAAGTATAGCCATTTCAAACCTAGGATTGTAAATGATTGTGAGTCGGTTTGATACATTGCTTGGTTCTAAAATTTTACAAAAACAAACATTCACTATCTCTCTTGAATTTTTAAACACTTTGGTTTAACTATGGATACCTCTTGAATTAGCCTCGATATTAATGATTTTCCTAAGGGTTTCGACTCTTAGAGACTTCTAAATATCTTGAGTTAATCTCAATCCATATTTCCCAAAGACATCATAGGCAATTATGGCTTTAATCTCATGATTTTCATGAAATGGACATTGTGAAAGTTATGATGTTTTTGATATAAACATTTAATTCGAAAATATAATCAAGATGAGTGTTTGTAAAATCAAGTTATTAAGAAAGGTAAACTTAACACAATTGAACCCTGCATGACTATTTGGAGACTGATTTATCCCATTGAACAACCTGATCTTACACCTACCATTATTCAACCAAACTTTGAAACCATTAACATAGAACAAACCGATCTCATTAGTAGTTTGAGAAGCTTCACTTTTGAAAAAAAAGAAACACCTACTTAGTGGAGAAACACAGCAACAATCTTAGACAAAGAAGAGGAAAAAATTGATATTGAGGTCAGATGACCCATATTACCACCACCTGCATGGAAATAAATATCTTCCTTACTTCCATAAACTTGAGCTTTTCTCCTAAATGATTTCACGCAAAGTCAAGATCCATAAAATAAGGTCTACAATTTGTCATTTCAAACTCAGGCATCTTAGTCCAAAATATCTCAAGAAACATCTTTTAGCACTCCAGAAGAATAGAGACAAGTTGGTAGCAAAATTCTAAAGACACGTTTCAAGGAACAACCCAAAATTATATGCATTCTTTTAGAGTCAAAATCTTGGTCTTTTCACGATACTGAACTCCTCTAAATGATCCATCGCACAATTAAAATCTATAGGGGAAGACCTATCTCCCTTCACTGTAGACATAGGTATTGTAGATCACAGTTTAGTAGGAAGTGGGCCTCAATACTTTATCAAAATCACTACACTTTGTTAAGGAACTTTAATGCTCGAGCTAGGAGGAACCGAATAGATTTAAACATCCCAATCCATCCTCTCATCTAAGTCAACATTGGGTCTTTAGGATTTGAAAATTTTAGAGGTCTAGCATCATTCTCAATACTGTGGTCTTATTAAACAAAGGTTTATTCTAAGTCAACATTGGATCAAAGCACTTCATCCACCCCTCTATCAAATTTCATCCTTCACTTCACCAAACTTTGCAAAATTTTCAAATATACCATCACCTTTTAACTCCAACATCAATCAAACCAACCCCTAACTTAGCTACTTTGTATGTGAAATGCATCATTTTCCATGCACTTAGTTAAGCTAGTTATCATTTTTGAACTAGTTTATCTTGAAGGTCTCAAGTCTACCCTAAATATTTCCAAGTTCATAGAAATCCTTTATCCTAACATCAAAACATCAAACTCAAGTCAAAAGTGTTGTCCCAAAACTCTTGCAAAAATCACTTCCCACATCATCCATCTTTTCATCCCCCATTATAATCATTTCTCCAAAAAGAATTAGAGCATCCCTTCTATCTAGATTTGAGTCAACTAGAGAGTTAAAACATCATAAATCACAACACAACTCTCCCATAGGTGACGCAAATTTTATAGTAAAGACGAGATCACAACACAAGAGAATCATGGAGAAAACCAAAGTTACATTTACCGCAAGTGATCCAAATCCTTTAGAATTTGATCCAAGAAGTCACATTACCCCATCAAAACAACCATAATCTCCATCATGAACATACAAGATCAAAGACATTAAAAATAACCCATTTGGGCTTACTAGGGAGGAAATCATGGAACACCAAGCCTTTGAAAATGTGGCTCCAATTTCCCATCATTTGTTGCACAAAACTTGACACAAAGCCTCACATCTCCATCATTGAGATAAATACTCCTATTCTTGCAACTAGTCTTGCCCAATACTTTGGTCTAACTATTCCATTTGAAAGTAGTACACTTTTGGTTACCCTTGACACTAATCCCCCACCTGCAACCACCACTTGAAAAACTACCTTTGGTTCTCCTCCCATTCTCGAAGATCCTAAAAAACTACATAAGCCACTTACACTTCATTACTCCACCATCACCTCAACATATCGAGGACACCCATCTCCATCCGTGCCCAAGGGTACCACAAGCATGCTTACCATCACACAAAGTAGTATGGACCAAGTATCATTCAAAAAGGGAAGGAAATACTGTCATGCAAAATCAGCCTTTAATGTCGCAAGGGACATCCTCATCCAATTCACCAATTGATACATCCAACATGGTGGGTATCCAAAACATATCTATTCCACCTATCACCAACCCACCTCCAAACAAGCTCTTGATCACAACTTCCATCAACCAAGGTAATACCTTAACCACATCTCAATCACAAGGGAATCCTCAAAACATTGTTCAAGGAAACCCTTTCACTCAATGGACTCAAGGTCCTAATGTGTGAGTTACATCACAATACATAATGCTCATTCATCCCCCGAGTCATCCAAAATCAAAAGGGACTTCCAGCTTACATTCCTTCATCACAATCCACCATCTCCAAAGGAATGTTAAATCAAGGGACTACTCAGCCTCTCATCAACAACCCATTACCCATTCATAACTTCAACACTCACAATCCATCTTAGATGTCCCAAAAACCACCTGATCCTACATTGCAAGTGCATGCCCTAGCTTTACAGCAAGCACACCAAGCTTATCAACAAGCAAGCCAATAACAACAAGAAAAATAACAAAAACAACAACAACGACAACGACAAGAGGCTCTAGTAGCCTTATCCCAACAAAAAAATCAAGCACATAAATCAACCTTAGCCCAAAAATAAACATCAAACACAAAAAGAAGCCTTATCCCAACAAAAACATAAAGCACAACAAGCAACCTTAGCCCAACAATAACATCAATCTCATCAAGCAGCTTATCGGCACAAAAAAAATAGGTCCAATAGCAAGTCCTTGTGGCACAACAACAACAATAAGCACAATAACAAGCCCTCATGGTGTAACAAAAAAATCAAGCACAACAACACACCCTCTCTACACAACAACAATAAGCCTTACTAGCTTAGCAGTATGCTCAACAAAAAAAGAAACATTTATAACAACCAAGTTCCTACTATAATCTTCAACAAAATATCATCAATACAAACACATTAGGAACATACACATCAATACTGCAATCACCCTCACAAAATCTTACACCACCATACACTCCATACAACACCTTATCATATCAAAATCCTCCATACAACTCATCCTTTATTCCACTATATGTTCCTCCACCAAATCCGCAAGATGACCTAGCATCACAATTTAAGGTGCTATAACAAGAACTGTAGATATTCAAATGGGAAAGACCGAGAAGCCCCATAGAGAAAATCTATGTCCCTATCCATTCGATCAAAACATTGCAACGGTACCATTCCCTCCTAGATTTGAAATCCCCAAATTTGACAAATACAAAGGGAGAGGATTTCCTATGGAACATGTCAAAGAATTCAATGTCATGTGTATGGAGGTGACTTACAATGATTCTTATCTAATGTGCCTCTTCCCACAAATTTTAATAGGTCTTGCAATGGATTGGTTTTCTCATCTATCTCTTGGCATCAAAACCTTCCAAGAAATTATTGATAAATTCATCGATCACTTATCCTTTAATCTTGACATGGATGTTAATCTAGAGGAACTATATAATCTTAGACAAAAAAAAGGAGAATATTTCACCAATTTCTTACAATGGTGGAGACAAAGAGCTAGTAAAAGCAAGTGGCCTCTTCCCAAAGAACAATAGGTAGGAATTATCATAGCCAATCTAGACCTCGATCTATATTTCCACTTGAAAATGTAGTGGATCACATATTATGAAGAGATTGTCCCTAGAGCCATTAACATCGAAAGAGCTCTACTCTCACAAGGAAATACTCAAGCTTCCCACCAACCATCAACTAGTTCAAATGATAAGCCTTATTTCTGAGCTAATAACAAGAACGTAACAAATGATGGTGTGGTAGATGCTAAGGTGGTCCTAAGTGCTCCTAGACCCAACAACAATCACGTTGCCAACATTCAAACAATGGTGCAACAAATGATACCTCCTCAAAACAATCACATCAACAACACCGATGTGAAACAAAGGTGAACCACTAATAGGAACAATTATCCTAAACAAAAATACACATAGTTATCAGAACCTATCGAAATGATCATGAAGAAATTGGTAGAATCAAATCTGATAACATTTCCCAACTTTGAAAAATACCAAGAACCACAAGAGAAACCATCTTGGTACAATGAAAATGATGTCTATGAATTCCACAAAATCAAAGGACATAAAATGAAAAAATACATGAAACTAAAGAATATTATCCAAGACCTAATAGAGAATGATACCATATCTGTTGAAGTACCAGTTGAAAATCAAGATCTTAAGAAATAAAAGAACCCCATGCCAGATCATAAAAACACAAACAACAATGAAAAAGCTAAGGATTACACAAATGTGCAACATACATATTCCAATGTCGTTGGTTCTTGCGATGGCATGATTAATATTGTCACCATCAAAGGGCCTAGTGCAAAAAGTGGAGTCACCACACGACATAGAAAAATTACCGTTCAAGGATTCCCACCTCAATATAGGACACAACCTATTTTTCCCACATCCAATCCTAGCAAGTACAATCTCCTAGATTAGCTCAAGAAGACCCCCGTGTCGATATCAATCTTAGAGATATTAAATTTATCCCCCACACATAGGGAAATATTGGATAAACCCTTTTCAGAGTCATCCATTCCCGAGGATATTGATACTCATCAATTTCAAGCTATGGTAGCGCATATCACCAATCATCTTCTCAACTTTTCCGAAAAAGACCTACCATCACAACCATCTCGTAACCGTGCTTTACACCTTGAGGTTTTCATTCATAAGAACAAGTTCAAAAGAGTCTTGGTAGATGGAGATGCTAGTTTGAACATTTGTACCCTCCAGTTGATCAAACATCTGGGCCATTCAAAAGATACTATCGAGAAAGACAAGAGAACCACCATCAGAGCATATGACGACCAATAATGGGTATCATAAGGTATCATTGCACTTACCATTCAAGTGGGAAATCTTATTGTAGAAAATACATGCCAAGTGCTAGATCTTGATATTCTGTACAACATCCTACTTGGTTGACCTTGGATCCATTCCTTAAAATTTGTAGCCTTGACCTATCATTAGTGTGTAAAGTTTCCTTTTGAAGGAAGATAAATTACTATCCATGGAGATCTCGAGCCTTTTTACTATTGCAAGAATATTTAGGCCAAGTTCTATAAGATACCCTAAATACCCAAGAATGACGAATGTCCTACACCATCTACCTCACTTGTTGACCCAACATCACTTGCATCTACTTCAAAAGCAAAAATACCCATTGTGTAGAATATACTCGACATCAAAGCAATGATCCAAGATGAGCGTTGTGGGAACTATAAACTATTGAATGACATATCCCCATTCTTCCCATGGAAGATGACAAAAAAGGCTTGCAACTAATGAAGATATGGGGATATAACAAGAATGAGAAGCTAGGACTTAATGATAATGGTTTGCTAGGACCTATCATTCCTGAGAAACAACTAAAGAATCTTGGCTTAGGTTGTACTACTAGAAAGGTCACGCTTATTGGCAAAGGTACTTATGCTAAATGAGACAAGGCTTACTCTTGGTTACCTACATTGTGTGATACAACCTTAGATGACTTTCCCCTTGATGTTTCTGACCTATTTGAAAATAACTCCCTTTTCATGATAAAATAAATCAATTGAATTACGCCTAGTATACCCACAACTTATTGATATGGACCAGCAAGGACCATCGATTCTAGATTTATTCAAAAATAATGAAGCAATCTCAGAATTTATGGGAATCTGTGCCAACTTTCCATGGGAAAATCACAAAATAGGATATTTTATAGAGATTGAAACAAGGGTGTACTATGGGGAGACGATTGAATCCTTCAATCACAAAATTAATGAAATAAAACTAACATGCACATCTTTGAGTGAAAACCACAACGTGGCACTCTCTGATCCTAAAATAGTAAAAAAAAAGGATGCATCTGAAGGTGAAAACCTCTCTAAGGTGCCCAAGGATGAGGGATTCAGTCTGCCCCTTAGTGCATTACATCCTAGAAAAAACTAGCATTACTAGCAAAAAGGTCCACTCCAATCAATGTGGGAACAAAAGAAAAACCTAAGATCACTTTTTATGTCGAATCCCTATTGGACGAAGAATAGAAGAACCTAGCATCATTTGTAAAAGAGTGAAGAGATAAATTTGCATGGTCATACATAGACATTCTAGGCCTTGACCCTAAAGTAGTTGTGCATCACTTAATAGTCTATCTTGAAGCCAAGCCAATTAAGAATAAAATAAGGAAGATGCACCCTGAGATAGCATTGCTGGTGAAACTAGAGTTACAAAAGATTCTTGACATTGGATTCATTTGAATGATAGAATATCTTGAGTGGGTTTCAAACTTGGTACCAATATCAAAACCCATTGGGGGCATGATAATCTGCATAGATTTTAGAGACCTAAACAAAGCATGCCCAAAGGATGATTTACCTCTTCCTAACATCAACCTCTTTGTGGACTTAACAGCTAGGCATGAAATGCTATCACTCAAGGATGGTTTTTCAGGCTATAATCAAATCTTGATCACCAAGGAGGATACAAAAAATTGTGTTCACTTGTCCATGGGGAACTTATTGCTGGAACGTAATTCCATTCGGTTTAAAGAATGCAGGAGCAACCTATCAAAGAGAAATGGCCCTCATCTTTCATGGCATGATCTAAAAAATAGTTGAAGATTATGTGGATGATGTTTTGGGAAATTCAAAGAAAATAAGTGAGCACATACCGGTCTTAGGACCTATCTTTGACATACTTGAAGAATATAAGGTACGAATGAATCCAGAAAAGTGTGTCTTTGGGGTCACATCAAGGAAAATTCTTGGCTTAATTGTATCACAAAGAGGGATTGAAATTGATCCAACAAATGTAAAATCCATCCTCGACATGGAACCAACACAAACACTAAAGAAAATGAGAGGATTATGAGGAAGTCTACAGTCCATCAGAAGGTTCATAATGCAACTATCAGATAAAATCCACCCCTTTTCACATATTCTCCATAAAGGGATAACCTATACATGGGATGACAATCGTGATAAATATTTCTAGAAAATTGAAGACTATCTACTAACACATCTAGTGCTGATGCCACCAATACAAAACAAACCCTTGATCCTATATATCTCAACATCATCAACAACACTCAGAGCTCTTCTAGCACAACATGATGAAAATAGAAAGGAAAGGGCTATCTACTACATCAATAGAGCCTTGGTGGGCTATGAAATGAACTATTCACCCATTGAGAAAGCATTCCTAGCAGTTGTTTTTTCTTAAAAAAAATCCAGAGATTACATTTTGTCACATCAAATCAAGTTCATTGTAAAGATTGATCCATTCCAATACTTGTTATCCAAAGCAACTCTCACAAGGAAAATGGCCAAATGGGTAATGATCTTAACTGAATTTGACATAGAGTATGTGGAGTGAAAATAAATCAAATGACAAGTGATCATAGACCAAGTGGTAGATGCACCTATCTATGCAGAGAATCCATTTGTATCTTAACTCCCTAAAGAATTAGTGTTCCTTATCAAACTCACAACTTATTGGAAGATGTACTTTGATGGATCATTCACCCAATATGGATAAGGATAGGGATTTTTTCATCAACCCTCAAGGTGATTGTGTTCTGAAATTATACATGCTATCATTCCTGTCTACTAACAACTTTACTGAGTACAAAGCCCTAATCACAAGTTTAAGGATAGTACTTCAATGGCGGATTCAATAGATAAAATCTATGGAGACTCACAGCTGGTTATCAACCAAGTCAATGACGACTACCAAACTAAGGACAAACAACTCACTCCTTACAATAAGATGGATAATATCAAGAGCCTTTTCATAGACATAAATTTTGAGAAGATTTCTCGCATGAACAATAGAGCAACAAATACCATGGAAACAATCAGATCATTGTTAGACATGCCAAACAATGTCCTCCAATGAAAATTATTAGTAGAAAAAATTCTTGAACCAACTTTCAAAATAATTGAATCTGAATTTGTGTGTTTCATTGTTGGTCCTAGATCCCCATGGTATCTTGACATATTTATATACCTAAGCAAAGGAACCCTTCCATCTGATATCACCTCAAACCTTAAAAAGACCTTTGTTAAAAAGGCATCCAAATTTGTGATCCTAGGTGATACCCTTTACCATTGAAGCATTGAAGGGAAATTACTAGGATGTCTTAACCAAGAGGAAGCCTTGACCGCTTTAACAAAATTACATGATGGCATATGTGGTTCCCATTCTAGTTGTATGACTTTAGCTAAGAAACTGTTGCGAATGGGGTACTATTGTCCAACCATGGAAAAATAAGCTCATTAGTATGTGTAGAAGTGTTTCCAGTGTCAACAACATGGAGATCTAATTCATGCCCCAACTTAGGAATTGCAACCAATGATTACACCCTTGAATTTTTCATAATGGGGGCTTGACCTCATAAGAAAAATCATTCCAACCTCATCAAACAACCACAAGTTTATCTTAATTGCCATTGAGTACTTCACCAAGTGGGTTGAAGCCATTCCTATGACCTACATAATGGGGAAGCAAACTGCTAAGTTTATCCTGAATTACCTCATCTACCGCTATGGTATTCCTCAAACCCTAATCTCAAACAACAAAAAACCCTTCAAAAATCATGATGTGAAAGAGTTCTACCAAAGATTCAACATCTAGCAGTAATTCTCTACCTCGTATTATCCCCAAGGCAATGGCCAAGCTGAGGCTATGAACAAAACTATCTTTAAAATCCTAATTAAAATAATCAATGAGGTTGGTCGTGACTAGCATCTTCAGCTAAATCCTACTCTTTAGGTCTATTGAACTAGTATCCACACACCAATAGTTGCAAACCCTTTCTCCTTGGTCTTTGTCAGAAGCCATCCTTCCTATTAAGGTTGAGCTCTCATCATTGTGAGTATCACTACAAAACTTGGTCACCGATGAAGAGTACAGAGTGTCTTGGTTGAATGAGCTAGAATTCCTGGATGAGCATCATCTTGATTCCCTCAATCACTTGCAAGTATATCAAAACTGATTGAAACAAAGCTATAAATAGAAGATTAAATTCCACTATTTCTAGGTAGGAGATCTTGTCCTAAAGAAAAATGAGAAGAACCTTCTAGATCAAGACAATAAAGGAAATTTCGAGCCAAACTGGTTGGGTCCCTTTGTCGTCACAACTAACTATGGATCAAGAGCATATCAATTATCAATGCTTGAAGGTGAACCCTTGCAAGAGTCTACCAATAGCTTGCATATCAAAATTTTTTATGCCTAGTCTTGAAGGGTATAAATATGAAAATACAAAAAAATCAAAAAATGATCAAAATCCAAAAAAAAAAGAGAAAAAGGATTGAAAAAGTAAAGAAAAAAAAGCGTCCTCTAGTGAAAACCACTTTGATGGTTCTTTGGGAAAGTACCTTGGTGAAAACCTAGAAAAAAGGTGCCTTGCATAAATAAATCACCTCCATCTATTCTTTGGCTCTTTTGGTCTATCATTCTTTGCACCACCATTCATCCATCGCATATCCAGATCCTTATCATAGCTTGGCATTGTGAAGTATCGCGATCCCTTTAGTATTACTTGGCATATTCCAAAGGTCATTTTGTCCTACCTTTATCGAGGTAGTCTATTGTTTCATGGTGGGGGCACTTTGTTATGGATCACATCAGATTCTTGTATATTTTGAGGTCATCGCAAATCTCATCGAAAATCCCCAAATTTTTTACAAAATCTTGTATAGCTAAAATCCAAAACATTCACAAAATTGTAAAGGAAAAATCCAAAAAATCCAAAAAATATCAAAATCCCTAAAAAGGTCAAAACATCAAAAATCCAAAAAATAGTACCCTTGTCGAACTACATCATCTCTAAGCTTGAATGTAGGAAAGGCCATCTTTGATTTGCCATCGAGACACCCTAGATAAGTCCTTTAGGAGTCCATCATAATAAACTAACTTTCCATCACTATTCATTTCTGATAGTTAATAGGTCGAGTTGGTTGAACTACGTGGTATTTGCATGTATAACGTAAGCAAGACTTATCTTTGATCAGCCACCAAAACCCCTAGGATAGGTATTTAGGTTAGGTTCTTGGTCAAAAATCTTGAAAATCCCAAAACATCCAAATATTTCAAAAAATCCGTAAACATTCAAAAATCTCTTGAAAATAAAAACATCCAAATATTTTAGAAAAGTCCTAAACATTCAAAAATCTCTTGAAAACACAAAAACATTCATATAACAGAAAATCCAAAAAAATTAGAAAACATTGAAAACACCTAAATAACCTCAAATATATCTTGGAAAACCCTAAACAACCTCAAATAATTGAAAACAAAAAAATCCACATAAAATTTCAAAAAGACCAAAAATAACCTCAAAACATTTTCAAAATACCAAAACAATTGAAATAATCCAAATAATCCAAAACCACCCATCCCATTTTTGTTTCACCTGTAATAAATCTTCACGCATAATAAATCGATCGTCATCTTCACACTTTGGTGAAACAAATAGAAAGCAAGTATTGCATGTCATAAAGTGAGAACTTAATTGTCCAAATCTAAGTCTAAATCATAGGTAAATGTGTCATTGAAGTTTGTATTAATGACTTATCATAAAGCTCATCATTGTCCTAACATCTAACAACCCTCTGATCAACATCTCCTAGGATGTATCCTTCTTGCGATGGACATCAACATCAAACATCACCTTAGCTAAATTAAACGGGTAAGAGATATAGATAACACTTACTATTTGTCTTTGATCTTTTCTTACGATTTATCTTAATGACCCATTTTGAGAACCTCTTGATGATGTCTTTCAAAAAAAATTATTGAGAAAGGAATGGGGCATCAATCATTATATTTTATTTGTTGTGCTTGTGGATACTCTTATACAATAATCTTGGCGCATAATTGCTTAGTAGTGTGTAGGAAGGTTGTTTGGGGTATGTTGTTGAATATTGCATATGATTTGGTCCAATATATTCTAAGATTCTAACTTACATTCAAACTAGGTTTCCGTATGTCAAGAAGTGAATAAGAACTATCTTATCTGTTTGCAGAGTCAAAGTTCATTACACTAGATACAACGTCATCCTGGTTATCAATACCTTGATGCATCGTGTCTTTGTGTTATATCAAACAATAAGGAATGAAAAAAATTCCAATCTCAAAATGTGAGCAACTCATCATCATGCATTCATCCTCATCCTACATTTCTCATCACCATCTCTAATAAATTATGGATGGATCATAGACTTGTTGGATCTTTTAAGGTAATCATCAAAATCAATGTTTATTCATTCTTTATTCTTCTATCTTCTTTCCACGCTAACGTGGTATCATGAAAGTCAACAAAAAAATCATCAATGCATCCATCCTACATACACAAACCATCAACATACATGCATCTCATAATCATTGCATATCACATCATACATCTTGCATCGTCATTTGAGTTGCGATGAATAATATAGATTTGTTATTCCAAGCATCTTAAATCGTTGCATTATATATCATACACATGCATTGTATTGTCCATCCATACATTCATATGCATACATGATAATCTCATAAACTACATAGAAAATATACAAAAAGAAAAGCCTCTGCGTCATTTGTATAAATAATCATAGCATATCATAATCATCCATCCCATAGCATATCATGAAAAGATAATGAAAAAGAATCCATATCATTACATTGCATATCATATCATCATCATATTTCATAGACATAAGTAAAGTGCATCCATATATGATCAAATATAAGCATGTCATATCATATGAATCCATATATCATAAAGCATGAAATAAGCTAAACACATTTCATCATATCGAACCAACATCCATATATGTATCAAAAAATGAATGTCATGGTACAAAATCCGGATTAGTGTATGTGTATCGATTATAAATGCAATATCCACAAGGCTATCAAAAATGAGCCCATGAATGTATATTTGTGTCAAAGAATGGGGAAAAGTGTATGTACAATGGAAGCTAGCCCTTATGGGTACTCCCCTCTCTGGCTGATCCTCAGCTTTGGGTCATGCATCACTATGCTATGAAAAATTAGGTTGTTTGAGTGCCTATGGTACATCCTGGTGGTAATGCATCATGTAATATGCCACCTCAGTCATGGCCTCTCTATATAATCTGATAGATATATACCTGACATGAATGGTCACTATCATCGCCTCTACCTACTGGCACCAGGAAACCTCCTAATATCTCTCTGTGGTCACGACCTATACCCACTATAATGCCTAATCTCTCTTGACCGTGATACCCAAAAGCTACTACCGTGCTTGGTCCGGCTCAGTAGTAATAGCCAAAATCAGCTAGTGGGCTTGATCCCTCTCACCTATTAAAATCTACACCTATTGCTGCAACTATTGTATCTATGCATCTCTCTCATTTGGTGGAGGTGGTGGTGCTACGTGTTGCTATACAACCTACAACTCTTCCTAAGGAGGTTGTTGTCCAACTAGTGGAGCCCCCTAGAACCTGACATCCTTGCCATCTTGGCCACCTTGTCCCTATCCTCTGCCTCCGGCTCTTCTCCCTTTGGGCCTCCCTCATAGAGAAAAGCACCCATTGGATCTGTCAAATTTTGTATAGTTGCGAACCAAGCATCATAAGAAGACGTAGTTTGTACTACTGCCTAACCCTGATAATAGGTCCATGGATTAGTAATTAACTATCTGAAGCTCTCAACTACCTCAGGATCTGGAATGGTAGGTCCCCATGTGGGAACCTCTCAAGCTGACCTAGCAAAAAAGGCTCAGTATGCATCATCTAGCCTATCCTGTGGCTCCCCAAATTGCTGAGCCACCCTATTCGACAAATATCTCTCGATGATCATATTCTCGTGACCCTACATTTATCGATTCTATCTCACAAATAATAAGTGCTGAGCATCATCATATAATGCTGGAATCTATAGCTAAGGTCACCATAAAAAAACTATCATGTCATCAATAACCCATCATGAGTATGGGAGCCCAATTTTTCCAGTGTGCCACAAGGTGATAGAACCCCTATACCACTAGATCACATGATCATCTGGATCAATGTATGCCATATACACTATCGATTGGAGCACGATGATATGCTTCCACACCCAAATATGTAGCAAGGTCACCCCTGCACCAATCGCTCTGCCATCACAATAAACAAAGTCATGCATATCATGATATAATGAGGCCAACATCATTGGCCCCCACACAAAAAATATTCCTATTGTGGAGCATCCTATGCCATGCCAATCCCCATCTTGGGTTGAACCCTCTGCTCCATCGGTCTGGAGAGACCAAACTTGAAATGAATGCTGCAATGATCAATTGAAAAGTGGGAACATGACCTATATACATCTTGAGGTCGATCTATAATGTCACTAGAGAAACGTCCTCAAGCTCCATCACCTCATGATAGGCATAAAATTTTGCATCAGAGTCATAAATCACATGATTTCCATGTATCAACAAATGTACAATACACCATAAATCCTCTAATGTAACTGTCACCTCGCCTATCAAAAGGTGGAACAACGATGTCTCGCTATGCCATCTCTCGCACAGAGTAGTCACCATGGCTAGATGTGTTCAGATGATGGGCGAATATGCAACATACCAAAGGACGATCTCTCCTAGGTGCTCCTGGTGTAAATCAAATAGATGACCCAATCTCTCCAACAATGTGGTCCTGTGCTCATGCGAAATTAGTGATGGAATGACCTCCTACATCCACAAAGTGCATAGCATCAAGAAATTGAGGAAATTTGAATCAACTTAAATTTTTCAGCTAAAAAATCACAATAGCATCACTATATTTAAATTTTAAACTGCGACACCCAAAGGAATTTCAAATTGAAAATCACAAAGTGCATCACCAAACCCTAACCCTAATTTCTAAATCAGCAAGTGTGTCACTAAATAAGCATGCATCACAATTTAAAATTATTAAACCCTAATTTTAAATCGCGAATAGCGTCGCCATATATATATGCATTGCTATACTTTATTTTAGCATCCCCGATTGCAAAATGGGCGTCATTGTATAGTGATGCTGCGAAATTTTAAAATTCATAGCGTAATAAATGCATCAAAAAGTCAAATTTCAAATCAAATTTTGACTTACATACTGATGGTCCTGCACCTGGAAGCCATTGATACTCTCAAACTTGGTCTGAGATGTGCTTGGGAAGCTCTCATCGCACCATTTCGTCAAAGGGTCAAAGCTCAAAACATCAAGAATCTGTATGGTGTGAATGTACAAATGAATTGAAAGTGACCCTTCTTGGCTTATTTATGCTAGAAAATTAGGGTTTTCCCCTTAATTTCACCTTCAAACTAGGGTTTATCATCATTTTCACCAATTTTCCCAATCAAAACCTAATTTTACATCATTTTTTGTGTTTTTGGCATAATTCTTGCATCCAGAGCATTTCTGGACCCTAAGGGTAGCTTTTAACCTTTATCGAGAAAGCAACCCAAAATTCAAAATTTTCACCCGATTTACCGAGGGGGTAGGGAACTGGCTTTATCCTTCCATTGGGGCATCAAAAAAATTAGAAATTTTTAGTTTTTGATTTAAGCAACAATTTTAATCTGAATAGCGTTATTCTTTGAACCGAAGCAACATGTACCTCACTTCAAAGAGGGGAAAAATGTAGACACTGAAAAATATCCTGGATGATATGATACACTCGAAATAGGTTTACTAACATCACTCCCTCTTTAAAGCCACCCTCTTTTCTCTTAATTAATTGAATTAGCCTACCTAATTAATTAATCACATCATTTTCATCCATTAACCCAAGTCATCAAAATTGGGTTAATTCATCCCCCTTCATGCTAACATTTCATCTCATTAAATTAAATAAACAAAGTATTTAATTTAATTCCCTAAGTCATCTTGTTTAATTAAATAATCCTGCTATTTAACTAAATATCATTTCATCCTCCCCCATTCATTAAATTATTCAATTTAATGAATATCACCTTTAATTCTTCAAATCCCCTAATTGCATGATTAAACCTTGTTTAATTAGCAATTAAACTAATTTTCCTCCAAAAAGGGGAATATTCCCATGGTATATTCCTTATCCCTTTTTTGCACAAAACTTTCTTTTAATTTGCAAAATATCTTTTAACCTCACCCAAATGAATATTCCAAGGAATATTCTTTCTCCTCCAATCATCTCACTTGGATTCTTGAACAAGCTAAACCTTTAACCCCTTTAGCAAGTCACCTGGTGACCTATGTGTACAGGTCAAAAGTGTGTTTGTTTGGAACAAATGTGATCCATTGATTAAATTTCATCTTGCATTCTCACCCGTTGATGAGAATCCATGATCCATGCATCTCATTTCCTCCATCCTAAACCGTTGATTAAAATTTTCGATCTCAACCCTCCATTTCTCATTTGGTCTCCTATACATAGAACACTATTTGGAGATAAATGGATCCATCACTAAGAGAAAACTTATGTTGTTGAAACTCATACACACTCACACTCACGCTCACACTTTACTCACTTTTAGCCAATTTTAGTTCATTTTAGTTGCATATTAGCTTAAGAAATCCATTAATGGCTTCCACGCATCCATATTAGTTTGTTTATAAATTAGGGTTTCCATCTTTTAGCTTGGAATTATCTTAGATTAGCTTATCAATTACATAGTTAGATCAATATTAGCATAAAATCATGTTAATTTAGCATAAATCAGGTTTTCATCCATTTATCACAATGGTTTCATTAATTCTCTTCCATAGAATCAATTGAAATAGGCTCACTAATCATGGGATTGGGAAAGGGTCATCATTTCACATCAACACGACGCCAATTCCAAAAGGAGATAAGTTTTAAATGGGTTAGAGTAGGAATTTAACTATTTTTTTAGTTTGCAATTTTCAATTTCAATAAATTCTCAGTTTTAACTTTCAATTTGAATGATAATGTTTGGTAGATTGAGGTTTAGTGGATAAATTATGCTTTGATTCATCATGGATCAAGCATAATTGAGCCACACTAACAATCCTCATCTCACAGTTTGAAGGAATACTAGTTTCACAACCTCAACTACTGGAACATTTTAACACAAGCCATAACCTATATTTAACATGTGTTCTTTTGCTTCCACAGTGCATAAATGAGACAAATTTAAAGGTTTTATAAGGGAAAACATAATAAATGCATCAAATCATTCATTTTCCATGCTTAAAACATAAGGTGTTTGAGAAAGAACTGCTTCTTTTTATTGAACTTGAAAGGAATCTTCCCTGTTACTATTTGAAATGTTTCTAAAATACTGAAAATAAGTTGTAAAACTGAGTTACAATGCTCTATGCTTTGCTATGTATGCAACCAAAAAGAAAGAACTGGTTTTCGAATGGAATAATAGAAGAATTTATAGAAAACAAGCTTGATTTCCGACTGAAAGAGAAGACTGATGGTGAACTCTAACTCTTGAAATTGTTATAAACTTCATGTAGAACTTGAATTGATTGTCTTCTTTCCTTGAAATCTTCTCCACTTTGCATGATGAATCACCTTTGGGTTGTGCACAAGAGAAAAACCTACAAAAATGTCCTTTGAACTGCTCTTAATTGATTGTTTTTAGGCTCAAAACCTATCTTGACTGATACTACACCCATGTGGGGTCTTGAACTCAACTAGAATTATTGTATTTACCTCAAAATTCCTTCTTTTTAGGCCTCTAACTTCTCTTTATTATTTGCATGACCCAACTCGTTGTCTTTCTACTTTCTTCAAGATGATTGATTGATATCACTACCTTTTCATATTTGTTTAGCACAATAACTTGACTACCCCTCTTCATTATGTTTCTTGGTTTGCAATCTTCCATTTATTCTTTGTTCGCAACCACCTTTTCATCCTATCTTTGCAACCATTAAGTCTATCCTTTAGTTGCACTGTAGATCTTCGTGTCATTTCCATTTAGATCATCTTCAACTGCTGCTTACTCTCATAAACTGAAAAATGATGTCTATCATAAAATAAAGTCTTAGAATTCATTATCAATAGCATACATTAAAAACCCTAGTCAAAGGTGTTTTAATGATCACTATCAAGGTATTTAATACACAGTCAACAAAGGTCAAAAAATGATTTACAATTTTATGATTATTCTTTTTGATTTGCATAAGTCACTATCATTAAAACTCTATGTTGGTTTTCACTCATTTTGATGGCATTTCTCTTCTCATGTTCATGTAACAACCTTAAATGCTTATGAATCTTTTCTTGGCTTGACTATGATCTATATTCTAATGATTGTGATCATGAATTCATTACAAACCCCCTAAAATCTACTCATGCTTTTATGACTTAGGTCCACCATTTCAACATAGTCAGGTAGCCTCACTATAGCCATTATGGTCACTACCTAAGGACTGTCATAACAGTCAAGTACTATCCAAACACTATCATAATGACTAACATGATTCTCATTAATCCTTTGAACTACTAAAATTTTCTATCTTGATTTATCTAGCCTATTAATCTTGAAATACATTAATAGTTTGATGCCTACTTCACAGTCAAACCTCATGCAAAATCTTATCACTTTCCTTTGTTGTTATTGTTAGGTTATGCTCTGTAGTAATTGTGTTCTCTTTTTTCTACTGCCAATATATTTTCATGTTTGGTCTATGATATTAGTCTCCTTAAGGTATTGATCATTTATCTTAATCATCCTTGGAGATTGTTCTATCAACTAGAACTTTGAAGGTTTGTCATGATCTTTTACCTTAGTATTGTCCTACCAGATGGGTTGAAGACTATGCTTAATTGGACATGAGCTTTGTATCTTTGATTTCATCATCTTTGATTGTAATGCCATCACATTCTACCCTCTAGCTCTAGGAACTTTTTCCTTGCTCTATTTTTTCCTTGTGGGAGAAAGTGTGCAATCTCATGTAATCAAAATCTCACTTATAACCAACACATGAAATATACAGTGAGAGTAACTATTGTATTCATTTTTATTACTTTAATCAATATTTCTAGCATTACTTCTAATTTACAACACCTTCCACTTCACTTATGCAATACATTCAATGTTTCAAAGATTCTTTGAACTTTGTCCTTTGTGATGAAAACCCTTCTTTTTGAAACCATTTTTCTTGAATTCATTTCTTGATTTCATTTCTTGATGATTGTGACTATCTTTAACTTAGGTAAAGACTATCCTTTGGAAAATCCACTACCAATTCTACATGACTGTCCCTTTATACTAATCATTGCACAATCCACCATGTTTCAAGTCTTAATGGACTACCTTTGGTGGTGACTATCTAATATTTGTGTGGAATATATCTTCTTCATGCCTATCTCTTATGATTTGCATTTCCTTTGTGAACCATTAAGAAAATAGGTGTGGCGGATGTAACACTACCATTCTCCTCAACTCATTAAATAATGTACTAGGAAGCCTAATTGGATTGACTATCAACCTTACAAGGTGAGTCTATTCTCAACAAGAAATACCTAGGAAGAGGTTCTTTCAGGTTTAAGGGGTTCACCACCAAGCAAATGCTTGGAAAGGAAAAACAAGCATTCAACTCACAAAACCTAATAATACAAGATAAGTGATGAATGAAAATAATGAAATTATGCAACAAGGAATTAAGATGTATGTACCTAGGAAGTTTGGAAATAAAGTGAGTATTCTAGAAATTGGAAGAAGCTGTCAAAAAGTGATATGGAGAAAAAAGATTCCCTTACTATTGTCTCAGTCCCGTTGCTTTTTTTGAGGCAAATGCATAATCTTCAGATGTCAGAATCGAATCTGAAATAATTTCTGAAAAATACCCTCAAGAGGACTAAGACACCCTAGGTGGTGACTTAGTCTTGTTCTGAATTTATAGAATCTTTGAATGTGGTCCTAAGGCTTGATTTCTACTCTTCATTATTCTCTATCTCAGGTTCTAAAACTTTTGGATTCATCCTGTAGGTGAGTTTTCTTGAAGATGACAACTTTGCAATGCAATTTTGCAAATTTTCAGCTTTGCACTTCAATGATTCTCAAGTGTTCAACCTAAATCTTCAATCACAAACACACAAGAAATAAAACCCTTGTTGGTAATTAAACCATGAAATAAAATGAAATGGAGGTAAATGCTAAATGAACACAAGTGTTATGTTGCAACTCACCAAACCCTTGCTATAAGGTACTACAAATATTCTTGAAATGACTGCAATGGATGTGGTTCTTCACTCTTTCTTGAATGATGTTGATACTTGGAACACTTGCTTGAATCATAAACCCTACATCACAAATGTTAGCACAATAACAAACATGACACAAAAATATCCTTGATATGATGCTTGAATCTTGATGATGGTTCCAAATGCTTGATGAATTTCTCTTGAATGCTTGAATGCTTGAATGCTTGAATACTTGAATGATTAGATGCTTGTTATATTCTTATATTTCTTAGATATATGGGAATGAGAGAAAGCAACTTTGTATTTATACTTATCTATGATTAATATCTCAATATTACACCACAACAAGCCAACATATGAATTCATTAATTAATGGAGGCTAAATCTCGCCAAAATTTGAAATTAAATCCTAAAAATACCTTAAGGGAGACTAAGATGCCCTAGGTGGCGTCTTAGTCCCAAGGCATGAAACATGGTGCACAAACACCAAAAAAGGGCCCATTTAAGATGACTCAAAATTAGGGTCCCAGGACCTTTGGGGGACAAAGATGCCCTAGGTGGTGTCTTAGTCCTGACCCAAAAATTAGGGACACTAAGAAATAATCATTAAATTATCATTTATCCATTGAAGTTTGTCGGGATTAGCCAGAGAAAGATGTAGTTCATCAGGCTTGTGGATGGAAAATATGACCAATTAAGACATAAATAGGGATAAATAAAGTAATTCAGGCCCAAACAAGTGTGAAAATGCAAGGGTATGCATTTTCATACACTACATTTAGCCCCCACTTTAGTGAGAGGAGGAACTTGCTTCAAAATCACACTAAAGTAGCCAACCATGCAATCAAGAGGGGTTCAAATTTATGCATGCTAGTAAAGTAGGATGACAATAATCAAGAGGGTGGCCAAGCCCCCATGATCAAGAACCTATGGAAACCAACATAGGAACAAAGGAACACACTTACAGATGATATATGAAACCATAATTAGATCGTAAACATACACCATCAACGATAGAAAAAGGAAAAGAAAAAAGAAAAAGGTAACAGATCAAGATTTGACTAGCCGTCCAGCGCGGTGGATTGGGTCTAGGTTGTTTGTCCAAAAAAAAGGTTTACCAATGGAACACACTATCCACTATGCAAACAAAACACATGATCACAAGGGCTAGTGAAGCTAGTTGTTCACTAGGTGAGCCCCAAGAAGTCCATATCAACATCATACCCCCATAATTATGATAAGGACAAAATAAAAATGCATGCTCTCAAGGGATAGTGCAGCTATTTTTTCACTAGGTGAGCCCTAGGGGACCATATCAAAGCCATACCTCCATGACTCTAATAAGGTACAAAAATGCATTTTCACAAGGGCTAGTGAAGCTAGTTGTTCAGTAGGTGATCCCCAAGGGACCATATCAAAGTAATACCTCCATGAATTTAATAAGGTACAAAAAGAAAGTGCAAAGAAATAAGAAAGTGGTATTTTCAAAGGGATTTAACTTAGTTCATGTGAGGTCTTAATCTTAGGGGACTTGTGTAGGGGCACCCATGTGCTGAAAAGGATTCAAATGTTGGGTTTTTGTGTTATCTTGTAATTTTTTAATTTGTTTGTAATAAGGTCTTATAAGATCATGTATCATGTTTTCTGTCAATTTTGGTCATGTAGGGCCAATTTTGTGAAAAGTTGCACAAACAACTTTGCATTCTTCGAAGATGAACAATTGGGGATTTGAAAAAATATTGGGAACTGTTGGATATGATTTATTAATTTTTAAATATGCCTTTTTTTGGTTGAGGCAAATTGCTGGAGTGAGTTTTGGTGATAAGCAATAAAGATATACTCTGTTTTCTGCGTTTTCCATTGATTTTGCTGCTACATAGTATAGTATAGTTTTGTACAACCTGCTAATGATCTAAATTTCATTGGAATTGATGATAGACTAAATCTACTCTCTGTTGCAATTTTTTTCATTAGTTTTCATTAAGTTTGAAGGGAGTTAGAACAATTTTTCTGAAAATAGTTTGAAACCCTAGTTAAGGAGGGTTTGATTGCATAGAAATGGTTTTTGGCCCATTCTAGTGATGAAAAGGCCTAAAAGTCAGTGGAATGGCTGTAGGTAGGATGTTTTTTGTGTTTTTAGTGTTTGCAAGAGCAGGGGATGGAGTTGGGTTTAGTTTTGATGAAGCCCTAGCCTAATATCACCATGTATTAGGCTTAGGAGATAAGTAGACTTAGGGTTTTGCTGAAAATTTGTTTTGAGATTGTTCCAATTGATAGAAGTTGCATATACATACCCCATGTGACATGATGGAATCTACTGAGTGAATTTTTGAATTTTGGAGATAGGAAATCATATTGTTGCTTTGTTGTTCAAGCCTAACTAGGCCTAATTGGAGTGTAGCATTCCAAATTTGAGGGTTTTGTTTCAAAGTAACCCTATCCAAAAATTTGATATATTTTTAAGTGGCATAAAGGGTATCTAGAATGATGTTCAAATGTTGGGTGTTGGTTTGCTCTAAAAGTTATGTGGAAAAAACCTTGTTTGAAGTAATACTAGGGGAATAGGAGGATTGTGAGAGAAACCCACCAAATTAGGGTTCTAAGATTGAAAAGTTTGATTGGTTGAGTTGGTATTGAGGATATCCACCCTTATCTACATGAAATTGGTAATAGAGCATAGGTCTAGTTTGAAGAGGGAAAAAATTTGAGTTGAAGAAGGAAAAGATGCCTCCAAAGGGAAATGCCATCATTGCTAGAGAAGTGAGTGAGTTAAAATAAAAATATGCCAAGGAGTTAAGACAAGTGAAGGAGTCTCATGAAGCCATTATATCCATGCTTTCTACACTTGAGTAAAATAAAAGGAGAGGTGTGGTCACTAGAGACATGAGTGGCCAAGAGGAAGAGGGTGAGAATGAAAACCCTCGAGAAGGATTCCAAGAGGAAGATTTAGATCCTAATGAATTGAGAATAGAAAGGTCTTTGAAGGCTATCAAAGGAGACACGCCTAAGGTGAAGATGGATTTAACCATGTATGGAGGGAAGATGGATAGTGAAGAGGTTCTAGATTGGATTGGCGCACTAGATAACTTTTTTGAGTATGAAGAGATAAAAAAAGACCAAAGGGTGAAATTTTCCAATTTTTTTTTGAAAGGCCCTGCCTTAACTTGGTGGAATTACGTGCAGGAAGAGAGGATGAAGAAGGGAAAGTCAAAAGTTTCTTCTTGGGATAGAATGGTGGCTAAAATCAAGAGCCAATTTCTACTCGGTGATTATGCTTTTCAAACATTTAGAAGGCTCTAAAACCTCAAACAAAAGGAGATGGATGTGGTGGTTTATACCAAGGAGTTTGAAAAGTTAAGAATAAGGGTAGGTCATGTGGAGGATGAGGTGGAGAAAGTAGCAAGGTAAATAAATGGGTTGAGATTCAACCTACAAGATGAGTTAGGTCTTACCACCCCAAGAATGGTGGAAGAATTCTTTCAAATGGAAATCAAGGCAAAAGAAAGGTTGAGGAGAAGACAAGAGAAACAAGGTAGGGGCAGAGGAAGAAGTTTCAGAGGTAGAGGAGCATTTGTAGGAAGAGGGCAGTCCCAAAAAATACAAGGAGAGAAAATTAGTCATCAATAACAAAGTTCTAAATCAAGAGGAAGTTTTAGAGGAAGGAGGTCAAATAGTATGGGCAGATTTAGAGGTTAAGGAAGAGGGTCAAGTGGGTTCATAGGTAGGTGTTATCAATGCAACAAGTTTGGCCATCAAGCATGGTAGTGTCTAGAAAAGAAGCCTTCTACTTCACATGGTGGAGAAAGAAGAACTCAATTGGTGCAAGAAGAATACAATGAGAGTGTAAACTCTCCATCACAACATGTTGATCTAGATATTGGTGAATCTCTTATGTTGAGGAGAATATTGATTAAAGTCCCTATGGTGAAAGAACCTCCACAAAGGAAATCTCTCTTTGTAACCACATGTAAGTCTCAATATAAGGTTTTCAAAGTTGTTGTTGATTCGGGTAGCACAAATAATTTAGTTTCTCTTGAGATGGTAGAAAATTTAAAAATGAAAAGGATACCACATCCCACTCCTTACAACATCTCTTTGGTTGAATAAGGGACAAAAAGTCTTAGTAAAGGAACAAACTTGGGTGGAATTTAAAATAGGAGGATATAAGGAATTTTTTTTTGTGACATCATCCCAATGGATGTTTTTCATTTTCTTTTAGGAAGGCCCTAGCAATATGATAGGAAGGCTAAACATGATGGGAAAAAGAACACTTATGTGATAGAAAAGGATGGGATCTCATTCATCCTCACCCCATTGCAAGATGAAGGCCTAGATATACAAGTAGTGTCTAGTGTAATGCTGGTAGGAGAAAAGGAGTTTTTGAAAACCATGAAGGAAGAGAGAGAAGAAGGTTTTTCCATTGTGATCAAATGAAATACTATGATGAAAAAAACAACAAAGGTTGATTATATGCCTAGAGAGGTCCAAGCATTGTTGAACAAGTATAAGGACATTGTGGTAGATGAACTTCCTGATTATTTACCACCAATGAGATATGTGAGCCACCATATATATTTCATACCAGGGGCAAAACTATTTAACAAAGAAACATATAAAGTGGCCCCAAAATAAAATGAAGAGATTAGGAAGCAAATCCAAGAGTCTCTTGGAAATGGCCTCATAAGAGAGAGTCTTAGGCCATGTGTTGTTCCCATCATTTTAGCACCAAAGAAGGGAGGAGATTGGATAATGTGCACTGACTCAAGAGAAATTAACAAGATCACCATAAGGTATATGTTTCCCATACCAAGAATGGAAGACTTGATGGATTGTCTAGGAGGGGCATGTTATTTTTCTAAGATAGACCTCAAGAGTGGCTACCACCAAATCTGAGTTAGAGGGGGGGATAAGTGGAAAACTACCTTCAAGACACATGAGGGATTATATGAATGGCTTGTCATGCCTTTTGGGCTCTCAAATGCACCAAGTACCTTTATGAGACTAATGAATGAAGTACTCAAACCCTTCATTGGTAAGTTTGTGGTTATCTATTTGGATGACATTCTTATTTTTAACAAAACTAAAGAGGAAATTTTGTAGCATTTAGATTTAGTTTTGAAAAGATTGAATGAAGAAAAGTTGATGATAAACTTGAAGAAATGTGAATTTATGAAGGAAGAATTGGTGTATCTTGGATTTGTAATCTCTAAGGGGTCTTTGAAGATGGATCCTAGTAAGGTGGAAGCAATTCTCAATTGGCCTACTCCAACATCAGTAAGCAAGGTAAGAAGTTTCCATGACCTAGCTAGTTTTTACAAAAAAATTGTTAAGAATTTTAGTCACATATGTTCTCCAATCATTGACACAATAAAAGGGGATAAAAGAAAGAGGTTTGTATGGTCTAATGAAGCAGAAAAAAGTTTCTAATATATGAAACAAAGAGTAGCACAACAACCTGTTTTAGCATTGCCCGACTTTAACAAAGTTTTCACCATTGAATGTGATGCTAGTGGGTATGCCATTGGGATAGTATTGAGCCAAGAGGGTAGGCCTCTGTTTCTTGTTTTAGTGAAAATCTCAATGAGGCAAAGAAAAATTACTGATTTTATGATTTGGAGTTGTATGCTATGGTGCAATCATTGAAGAAGTGGAGACACTATCTCCTTCCTAAAGAATTCATTATTTTTATTGACATTCATGCTTTTCAGTTCCTCAACAGCCAAGAAAAAGTCAACCAAAAACATGTGAAGTGGGTGGAGTACCTACAAAGTTACACCTTCACCATCAAGCACAAAAAGGGGCAGTCAAACAATGTGGTGGATGCAGTGAGAAAAAGGATATTGTTGGTCCAAGAAGTTCAGTTATAGAGTGTTGTGATTGATGCTCTAAAAGGTATGTATGTAGAGGATGATTATTTCAAAGAGATTTATGCTTCTTGTAGTCAATTCAATAGAACTTTTCATGAAGTGAATTATGATTTTCTGATTCAAGAGGGTTTAATATTTAAGGGGGCTCAACTATGTATCCCCAAATGCTCCATGAGGACTAATTTGATTAAGGAAAAGCATTGTGGTAGTTTAGGGGGCCGCTTTGGTGTTGACAAAACTTTGGAGCAGGTAAGAGGACACTATTATTGGCATAGGATGCAAGTTGATGTGAGGAATTTTGTGGAGAAGTGTACCATTTTCCAAAGAGATAAGGGATGTATTAGTAATTAAGGCCTATACCAACCACTCCCAATCCCAAATAGGCCATGGGGATCCATAAGCATGGATTTTGTGATGGGGTTGCCTAGAACCTGAAGAGGCTTTGATTCAGTGTTTGTTGTGGTGGACCGATTTAATAAGATGGAACACTTTATACCATGTAACAGTACAAATGATGACTCATACATTGTAGGGTTGTTCTTCAAGGAGGTGTTTAGGATTCATGGATTACCTTTAACAATTGTTTTAGATTGGGATAGTAAGTTTGTGAGCCATTTTTGGAGAACTCTATGGAAGAAACTTGGTACAAATTTGACTTTCAGATCTTCCTATCATCCCCAAATAGATTGGAAAATTGAAGTAGTGAATAAAAGCCTTGGAAATCTACTTAGATGAATAACAAAGGAGCATGCAACACAATATGATCTAACTCTTCCACAAGATGAGTATGCATATAATGATTCTGTAAATAGAAGTTTTGGTACAAGTACATTTGAAATTGTGTATGGTCTACAAACCAGGGGTATATTTGAGCTGAGGGACATTGCTGGCATGGAGAGGAAAAGTGATAAAGGAGAAGATTTTGTTGTGGCTATGCAAGAAATCCACCAACAAGTGAGAAACCAACTTCAAAAAAATGTTGAGAAATACAAGCAAAGTGTAGATGTAAAAAGGAGTGAGGTTCATTTCAAGGTGGGGGACTAGGTCTTAGCTCATTTGAGGAAGGAAAGACCCCCTAAGGGGAAGTATTATAAGCTACAAATGAAGAAGATAGGGCCATGTAGGGTGGTCCATAAATTTGGAGCAAATGCATATGAGATAGAACTCCCTCCTATAGTTGCTATCTCTCCCATTTTTAATGTGTCTGACCTATACCGTTATAAAGGGGTTGTGATTATAGGTAAGGATGTAGGTACATTAGAGGTTCCAAATGAAGATTAGATCAAAGAGTTTCCACCAAGTCAACCCTTGAAGCTGGAATGTATCTTGGACACCAAAGAAGCCAAAAGAGAAAGGAACAAGGTATACCATGAATAATTACTGAAGTGGCAAGACCTTCCCATGGAGGATGCCACTTGGATGACAGGGGAACACATAAAAAATGATGGTGCAACAGTTGGAGATCTTTTCTCAAGTAGAACTTGAGATTTGTTTTACCTAGGAGTATGGTGCAGGGGCACCCATACGCTCAAAAGGAGTCAAATGTTGGGTTTTTGTGTTATCTTTTCATTTTGTTGTAATAAGGTCTTTTAAGATAATGGTTCATGTTTTTTGTCGGTTTTGATCATGTGGGGTCAGTTTTGTAAAATTTTTCAATTTTGTGAAAAAGTTACAAAGAGTTGCATAAGCAACTTTGTATTCTTGGAAGATGAACCATTGGGAATTTGAAAAACTATTGGGAATGATTCAATATTATTTATAAATGTTTAAATATGCCTTGTTGTGGTCGAAGCAAACTACTGGAGTGATTTTTGGTGATAAGCGATAAAGATATACTCTATTTTCTATGTTTTCCATTGATTTTACTGCTACACATGATAGTATTGTTTCATACTACCTGCTATTGATATAAATCACATTGGAATTGATTAGACTAAATATACTCTATGGTGCAATTGATTTCATTAGTTTTCATTAATGTTGAAGGGAGTTAGAACAATTTTGTTGAAAATAGTTTGAAACCATAGTTAAGGAGGGTTTGATTGCATAGAAATGGTTTTTGGCCCATTCTATCAATCAAAAGGCTTGAAAATTGGTGGAATGGATGTAGGTAGGATGTGTTTTGTGTTTTTAGTGTTTGGAGGAGTAGGGGATGGAGTTGGGTTTATTTTTGATGAAGCCCTAGCCTAATATCACCATGTATTAGGCTTAGGATATAGGTAGACTTAGGGTTTTGTTGAAAATTTATTTGGAGATTGTTCTAATTAATAGAAGTTGCATATATAGAACCCTTGTGACATGATGGAATCTCTAGAGTGAAGTTTTGAAGTTTGGAGATAGGAAATCATATTGTTGTTGTAAGAGAGGGGGACCGACCGCTGCAAGGTCCCAGGTCATGAAAGGCTGATAATAGTAGGCTTCCCTAACTTACCTTAGTTTGAAGGAATGTTAGGATTGAAATGAGGAGAATGATGAGAAATGTGAGGTTCTTCGATCACTCTACAAAACTAAATGTTGAAAGGAGACTAGGTGAGTCGGTTCTTAGGGTCAACTCTATGTCTCAGATAGCTTTCTGTTAGAGGAAAAAAGCGCGATTCTATGATGACAACGCAGTGCACTGGCATCTCTTAGGTGCCTTGAAATTCATATGGCTAGAAAACCAGGGAGACAAGGCATAACCTATAAAAAGTAGACTAACAACCTATTTAAGAGTTTATAAAGGTGCATAATAATATTATGAAATACGAAACATAAAAATGAATGTGATAAAGGAAGTATATTACTGCAAGGGCGACGAAGATGATCTCACACAATAACCTTTTCACTAGCTCACTCTAAGATCTCTCCACCTACACACATAAGAGAGGGAAAATTTTTGGGGGCTGTTTAGGGGTCTGTCTCAGTTAGACCCCCATTTTGGTGTTTTCACCTCCATGGACAACCAAGTTTGTAATGATATATAAATAAATCGATAAAGAAGGAAGTACAAGAAAAGTACACCAAAAACACTAAAAAATAGTACGTGCTTACTGAACCAAACAATAGAGAAGATGAGAGGAGCTTACCACCTCCATCCAAAGTGCTCAAGGCTAGTGGAGGAGAAAGATGAGAGGAACTCAAGCCTCTGCTATAATGAATTTGTCATGCACTTGATCGATTGAACTGATGGAGTGATAGATGACTAGTATGAAGTGTGAAATGCTGCTGCAAAGCTTGTGGATGAATGCTAAAATCTTGGAGAGATTGTGTAGATATCAAAAAAATTTAAAATGGATGAATGAAATGTGAATATCAAGAAAGGAGATGAAGAAACAACCATATTCGGGTTGGCCAGCCGAAGGAAGGTGTTACATTTCGACTTCCAATAGGAAGTGTAACATCTCTGTAGACTCCAGTTGCAGGAAACTACCAAGGACATAAGCGTGCCACACAGATGTCTATGCTCTACGCGGGTGTCCTCAATAGAAACACCTCTACCAACACTCAAAATAGGTGCCAAGTGTGATGAGAACAGTGGGCTTATGTGGAATTAAGCCTTCGAGTTTGGTTTTCTAAAGTGGAAAATTGCAAAAGTGGAATTTGCATTACAGGTGCAAATTAACTCCTATACATTTTTCCCCCACTTTAGCGAGCACAAATACTGGTGATTTATTCGGTAAAGTATATTGAATAGGACATAAGGTTAGAGATGTATACCTAAACCATCGAGGAAGCAAATCACGGTCTAAAAAACCTGAAAGTGTAGGACAAAAAAAGGACTTCATAGCTTCTCAGAACTATAAAGTTGAAGAATGAAAGCTCCTTACAGGTTCGCGAACCTGCAAGGGAGGTCTCCTTCAAGAAATACCACATAAAGGAAACTAGGAAGAGCACCTTACAAACCTATATACCTGCAAGGAAAGGTATCCCCCAAGAACTCTCACATGAGAGAGACCAAGAAGAGGGGACTCCACAGAGCCAAAAATGATGACATGTTTACCCATAGATAGAGCACATCAAGAAGTGGTCGCACTGGCCAATGAAATGATAGTCACATAGACCATCACTAAGTAGGAATAATTTCAAAGGGGTCCCTTAGGAACCCTTCAAAAGGAAGAGGGGTCCACTCAAGGGACGCGCTTGTTTGAAAGCTAACACTTTCTTTTTCGAATCGATTCATCATCAAGGAATCCTTTTGGAAGATCTTCACTTCACCAAGGAATTAAAAAGGAAGAATGTGCCCCCACACAAGGGGAAGATCGAATATATTCTCACTTCAGAGGAAGGTTCTCAAGTCCTTTCTTTGCAAACCCATAATGGAGTTAACACATTGCGTTAGGGTTTTAAGTCAAGAATGCAATTCTAATAGAGAAGTATGTGAAGGGTCTTGAGAAAATATTCATTTGACAACGAATGTGTTTTTAAAATACCAAGTAGTGTAGAAGTGGCGTTATCACAAATAAGAGGGACAACTAAAGAAAAGAAGAGAGAAAGGTAAAGAGAAAGAGAAAGAAAAGATAACATGAACAAAAGGAACAAAGTTAGCCTGATATTTTAGGGTCACAGCTGCTCATAAATATATATAAGTATAAAAATAGTATATAAATGAACTATCATCAACCCCCTTCTAAACTAGGCCATGTGAAGAATGCACGATAAGACAAAGTGAAAATAAAAAATTAGGTCAACATGGAAGGAAGCCTACACACTTCCAACACTTTGAATCATCCCCAATTTGTCAAAATTCAATCACAAACATGGAAGAATGATGATACAAATAGAGGAAGGTTTACAACACAAACACCACACCTGTATCCAAGCACCAACGGGGGTGACATGGGTCATCCAGGCACATATAACATGATTACAATGGAAATACATCATAGCACGCACACAACTAATTGAAAGATCAAGAAGGGGTCTCCCCTTAACTATGATCAACCAAGAGGTCCTCAAATTACCACTCTAGATCATCATAAGGAGAGGGCGGAAGAGCCTGTAATGGTGTGATGTTAAGGGGAGGAGCTTCTGATCCTCCTGCAACAAGGGCTAAGGAAGAAGGACCTATGAGGTCTCCCTTACTCAAATATTGTGTGTCTAAGGTCAACGACTTTGCGAAGATCACTGAAAAGGTCAAAAATTCATCCACTAAGTTAAACATGCACTTAATAGGAGTGCCATGTTTCACTTCGATGGACGGGGAAGACTTCACCCGAGGTTCACCGCTAGGCTCGCCGAGTGATTCAGGAGCAATAAAAAACTTAGGAGAGGCCGAGACTGGTTTTGTTACTAGGATAGAACAAGTCAGTGCAAGCCAACCTTGTAGGGAAGGTGGAATCCTCTTACATGCTCCGTTGTTGGAGGGACTGATCTCAATCATCTTCTTTATCAGAGGAGGTGAAATTCCCATAGATGAAGCAAGAACAGTAAAGGGAGAGGAGGAGGAAAGAATCGTAGTAGATATAACTAAAGTATTAATCACATCTATGGGCTTTGGGAAAGATGAGACATCCAGAAAAAATTCCAAAAAAGGAAGCTCCACCGAACGAGTGATGAACACCTACACCTTTCCAAGGACATGTGCACTTGCAACAGAAGTCAGAAATAATACATAACTAGTTTGGATAGAAACAAACGAGAGGAGAGAGGAGGTAGGTGGTCCTAATACAGGAGCACCCGTCTCCTCTTCCTTCTTCTATGAAGTGGCGTGGTCATCTAGAAGACCCTTTTCCCAATGCTTGCACTCATGCACAAGGCGGTTTCTATGACTCTTCGAACTAGAGGCCAAAGGTTGTAAAGGAAAAAAGGGCTCTTTCTCAGCCATGGGAGTGTCCTCCACAACTATTTCCAGTGAAGGGACATAATCCTAGATGGGAGATGGAGGAATAGGTTCAGAAGCAGTAGGGGGGATCAACTCCAACACCTCACCAGTGAGCCTCTTCCCATTCAGTACTTTAGAAGAAGGAACAGTAGGAGGCCACAAATGCCAAGACATAGAGGACTCTCCATGGGGGGCTTTATATCTAGCATACCAAATGAGCCTAGGCTGTATGTGTAAGATAGGAATCTTGAATGCAAGATGCTTGGCCTTTCACCAAGCGGGCACCATGGGATTCTGTGAGTTAGAAGTAGATGTTATCACAATAGGGCGAGAGGAAGCATTAGTCTAAACAATGAAAGAGGAGGAAGGAGGATCTCAGGACCTCTTCTCTTCTTCCCTTCTAAGTGCCTTAGTGGCATCACTGTCAGTTTTCAGGTAAGACCTATGTGAAACATCATAAGGCAAAGGAGGTTATCTCACTTTTGGCCTAACATGTCCTTTCTTATAATTTTGATACATATGGTAAAGGAGGTCCTTCCTATGTGGGATAAGACCAATGGGTGCAAGCCAAAAGTAATCTAAGGAATAGATGCCACGTGTAACCGATGATCTATAATAGATGTCATGGACAACATGCATCAAACCTCCATGAGTGAACTTCAAAATTTCTTGCACAACCAAGGGAAATGCATTCATAGCTACCAACTAGGGGATACCTATCTTCACCATGAAGAGTTCAGACCCTGCTATGATATCAAACATAAGGTTTATGGATTTAGGTCCAACGAGGACCAATAGGATAATAATTCCTATAGGAGGTATCAAAATTTTGTCGTGTGTGGAGACAATACTCTCAAGTGCATTATAACCATCCTTATGTATGAAGTTGATTAACATGATCTCCTTTGTTATAATGTTCACTTGAGATGTTGGATCAATGATAAAAATTGCCACAATATTCCCATTTATCTTTCCAAGAATGTAGAGAGGAGATGGTTCCCTATTAAATCCCATTGGTAGGTCCAATGAGGTGAAGGTGCTATCCTTACCACTACTCATAGGATACACAAAGGGAATAGGTTGATTCAGGAAAGAGGCCATCATGTACACTAGACAATACTTCTAAAGAGCCTCCTAAAGGTTACAGGACAAAGCAGTGACCCAATTCAGGTTTCGCTACACAAAACTTTAAAAACCTTCCAATTACACTTAATAGTGGTCATAGGTTGGGTTGCAAGGTGGAAACCTCACAACACTCACGACAAAAACACTCCTAGGATAAGAGGAAAGGAACTTTCAGTATCATAGAACGAAACCAAAATGGTTCAGATCAGGTTCACCAAAAATGTAAGAGAGGGGGACCAACCGCTGGAAGGCCCCAGGTCATGAAAGGATGAGAGGAGTAGGCTGACCTAACTTACCTCAGTCCAAAGGAATTTTAGGATAGACATGATGAGAATGATGAGAGCTATGAGGTTCTTCGATCACTTTGCAAATCCAAATGTTGAAAGGAGACTAGGCGAGTCGGTTCTTAGGATCAACTCTGTGTCTCAGATAGCTTTTTGTTAGAGGACAAAAGCATGGTTCTGGAATGAAAACATGGTGTGCTGGCATATCTTAGGTGTGCTAGCATCCGTATGACTAGAAAACCAAGGAGATAAGGTCTAACCTCTAAAAAGCAGACTAACAACCTTGTTATGAGTTTCTAAAGGTACAAAATAAGATTATGAAATACGAAACATAAAAATGAATGTGATAAAGGAAGTATATTACTACAAGGGTGACGAAGATGATCTCACACAATAAAATTTTCGCTAGCTTGCTCCAATATCTCTCCAACTACACAAACCCCCTTTTTGGTGTTTCCACCTCCACGAACAACCAAGTTTACAATGATATAGAAATAAAGTGATAAAGAAGGAAGTACAAGAAAAGTACACCAAAAACACTACAAAATAGTACGTTCTTACTCAACTAAACAATAGAGAAGATGAGAGGATCTTACCATCTCCGTCCAAAGAGCTCAAGGCTTGTGGAGGAGAAAGATGAGAGGAACTCAAGCCTTTGCTGCAATGGATTTGTCCTACGCTTGCTCTATTGAAGTGATGGAGTGATAGATTGCTGATATGAAGTGTGAAATGCTACTGCAAAGCTTGTGGATGAACGCTAAAATCTTGGAGAGAGTGTGTAGAGATCAACCAACTTTAAAACAGATGAATGAAAGGTGAATATCAAGAAAGGAGATGAAGAAATGATCATATTTGGGTTGGCCAGCTGAAGGGAGGTGAGACATTTTGAATTTCAATAGTAAATGTAACATCCCTACAGATTCTAGGCACAATAATCTTTCAAGGATGTAAGCATGCCACACAAATGTCTACGCACTATGTAGGCGTCCTCGATAGAAACACCTGTACCAACACTCAAACGGGCGCAAAGTGTGATGAGAACAATGGGCTTATGTGGAATTAAGTCTCTGAGTTTGGTTTTCTAAAGTGGAAAAGGGTGAAAGGGGAATTCACATTAGGGGTACAAATTCGCTTCTATATAGTTGTTTTGTTGTTCAAGCCTAATTAGGCCTAATTAGAGCGTAGCAGTCCAAATTTGAGGGTTTTGTTTTAAAGTAACCCTATCCACAAATTTTATATATTTTCAAGTGGCATAAAGGGTATCTGAAATGATGTTCAGATGTTGGGTGTTGGCTATTCTCTATAAGTTAGGTGTAAAAACCCCTATTTGAAGTACTACTAGGGGAATAGGAGGATTTTGAGAGAAACCCACCAAATTAGGGTTCTAAGATTGCAAATTTTGATTGGATGAGTTCATATTGGGGATATCCACCCTACTCTACATTAGGGACATCATGCTTAACATCTTTGAGAGAGGATAAATACAAGGTCTCATCTTGGGGGATATCATACCCAATGTTTCCAAGAGAGGACAAGTGCAAGGTCTCATCCTAGGGAACATTGTACCTAATGTTTCCAAGAGAGGACAAGGAAATATCACACTCTCAGAGGAAGTCAAAACCCAATGACACCACTAAGAGAAGGAAATATCGTAAGAAGAAATGAAATCACAAGGAAAATAAACAAAAATGCAAATAAAATCATGCTAAAATAATGCCAATGTATTCTCCCACTTTAAAGGAATTTCTAACACCATGCTATGAGCAGTTACTTTAAAGTAGCCAAAACATGAAAAAGGAAAAGAGGGTTTCCCCTATAAAAACATAAGGGATCTATGGATTTAGGGTCAGTATCTGTGTTTTCTACAATGATATTAGAGAGCTCTGAACTATCATCATTCTCCAAATACACATAGAACTGGAAGAATGACACAAAGAGAGCAAAACCTAAATGAAATGTTTTTTGGGTCAACATGGAAGAGAAACAGGGTATCTTGATGGCTTGCTTCATCCCCAAAAGGAAAACAAAAGACAAAAACGCAAATGAAAGGAAAATAAAAGATAATGAAAAATATTTTGGGTAACATGGAAGAGACATAGGGTGTCTCGATGCCTTGTGTTATCCCCGGAAGGAAAACACGAGACAAAAATGCAAAGAGAAATGAAAAAGGTAAAGACCAATGAAAAGGAAAAAAAGCTTACGACATATAGAAGAATGAAGGTATGAATAGAGGAATGCACATAGAGAGGGAAAAAATCAAACGAGATGGGGGATCACATCACACACATGCAATCAAAATAAAGAAAAAAGGAAAATAAAAAGGCTAGTAAGGAAAATTTGAGTCAACCTAATGTAGGCCATCCACCTCCCAATCTCAGTCTATATAAGCATAATTTAGACAATGAAACTAAGGGGAAACAACAAATGCCTTACTAGGACAAGACTATCTGCTTCTTTCCCCCACTGAGTGGAAGGCAAGAATGAGCCAAGGTAGGTGATGAGAAAGATCATGTAATAGTAAGAATAGAATGTTCTACAACTATTACATGAAAAAATATGCGTAAAGGGATAGGCTATACAATCACCTGATGGAAATCATTTCCATTGAAGTGAAAGTTTTGCAAAAATAATTTGAATGCATGACACTCATCGGTACTATGTCTGAGAGTTTGATGGTATCAACAATGTGGAACTTTTGCATCTTCAGGATATTGCACTAATCTATCTTTCATTTGTGGTAATTTTTTTAGTTCTTTGGTCAAAAGAAATTGTAATTTACTTTCTCCTTTAGGTGGCGGACAAGGAAACTTTAGTTTTTGTAACTTTTAAGGCCTCTTGCGCTTGCTAGATTGACCAAATTCTCTAGTTGAAGGTTGAGGAAGAGGACCTAGGGTCATCCTATCATCCTTGTCATTGTTATGAATCATTGGTTGTTATTTAGGAAGAAGGACATTCATATCAAGGGGAGAATCAAATATCACTGTACCATCACTATAAAGTCTTAGGTATTCTCTAGGAGGTCGTATATTGCAAGGGGGATCTTGATATCCTAACCCTTTTGTGTTTTCATTAGTGGATATTTGCTCTATGATTTGATGAATTTCATGCCCAGCTATTATATCACATCCTTGCTTACTCAAAATTGTGAATCCTTTTCTATATGTTTCTTCTAGATTGATTGGAGTGTCTCTTACTTTGTTATCATAAATTGGTTCAGTGTTTGTTTGTTTAGAGGAGCTAGATTCACCTTGTGAAGGGAACTTAGGTTCAATTTTTTTTCTAGTTTCGGGATGCAATTAACCAAACATCTCAAGAGGTGGTATTGTAGGGGAATTGTTTTGTTTCATGGATGGATAAAAGGATGCATTAGCTTCAAGGTTGTTAACACAATCATTTAGAAATATATTCATGTTATCATTATGTTCTCCAATGATGTCAACATCATGATGAGGACATGCATTAGGAGTTGAGTGAGCACGAGTAAGTTCAATTTCATTAGGTTAATTTCTGAAAGCATAACTTGAAACATCTACCAAATATTTTAGGGACATCCACAGCTTTCCAAAGCACATATCCATGATACTAATTGAAAAAATACACTTGAAATGAAAGAAATTGGAACAAAAACAATTATTGAAATTGAAACAAAAAACTGAAGGCAACCAACAAAAGCACATAAAAGAAATTGCAAACCCTAAAATCTAGAAAGTCAAAGTCAATAGGACTAAGATTCCAGTAAGGGAATCTTGGTCCTACTGGTGTGATTTTGAGGTTCCAAAGATTCGAATAGACAATAAACAACAGAGAGAGGATTCTGAGCCAGAAACCTTGAAAGGGACTAAGACACTAGGAAGGGCATTTTAGAACTAGCAGATGTTTTTGTCAAAAAAATAGTAGAATATGGATTGTCTGTAGTGTTCACAGGTTGCCTGTTCATGTAGCTGATGTTTAGGAATAGAAAAATGTGCGAATAAATTCAAGAAAAAGTAACTAGTGACAAGAAATTGAATGCAAAGTTGAATGATTTTTTTTCCAATTTTGAATGCAATAACAATGTGTCTAAATGCAATTAAGATGATGAATAATGCACTTTTCAGTTTTTTAGTGAGATAATATGATGCAAGAAAGAATAAATGCAACCTATATGCACTTTCACTAATGTAAATATGAGAAACCCTAAATGTAATTTCACTAAATATGAGAAACCCTAGATCAAATTTCACTAATGCAAGATTAAATTTCCCTAATGCAAGACGTAATTTCACTAATGCAAGATGCAATGCAAGAATGAGTGCAACCTAGATCTAGGACCTTAATGGACTCCAAATCAGAAAATGAATGCTCAAAAATGACGAGTTCACTAAAATGAATAGTGGGGAAATTAGGTGTGGGGGATGTACCAGTACTATTCTCCTTAGTTTATTTGATAGTGTACTAAGAACCATAATTGGATTGATTATCAACCTCACAAGGTGAGTCAATTCTTAACAAGGAAGACCTAGGAAGGGGTTATTTAAGATTTAAGGGGTTCACCACCAAGAAAATGCTTGGAAAAGACAAATAAAAATTCAACTCACAAAACCTAATAATGCAAGCTAAGTGATGCATGAAAATGATGATATTATGCAATAGGTAGTTAAAATGTATGTACCTAGGAAGTCTACAAATGCAATGAGGATTCTAAAAAATGTAAAGAAGCTGTCAAAAAGTGCTGTGGAGGACAAAGATGCCCTTACTGTTGTCTTAGTCTCAGTGTTGTTTTCTGGGGCAGATGTAGAATCTTCGGATGTTAGAACTAGATCTAAATGAATTTATGAAAAATACCCTTAGGAGGACTAAGACACCTTAGGTGAGTCCCATTGATGGTGTTTTCTGCATAGTAATAACTTAGAAAAAATGTGATATCTTATCTATCTTGAAAGGTAAATCTCTATCACCAGGCCTCAAGAGATAACCCCAAGGTTTCTAATTTCAAGCCTTGACAATGCAAAAAGAACTCAGAGATAATGTGAAAATGCTGGTAATCACAAAGGGACCTTACAAAAATAAATACTGGATTCCTCAAACTCATCATATTTTGCAAGGTGTTGATGCTTTCAATCCTAAAACTAACCCAGATGTAAAAGAAATAACAAAAGATAAGGGTTCAAAGAGATTTCCAAAACAAAGACCTAAGACCAACTGTGCAAACAATCCAACATTCAAAATGGACCAATCCTTCAAGAACCAATTCTTGCTAAACCTAGATAAACCTACAATCTCACAGAAATGGTGCAATCTTCCAAGGTAAAGAATATTTTCAGATTGTGAAGCATTCATACAAATCGACCTTATTCTACAATTGAAATGGACAAATATCCACAATCGAATTCAACACATAATATTTAGGCCCAGGCTAACTTTACACAACAACTTCCAATCAACAACCAATGAAAAGTGTGGACCAAGGATTGCTCAAACACCTCAAATATTGAATCATTGACACAATTGCATCACATCCAAATTCAAAATATAACATGTAACTATAATTCCAAAGAAATTTCTCAAAGATCTAGAAAAAAATGAACCATGCAAAGTGAATAACACAAGAGAGACTACCAAAGAACAATGTATTTAGTTATATTGAATCACCCAAATTTGCAACAATTAAACTATCCATAATGTTTCAAAACTTTCTCTCAGAAAATACTAACTCTTCTATCAATTCTCCCTATTCCAACTATGTCTAACCCTTTCAAATGAAGCAGAGGTCGTAATTTATAGAGAAATTACATTTAGGTCGGCCAGATAGGTTGGCCGAGAGAGTTTTTAAAATAATATAACATTACATTTGACCTTTCAAATAAGCCCTAGGTTGGCCTAGACCATTCTAGAAACATTTTCCCTATTGGTACAAAGTTTGAGATCACCCCTCCTAGTTGTGAAGTCAACTAATGGCCACTTTTCCCTAGGTCACGCTAGGCTAGATGTTTTCTCCCTCTTTGTTGGCTTGCAATTTATTGGAAAACTTTTTGAATTTCTCCAATATCTCCCCCATATCTGATGGATCTGGAATTGGAATGAATTTAATCCCTTTTTATGATTTTTGTATTCCTCCAAATACTGGGGTATCACCTTATACTACTCAATCTGTAGCTCATGTTATTTATCCAATTTTGAAATGTAAATTGCTGCATCCTATAAATTGTCCTTAGTAATGGGAGAACTATTAGAAGGGGCACTAATTTCATGCCACCATGAATGTAATCTATTGGAATTCATGTTGTTTTGACCAAATTTCCTTCTCGCAGTCATTATCTCCTGAAAACTGATACAACTGTCATCTATTTCTTTCATTTTCCCTTGTAGCTTCATGATTTTCTTCAACACCTTGGAGAGGAGTTATTTTCTATAATTCTAGAAATCAATCCACACCTTCACCTTTCCAATTTCATCTGGAGAAAATAAATTCAGCTTAGCCAATTCATTCTTAGGTACCTGCATAATTTTCTTTAGTTCTTCCACCGTCAATTCATCCATCTTATTATAATTAGCAAAAAAAAAGGAGGTGTCTTCAAGAAATTTAATAGCCTTGGAATGAATGCCAAAGATCTTCTCTATTGATTCATCAACCCTCTTGGTAACCTCCTGGAGCCATTTATGGGTGTTATGTGTTGTTGTATGAGCGTGAATTTGTACCTCTAATGAAAATTCCCCTTTCACCCCTTTATACTTTAGAAAAATGAAAGTGGAGGTTTAATTCCACTTAAGTTCGCTATTTGCATTCCACTTGGCACCCTATTTGTGTGTCGGTGGGGGTGTTTATGTTAGGGATTCCCACGCGACGCACAGATGTCTATGTGGTGCGCTTATGTCCTTGGTATATTCCTATGGCTGGAGAATACATAGACATTACACTTTCGATTGGAAGTTTAAGTGTAATGTCCCTCTTCGTCTGGCCAACCCGAATATGACCATTTTTCATCTTCTCCATATTCTCACTCCATTCTTCCATTCTCAAGTTTTGGAACAAGTTGGAACACTCTCTCCATTTCCATTCTTCAACTTTCAAGCTTTGTAGTAGCATTCTTCACTCCATTGCAACAATCTACCACTCCATCACTCTGATAGTGCGAGTGTAGGACAAACACCACGACAACAAAGGCTTGAGTTCCTCTCATTCAATCCTCAACAAGAATTGAGCGCTTTGGATGAAGGTTGTAATCTCATCTCATCTCCTCTATTTTATTCGATTGAGTAAGCACATACTATTTTGTAGTGTTCATTTCATACATACCTTACAATTCTTTCTTTATCTATATTTCTATCATTGCAATCTTGGTTGTGCGTGGAGGTGGAAACACCAAAATGGGGGTCTGACTGAGGCAGGCCCATAAAAAGCTACACCAATTTCCCTCTTTGATGTGTGTAGGTGGATATATATCGAGGCAAGTTGGAGAGAGGACTATTCTATGAGTTCATCTTCATCACCCTCTCAGTAAAATACTTCTTTTATCATATCTGCATTTACCTTTCTCTCTTCTTAGTCTTGTTCCTTACTTCTTGAAACTGTTAGACTAGACTGCTAGTCCTTTCTCAAGATTCCATCCTCATTTCTCTAGTTATCTAGATGTACAGACACCAACAAACCTATGAGATGCAAGCACGCTACACTTTCATCCCATAATCATGCTTCTATCCTCAGATAGAGAGCTACCCAAGATGTATAGTTGAATCTGGAAAGCGACTCGTCTAGTCTCCCTTCAATTCCCAGGATTACAGAGTGATTGAAGGACATATAGTCTTCATCATTGTCATCCTTTCTATCCAAACCTTCCATTGAATTGAGGTAAATTAGGGTATCCTTTCCACTCTTATCCTTTTGTGACCTAGGGCCTTGCAATGGTTGGTCCCCCTCTCTTATAGTTGTGGATTTCAATATTTCTATTTCTGGCATAGCCTCCTTTGATAGCACCCCTTCTCGGATTGAAGAACCACCATTAGTACATGCCTGTAGATGCTTAATTAGATGCTAGACATATTTGTAAATATCACTTAGCTCCTTCTGCAGCTTCTCCTTTTCCTCTATTTCTCTGTCCAATCTTCTCAAAATTGCCTGAGAAGATTCTTGGAATTCTTCCTTTTCCCGTTCCTTGGTGGTTGGCCCTAGATTAATAGTTTGTACTTTATAATCGGAGGGCCTAACATAATCTTTAAAATTATCACTTGCAAGCACTGCTACATGGATAGCCCTATTATTATACTCATCTCTTGAGATTTAATAAATTTTCATGGCTATTTTCCTTTGCTTGGGCTGCCCCCATTGCTCAAGCAATTTATCCTAGCTGGGAGTATCTTCTTAGAAAATTATTGGGTTCTAACTAAGAATTTTCTCCAACCATCCAATGACACTAAGTTTCTCAGCTGCTACATCTTTATTTGGGCTAACAACCACATTTTCTCCAACATTCTCTTCTATTTTTGGTTGATCTTCTTGTTCCTCTTTATCCAGCGGAGGACTATCAACAATTTCTTCCCTATTCTCCTCTACCTCTGGATCATCCTTTAGTTAATCAATTATCACCTTCTTTGGAGACTTAGGTGGATTTTCCTATACTACTTTATATTCTATTTTTTTCTTTCTCCTCTAGAGGTAGATTGTTTCATCTCTTGCACAAATTTCCTCCATTCTCCACTTTCAATATTATAAATCTCTTCAAATTCAGTTTCAATATGTTTAGGATCATTTGATATATTTCCTTCCTCGTGGGTAGCTTCCTCTAAAATTTTCATATTATGAGGAGAAAGAGGAGGGGAATTATTTCCTCTAGCTTCTCTCTTCTCAACATCATCAGTTAATGCCTCTTCATTCTACACATTTTCTTCTACATTTCTCATATCTTTCATAGGAAATGCCTTGTACTTGGGAGAGTATCTTCTAACATAAAATTGAGGCTTCTCCCTATAACTTTATACATCAACAAATTTTGCTGAAGAAGGAGCATTAGCAGTCACATCACCTTTCCTTGCCTTAACAACCTTCTGTCTTTTTGTGACCAACCTTCTTTTCCTCACTGGTTGTGAAGTTTCACCTTCTTGTACAGTAATGACCACCCAAGGAACCTTATTGGTTTTAAGATATGGCCTCTCCCCTTGCTTCACTTATATGTGGCTCTTTGTCCTCCTCTTGCAGTGTTTCTTTCATATGTAGCTTGTATTTCTTTCTTTATCTCTATTTCTATCTTTGTAATCTTGGTTGTCCATGGAGGTGGAAACACCAAAATGGGGGTTTGACTGAGGCAGGACCCTAAACAACCCCAAAAATTTCCCTCTTTATTGTGTGCAGGTGGAGATATATTGAAGCAAGCTAGTGAGAGGACTATTCTATGAATTCATCTTCGTCACCCTCTCAGTAATATACTTATTTTATCATATCCGCATTTACCTCTCTCTCTTCTTAGTTTTGTTCTTTACTTTCCAGAACTGTTAGACTAGACTGCCAGTCCTTTCTCGAGATTCCAACCTCGTTTCTCTGGTTATCGGGCCATATAGGCACCAAAACACCTATGAGATGCTAGCATGCTATGCTATCATCCCATAATCACGCTTCTATCCTTAGATAGAGAGCTACCTGAGATGTAGAGTTGACTCTGGAAAGTGACTCGTCGAGTCTCCCTACAATTCCCACAATTGCAGAGTGATCAAAGGAAATATCATCTTCATCATTCTCATCCTTTCTATGTAAAACTTCCATTGAACTAAGGTAAATTAGGGCAGCCTTTCCGTTCTTGGCCTTTTTTGACCTGGGGCCTTGCAATGGTTGGTCCCCCTCTCTTATAGTTGTTGATTTCAATCTTTCTATTTCTGACACAACCTCCTTTGGTAGCACCCCTTATGGGATTGAAGAACCACCATCAGTACATTCCTGCAAAGGCTTCAATAGATGTTGGAAATATTTATAAACATCATTTAGCTACTTCTGCAGCTTCTCCTTTTCCTCCGTTTCTCTACCCAATCTTATCAAAATTGCTAGAGAAGATTCTTGGAATTCTTCCTTTTCTTATTCCTTGGTGCCTGGCCCTATATTAATAGTTTGTAATTTATAATCAGAGGGCTTAACCTAATCTTTAAAATTACCAATTATAGGCACTGCTACATGGATAACATTGTTATTAGACTCATCTCTTGAAATTTTATAAATTTGTCATGGCTATTTTCCTTTTCTTTGGCTGCCCCCATTGCTCAAGAAATTTATTCCAGCTGGGAGTTTCTTCTTGAAAAATTATTGGGTTCTTACTAAGCCTTTTCTCCAACCATCCAAGGATAGTAAGTTGCTCAACAACTATCTCTTTATTTGAGTTGTCAACCACATTTTCTCTAACATTCTCTTCTATTTCTGGTTGATCTTCTTGTTCCTCTTTGTTCAAGTGAGGACTATCAAAAATTTCTCCCCTATTCTCCTTTACCTCTGGATCATCCTTTAGTTCATCAATTATTGCCTTCTTTGGAGACTTAGGTGGATTTTCCTATATTACTTTAGATTTCATGTTTTTGCTTTCTTCTCCAGAGGTAGATTGTTTCATCTCTTGCACAAATTTTATCCATTCTCCACTTTCAAGAGAAGAAATCTCTTCATCTTCAGCTTCAAGATGTTTAGGATCATTTGATATATTTCATTCCTCATGGGAAACTTCCTCTAAAATTTTCAAATTATGAGGAGAAAGAGGAGGGGAATTATTTCCTCTAGCTGCTCTCTTCTCGACATCATCAATACGTGCCTCTTCATTCTGCACATTTTCTTCTGCATTTCTCATCTCTTTCATAGGAGATTACTTGTACTTGGGAGATTTTATTATGACATAAACTTGAGGCTTCTCCCCTAAACTTTATACATCAAAAAATTTTGTTGAAGAAGGAGCATTAGCGATCAAATCACCTTTCCTTGCCTTAACAACCTTCTGTCTTTTTATGACTAACCTTCTTTTCCTCATTGGTTGTGAAGTCTCACCTACTTGTATAGTAATGATCACCCAAGGAACCTTCTTAGTTTTAAGAGATGGCCTCTACCCTTGCTTCACTTGTTTCTGGCTCTTGGTCCTCCTCTTGATGGATACTTGTCTTTCTTCCTCTTGAACATCCTCCTCATGAAGCTCAGTAGTATCATCTTTTTTATCAATTTCAATCTCTTCTTTGGATTGGGACTCCAAATCTCCCATCAAATCATAGGTGAATTTTGTCCCATCTACCTCTAGCTCCAACACCTTATGTTTTACCCACAACCTTGAATATTTATTAACAGGTTTAGTTACCTGGTCTAGATTTGTTATTTCCTCTTCCAACCAATTGATTGGCGACAGAGGGGAAATTCTATAAGGCTCATAGTCATGGTGTTGAATTAGGTCCACATCATCATCTAGGACCTGGTCTAGGACCTCAAATATTCTATAGAGCTTGATTATTTTGAAATGAAACCTAAAAAATATCCTTTTGACAACCTCGAACTCATCCTGACAATTGGCCCAATAGTCCTTAATAAGGTACTTATGTCTAAACTCTCTATTGGCCTGCTTCATGGCCTTGCCATATGGATCAAATTTATTCCTGCTAGTATGAGAATACAACTCAAATTGTGCCATATATTTTTCAGAATATTGGGCAATTTGAATAGAAGGGCATGCCTCCAAAGTTCCCATCCTCAACATAAATTATGCTACCAACCCTTTCTTTTTTAACTCCTGTTGTAAGATTTCCTCAAAGCCTGCCATTTGTCTTGTTAGTTCTAGCATTATAAGCTTGTTGGATGGATATCTTTGTAATATGAGTGGAACAATTGGAGATGCTTGTACCTGAATGTATGTGAACATTTGAAACTGTATAAACCATTTCCCATATTGATTGATCAAGTCCATGGCATCAACAAATACCCTGACATGGAGAGCATCTTGCAACAACCTGGGAATGTACATGAAAAATGCATCATTTTCCCTCCTATAATTGGATGTTTTTATGCTAAAACTACTGGTTTATGTCCCATATCCTATCCTTCCCTATAGTCCCTTTACAACTGTGACCTTTGTACTTAGTCTTATGTGCCAACATATAGACAAGATATGAAGTCCTAGTGAATCTCGTGGTCTCCTATACACTTCTTAGTTGGGCATCCAAATTGTTGTTTATGATTCTAGCCCAATAATAATGCTTGTTAGCCACAATATGTGTAATGGGGTAGAACATCCAATTCTGAAAGATGTGGTCTTCTTCTACTCCCATGTCCTTACTCGAAAGAGTTATGATATCATGATATTATATTTTAAAACCACTCCCATGCAATTGTTTGGGAAGCTTGGAATAGTGTGGTTGAGGCTTCGATATCCAAGAGTTGTTCATGATTTCCAAATCCCTATTGGGGTATTCATCATAAAAATTTATCGCTTCCCCAATGTTAATTTCCTCAATGAGCTTGCGATGTGAGACAATATCAAACACCTTTGCAATGGAATCTTCAGTAAGATTTACCATGAATCTTCCTTCTGCGCCAATTATAATTCTTTTTTTAGAGTCATAGTGCTTTTTCACATTCTAGGACTAGTTCCAAGCATAGTTGTGTTGGAGGGAACCCTACCATTTGTGACAAACCAGTGTGAGTGATAACTTGTGCCAACTGGGTGGGTGCATTTTCATACATCCTCTATTGAAATTCATCATAATCTATATGTCCCATATTTCTATCTGCAATCTTTGAGCAAGTAGATGTAATCTTGGACTCTGGCCATATGCCCTTTAAGTCATAATTCATCCTTTCTAATCTTCTTTTAACCTCATATTGTACCAAAGCAATCTTTGTCTTGGTAGTCTTGTCAAGACTCATTTTTGCTTACATCTGTTAGAGAAAAGCCTTAATTACCCAAATGTAAACAATTACACAACATGAAATCTATTCAACAAGATTTATCAATGCCATGATTAGGTGCAAATCACAACATCAATATGCCAATGCAAAAAGAACAATCCACTTCATCAATTTACTCAAAGATATGTAAATGAATCATGCTCAAACTAATGTATATCCAACTATAAATACAAAGTAACCGCCATATGCAAGCTTATTTGTCAAAAAAAATTGAAATTTGTAATTAATAGGGGAAAACTCGAGTAGTATGAGCAAGCTCAGATTTCCTGAAAGTCAAAACATTGATCTCAATTAGACTTGTGATTACTCAAATATTTAATGGATGAGGCTTCTTGACACAATTAAATTTACTCTAGCATTGATTATATTGAAAAAACTCTACAAATTTGCTTCATTCAAAGTTGAATTCATTTCATGCATTGGAGTATGAGGTTCAGAAAGCTCAAATAATTCAAGGAGTCTTAGATTACTTGAGTGAACTAACGTTTGGGTAATCCGAGGTGGCTCAGAATTATCGAACAAAAGATGAGCTCGATATTTGGTAAGTGTTCACCTCTGAGTTCGGGTCTTCAGATGCACTTTGGATTCAGATAATCCAAGGGGGCTCGAATTCTCTGAGCAGATTAGATCTCGTAAAATCTGAGCTACCTCAAAAATTTTGAGTTTAGTTTAGGCGACGAAATTCCTAAGTGTCGAGACTACTTTGTGCCAAAATGATAAATGAAAAATGCTCACCTTCCAAAGATCAAATAATTGATAATCTAAGATGAAATCCAAATGACTCATGTAGGGATTCAAACAATTTGTTTCAAAATCCTCAACATCATTCATCCTTTATCAAATTTGCGAGCACAAAACTAGGGTTTTGATCTTATTGTTCAAAATCTAGGTGACACTCCAAAATCTTGACATCAATCACGAAAGTAAAATGAAAAGAGTGAATCCTAAGAGTATTCAAAAAATCTCATTCATCGGATGCACCCAAATCGAATCCCTATTCTAACCTTTTAGAATACACACTTTGAAGAATGGAAAACCCTAGATCGCGGAACAAAACCAAAATCCTGAACTCAATAAATGACCCAGCAGACAAAAATCCAAAAACAAGGCTCAAAGCAAAGTGAAACCACCTGAGAAATACCAAAATCATACCTTGAAATGGTGCAAAATAAAGGAAGATACAATGAAAAACCGACAATAGATATTCCCAGACCCTAGAACGATCACTCAGAGAAGACAAACCTAATGTTGGAGCTCAAACTGAATGCAAGATAATGGATACCTTTCTCAACTTCGAACACACATGAATGAAAAATGATGAAATGACCCCTCAATCCTCACTATATTTCCACATTAACCTTTTCAAAATCATTAATGCAAGCAATAAATGCTCATGGTATATCTGTAGCAACTCAGAAACTTGATGGGAGCTCGAACTTGGGTAGCTCAAATTACTCGGCCAGATTAAGGTTCAGTTAATCTAAGGTATGTCAGAATTATTGAACCTACCCCAAAATTAACCAAATTTGTGCCAAATTTAAAATTTCGAGCAAGGGTTAGCCTTCCAAGAGAAAATCCATCACTTAAATGTTGTAAAGGGCATCTCAAATGTAGATATGACCATAAGCACCCGGGCGAAACAAAAGACAAAATCGAGAAACCTATCCCTTAAGGGGAAAAGGTCAAAAACCCTATGAGAAACCAATAAGGAAGCAAATCAAGAAAAGAGGGTCCTGCCCTCAATGGGGTATTTGTGCAAAAATTGCACAATAAATGGTGACTTTTTTTGGGGAACCATAGTGGTGTTGAAGTAGAAATAATATTTTTCACTTGCCCAGACTTCGAAAGGAACCTTCAACAAGATAAGGATTCTTAAGATGAGTATATAAGTGTAAGGCCCAGGCACATTCTGGTACTAACCTAGTCCAATGACTCATCCGCTTCAAGCATGTAGCACATGTGACACCAAGTAAACGATTTCCACCAAATTATTCTAGAAGGATGATTAGAGTTTGTAAAAGAAATACTTAGAACAATACCTGATAGCATAATAATTGCTATGCAAGTGCAACATGCCTAGAAGAGAATAGGGGAACCCAAAACTAAAAGAAACGAAAAAAAAAACCCAAACCTAAACTTAAGTAGACCTACACTAACCAAAAGCAGAAAACAATGAAACAAAGCAAAGAAACATAAACCCATGACTAAGCTAACTATTTATAGGGGGAAGAGCTGCAAGCAACTCAGGTCAAGAAGTAATGCTTCAAATATTGCTCATTGAGAGGCAACAGGACATCCTCTCCAATGAGATTTTTTAGATAAAAATAATTGTCTCCCAATATCTCTAAGATTTGGAATGGACCAAGCTAAAGCTTATCAAATTTTCCGCATTCCTTCTTCTTATCATGTGCCTTGTCCTAATACAAGACTAGATCAAAGATTCTAAATGCTTTTAATTTGGCCTTTCGATCAAACCATCTCTTAATGACACCTTGATGTTTAGAAAAGTTCTCTAATGCCTCATCTCGCTTCTCTTCAAGGTGGAGAAGCTCAGCCAAGTGAGCCTCACATCTATCCCCTTCATCATAGTAATCATTAATAAATTGTAGGGTGGGGATTTTTAGCTAGATTGGAAATAACGGCTCAAGACCATACACGAGGTGATAAGGAGAGGTTCCTAGGGATGCCTTGTGCCTAGTATGATCTGCCCAAAGAGAAAATCCAAGCTAGGTGTGCCAATATTTGGGATTTATCACTAATAGTTTATGGATGATAATCAAAATTTTATTGTTTGTGGACTTAGCCAAACCATTTCCTTGAGGGTAATAGTTAGTGGCAAACTTGATAATGATACCATGATCAAAGGCCTATCCAAAATTTTTTAAGGAAGAAAATGCAGGACCATTATCACAAACTAAAGAATTTGAACAACCAAAATGATTTATAATACCCGATTCTAGAAATTTGATCACTTCTTTAGAAGTACACTGCTTACAGGAAAGAGCTTCAGTCCATCTAGTAAAATAATCAGTTACAATAAGAATGTACCTATGGCCCACAGAGGAAGGTGGGTTAGTTGGACCAACAAAATCCAATCCCCACTATGCGAACAGTTTTACCTCGGTCATCGATTGTATTGGAAGTGTTGAATGCTTCTCCTTGCTAGCTACAGTTTGACATACTATATAGGAGGAAATTTTCACCCCTAGTGCAAATCCCCCTTTTACCCTTTTCCACTTTAGAGAACTGAACATGGAGGCTTAAATCGACATAAGCCCGCTGTTCTCCATCCAATTGACACCTGTTTTGAGTGTTGGTAGAGGCATTTCTGTCTAGGACACCCGCGTGATGCGCTTACATCCCTGACAGATTCCTGCATCTGGAGCCTATAGAGGCATTACAATTCCCATTGGAAGTCTACTTGTAATGCCCCCTTCAGTCGACTGACCCAAATATGGCCGTTTCTTCATCTCTCTTCTTCATAGTCACTATTCCTTCATCCATTTTCATCTCTTGACTCTCTAGCTCTCTCTAAGCCCTCTCTGAGCACTTTGCAATCCTCTTCCTTCATATATCTTCCATAGCTTCTATAGATTCTTGACAATCTCTAAGTAGCTTCTTCACCATCTCTTCAATCTCCAAAAATTTACACCTCACAACAACAACATCAACACTCCATCACTTCAGTAGAGCAAGTGTGGAACAAACCATGACAACAGAGGCTTGAGTTCCTCTCATTTTCTCCCCCTCTAGCCTTGAGCACTTTGGGTGGAGGTGGTAAGATTTCACTCCTCTCCTCTATTATTTGGTTGAGTAGCATAACACTCTTTTGTAGAGCTTTAGTGCTCTTCCCTTCATTTCAAACTTTTCTCTCTATCTATTTGATTGTCTATGGAGGTGGGAACACCAAAATCGGGGTTTGACTAAGGTAAACCCCTATACAATGCCAACAATTTCTCTCTTGTGTGCAAGTATTGAAGAAATTATATGTTGGAGGCTTCATCACTCACACGGTTGTAAGAATTTACTTTCCCTTCTTCTCCTTGTCTTTATCATTTCTCTTTACCATCTATTTCACTTTATCTCAATTCTATTACATTATGTTTCTTTATCACCTTCTAGAAGTTCTCAGTAATTATAGTGTAATTTGTCACTTAGCTATTTTCTAAGACATTCTTGCTTTCTCATCCATACAAGATGCCAACAAACCTCTGGGACACCAACACGCCTTTGGGACACTAGCACACCGCATTGTTGTCCATGTTCTACGCTGTCATTATTTGGCCGAGAGCTTGTAGGTTTGTCCAGAGAATCTCTGTGACCCGCTCTTTCGAATTGTAGAACTCTCGTAGTTGTCCTTTAAGGTAGTTTAGGGTAGTTCATGCCATGAGGCTCTCTGAGTGAAGAGAACTCATGAGTAGCGAATCTCCCTTCTCTACATTTTGGTGAACCCGACGTGAAGAATGTCTTTTTCAAAAAATAGGAATTTATTTACCCCTACTTGGCGGGGTCATAACTTTTGATTTGGTGCTCAAAATTCAGAACCGTTTGCACCATTGGAAAGGTATTCTAGATAACTAATTCAATCCATAAAATACTAGTGCCTTTGATAGTTGGATTTTAGGGACTGACGCAAGTTCCAACCTCAAATTATACTCTGAAGACCTCCGAAAATACAAATTAGTAGAACATAGAAAATACCAAAAAAATCATAATGAATGTAATATATTATTTTATTAGCTATGTATCTAATTTTATTCAAAATGTTAATGATATTCCATTTCATGGATGTGATAGTGACTTGGCTTTTCCCATCTCACTTTGTATCTTTGATCCTTCTGATGAGAGTCCTCTTGCTTTAGAGGATATCTTGTTGCAAGAAGATTAAATCATTGATACCTTTCTTAATATTACTCTACCACTACTATATTTGACTACAAATTCTGATGAATATTTGGTAACATATCGACAAAATATTGTTGACTTACCAGAGCAACACTGATTTAAATTTCATCATTGGATTTTCGTCACTTTAACCAACAATTTTTATACGTCGAAACCATGACCTAGCATTATCGGTCAGTGCCATGGAAAATGTTGGTAGTGTCCATCACAAAATAAACATAACTTTGTCCATCTATTGACATAAAAAATCACAAAACGTTGCATAACGCCCATTTTAAATAGTCGAAAAAACACAAAACATTTGTCCATTTTCTAATGAGTTGGAGCAAACCGTCGTTTCCATTATGATGAAAACTACATTGCATATACAACAACCTCATCGCAAATTCTTGTGGTTCGTCGGGCTATGTTTGTCAAAATTGCGATGAAACTCTACAGTTTTTTGAATTTTTTTATTGAAAAGTGCATTACCTTATTGAGATTCTCTTTGTTTCGAGAATAGCTTGATATTCTCTACTTAACAGGTCCAACCACATGATGATGGAAGCTCATTTGGCCCCTCTCCCCCCCCTCACATCACTCTCAATTCCCCATACCCGATCATATAACATTAATCATTCATTCATCCATTAATAACATATAACATTCATTCTTTCAGTTTTTACATATTATCAAAAATATGGTTGTCAGAAATATCAATTTTTAACATTCATTTACATATTATCAAAAATATGGTTTTCATAATATGATTACAATCACTTTTTTTTTGTTCTATTTTTGCATCGAAAAAAAGAAGAAGTGGAGTATCATTTTCTAAATCATCTGTCTCCCTTTCAGTTGTTCTCCCCTCTGCTCATTATCTTAATGTATGCCTAGTCATGTATTCACAATGTGGAGGCTGCTGCAAGGGAGGGTTTGCTGCAATAAGAAATAAATGTTAAATTGATATGTTTTATTATTATTGTTACAAGTATTTCATTAATTAAAAGAACATTAGAGTGGTGATCTTTACCTGATGGGGCCACATCATGTTCTTGATCTTGAATTATAGCCTCATGCTCAACATGTTAAACACCCTCTAAATCCTCTGGAGTTGAAACATGAAAGTCTACATTAATTAATACACCAATTGCAATTAAATATGTTTAAAAGAACATTAGAGTGGTCCTCTTTACCTGATGGGGCCACATCATGTTCCTAATCTTGTCTAGCCTGATCATGCTCAACATGTTGATCATGCTCTACATGCTCTAAAGTTGAAACATGAAAGGTTACATTAATTAATACACAAATTGCAATTAAAGATGTTTAATTATATTAATCCATACTACGTTTTGTATAGCACATGAATACATCCAGTAATGAGACGGACACCATGACCTTCATCTGTAGGTTGTGCTCCAGCCTCACTAGGCTACATTGCAATGTCATGTGCATTATTATCATTGCTTGCCTATTTAAAATAAATAGGCACATAATTACTTTATGGTGGAAATTAATATTGAATAGATTACACAAGTATTCAATTTTAAATAAACTTCATTGAGTTTATTTACTTGTGTGTTGGATGCAGTGGAAGCTTGTGTTTTCCTAGTCAAGAATCTTAGGTGTTAAACCATGACTCCATAGCCTTGCTGGAAGGAAATCTTTAGGTCCTCTTCTGTGGGTACTCTATTGAATTCAGAGCCTTGCATTTTTGCATAAGATCATGATTTTTTCTTCTATGGTGTGATAAAACCAAAATTGTTTGCAATTTATTATTTGGATGCAATATTTCATTTATTGATACTTACAATTCGTGCAACTAATTTCATATAACCACTAGAGCCAAGTTTGTGTTGCCCACGTTTTTCTAGTCTTTCCTTTGTTACCTTCGATGTGTTGGGAAGCCTATGAAAAGTTTGAAATATGTTAGATTATGTAAAAAAAAAGAGTAATTAGTATATAATTACATTGTTGATAGTATCACATACCTTCCTTGTCTCTAAATGTGACCTATATTGGTCCCTCACATACTTTAGATAGGTACCAACTTTCTTAAATAGCTTGGTTCAGTTGAATGTGTTATTACCGAACAACACAACTAAATAATTAATGCGCCCATCTTTTAAATCTTGTTTTTGGCCATTCCACCATTTACGTATGGTGGGCCTGAAGATATCCAATGTAATATCATTTAGATGTTTATAAAAAACATCATTTCCTACAAAATGATCATGTGATCATTAGTCTAAAAAGAGTGATCAATAAGTAGATCTCAATTGGATTATATATAATAATAATTAGAAAAATTTAAAGTGCCTGGGACCTTCTCTATCTTTATGGGAATGAAATCCTCGGTCACCACAAATGTGATCAGAAATTTTCTCATACTAGTAATACGGAAAGATCCAGGAAATGATGCTAAAACATCACCAGTACTAGTGGTCTTGGCATCCCCAAGTACATGTCCTGATGCATATTTTGGCATGTGTTTGTTGCTAGAGGGTGCACTACCTGATGCCTGGATGCTATGTGTTGCCGACATTTTAGTCGTCAATATAGGCACGAATGATGGGGTCGGATGATGTGATGTATGCGTAGGAAGATCAGGATCAACACTTGTACCAACCCCTACTGCTCGGGCAACACCTAGAGTACCTTGATCATGGCCAGCAACATCATGAGGACGCAAAAAATCCTGTAAAACCAACACATATTTTAGTTCATGACATAAAAAAGTACAAAATATAAAACCATGAATAGACTTATGTTATAATTAAAGATCTCATGACAACTTACTTGCAAGTTTTGTGCTCTCTCAACCAATATTTTAACCCTTTCTCTTATCTCATATGTTTGAGGCACTATGAATAACAACTGAAGGATTTCTTCATTGCATTTTTTTTGGGTCTTCCTTATCATATCTAGAGGGTTTGCGAAATATGCGATGTCATCATTGCATAATAGTGACTTCACCTTCCTATGGATGCTCTCCTCTATTTTTGGTGCCTTTCCCCGATCATCCAACTGTGACAATAATATTAAAAACATTATCAAAATTTACCCAATAAACTTATGAAAAAAACATAATAATAAAACATTTTTCTTGTATCTAATTTGTAAAATTACAATGAGGTAAAACTGTCAAGTAGAAGTACTTGAAGATGCTTCATGATCTATTCTTTGGGCTAGAGCCTTCCCCCTATGATCAACATCCTGCTATGACAAAAATTAAATATAAAAAAACATTACCGAAATTAAACCAAGACTTACAAAAAAAATATAATAATAAAATTGTATATTGGAGTCATTAATTAGAGGTTGGATAAAATGGTATATAGTATGTACAACCCCCATAGTAACCGTGTTTGTATCTATGTGATTCAAATTTTATTCGATTAGAAACTCTTCCCCTGTAGTTATTCATTTTATCACACATCAAATACATGGTTTCCTTCGCACGCCTCGAATATGCAATTGGGTTGCTTATTTTTTGACCTAGGTCATGTACTATTTATAAACTCTACAATATTCCTTGATTATTTTGGCCTTTGTCAATGTACATAGCCACTCCTTTATTTTGATCCTTATCTTTTAGTTGTATATAATTTGCTGATAGTGCATACCTATGCATACTTCGTGTATATCAAACCAACTGCATCTATTATTTGTAACTATAATAGGCTTCGACATACTCCATCAATTTCATAACTTTTTCGTAACATACCTTTATGTTGTCCATGCAAAATAGGCCCAAACCATGTAATGACGATGGTGCTATGCGATATATTCTCTCGTTGACACAAAAATAAGTGTTTATTGGAGGAAGTTCCATGGGTACCCATTTTTCTCGTAGATGTTTGTACCTCAAGGGAACCTTGATGTTTCATATTCTCTCATCATCATAAGAAAATGACCCCCCTTCAACAAGAAAAAAATCCACGCGTTTACGGAATTTTTATCTAGTCTTTTGACCTCTAGTTGATCTCCCTCTTTTAGACCTACACATGTCTCGCTTTCCTCTTCTCTTCCTGAATTTACCTTGCTCAAGGAAGATAGATCTAAAAAATACCTATTTGGTGGTACCTACACTCATAAGGATGTTGGATGAAGCTCTTTCATGGTGATGTGATCCCAAGGTATGGGGTTGGAGGATTAAAAACTAAGGTTGTCACTACTAGTCAAATGCATGTGGAGGTAACAATAGTTGTGAATATATCAATAAACCTTGTAAGGGTATGATGATCAAAGATCACTTGGTAAGCATGGGAATGGTTTGTAGGGTCACAAACCTTGTGTTTTGAAGCCTTGGGTTTTGGGAACATCTAGAGGATTCATTGTCTTGTTTCTTGGAGGTTGATTGGGTTAGTTGGTGGAAGGTTGCTATTAATTTTTGTACCTATCTATAATTTTTTTTGGACCACCCTCCTGGAAGACAATAGTCCCTCTGAGGTAGTACTGGTGTCTGGTTAGTTAGTGTATGAAAATTTTTGGACCACCTTTGATGTGAACTATCCCATCGTGCAACCATCCTTTTAGTCTATTTCGAAGGTAGACACTTTTGCATTTCACACATTAGACGAGGAATTTTTCTCCTTCAATAATTTATATCTTCTTTATGGATTTCTTTAGATAATAGAAATCTACAAGTGATTCAAGGCGCAAATATATTAACTAGATTTAAAAAAAATATACAATATATTACATAACAAGTAAAAAAAATGGAAAATATAAGATCTATACAATGAATTGAACAAATATCGCTACTTACCTCATGTATTTTCCAAGATCATATATAACTTACTTGAAATTGTTGTCAAAGTTGTCTAGGAGAGATAGAGGTAGAACATACTACAACAATTATAAAATGATTTTTTCATTATTACTCCAAATTAGTAAACATAGTACACTAAAAAGTACATGCAATATACAAATATATATAAAATATACCAGAATAATTACCTTAATGAAGGTATGCCAATCATGTGTTTTCATCCCTGACCCAAATTCACCTTTCTTTGTTATGATATTGTTTATGTTTGCAGCAAATCCTGTGGGAAATCAAATTTTTCGTATGACTTCTTTTATAGCATTGCTTTTCTACTCCATTAATAACCAAGGAAGGGCGCTTATATTAATTTGGTCTCCATCGCTATTTAATTGAATGCCATTTTTCATTGCATGATTGGCTTCCTGAATGTCACTATAAATTTTGACAATTTTTTCTTTGTCATGCCCTCCATCCAATATTTTCCATAACATTTTTGTTATTGTGTTGTTAGAATATGTGGATTAATTAAAAAATAAACTAACACACAAATGAAACATTAGATTGAAAGAAACTAATTTAGAAAAGAAAAATAAAAACTCTAAATAAAAATAGCTCCTTCAAATTTGTCCCATTGTTCTTTATCTCCAAGGATTTGATTCAAGATACTAACTCTCAGTTGGTTTAAGCAATAGCTTGTAGAATGAAAACTTAGGAGAACAAGATTGATGTAAAATGCATGTCCATTGCTAATGATTTAAGCTATGAAATGGAAGAACTAAAATGCTATGATATTGAAGTTGCTAAAATGCTGATTCAAATGCAACTATAGTAACTATGTATGAAATCTAGGATCAAATCTACTCTCCAAATGGTTGTATTTATAGATTTTGGAAAGACAAGAATCTAGTTGGCAAAGATCAACGGTTGAGTTTCAAACTTGTCAAGATGAAAGGTGTGAGATTCTGGAAGTTGAGAGAAATATGGAAGGCTGAGAGAAAGATGGAGAATGTTTTCAACCCACGAAACTACCTTCATTCAAAAATGGAGACAAACATGCTCTTTGTCTTTTCATTAATTAAAAAGTTAGTTGAAAATTGAGGATAAATGCCAATTAAATAAATAAATTTATTTAATTGTATGCGACATGTATTTTGGAAACTTCTATAATTAAATAATTAATATTTAATTATGTGAGAGGTGAAAAGGATGTGTAATTAAATATTTACAATATTTAATTATGTGAGGTGTTTGGATGAATTAGAAGAATATTTCATAATTTGAATTTAAATGTTCAAACATTAGAAATAAAATGATAATTAAATAAATAAATTATGAAATTTATTTAATTTAATTAAGTGGAAAATAACAATAATTAAATAAACTTATTTATTTAATTAAACATGAAGAATTAGAAAAATGAACGATATAAATAAATAATTAAATTTATTTATATGTAGATGACTTTAGAATATTAATGAAATAATTCATATTTAATTAATTAACAAGTCTGATTGATCATTACATTTTTTAGATGTATAAATTTTGCCCCTCTTTGAAGTGACGTGTTTTACACATTGCTTCAAAGAAAAATTCAGATTTCAAAAATTTGCCCCTAATTTTGAAAATTTACCAATGATGTTATATGCCCCCTCGAGAGATAAATTGAGTGATTTGAATGATGATGATGATGATGATTTGAAAGAACTTAGATGAGTTTTGGAATGAAATTGGTGATTTAGGTCTCGAAATAGCTTGTTGCATAATAAAAATAATAATAATTTCCCCTTTTTACCCCGTTAAAAGGTGAAAAAGGTGAAAAGTCATTGTCATTTGAACAGTAACTTGTGGTAAATTTTAGAGCTCTGAGAGTTAAAAATGAGATGCCAATCCAGTATGAGGACCACCGATTCAAGCAAGCCTGCTGTCATCAGAGACCAGCTGCGTATGGACCTCCGGTAAGTTGACTTGATCCTTCCTTGTGAATTTGAAATCGTATTTTTGAAGAATTTTTTCAATTTTTAAAATTTTTAAGATTTCCGCAACTCTACTTTAGCGCATGCGAGCCGTAATTTAGCGCAAAGGTGTGATAAATTAGCGCATACAAAGTAGCACATCGATGAAGAACATTAGCGCATAGATGCATAGATTAGTGCATATACTGAAACAATGCATAGGATAGTATGAGTAGAGCATAGATGAAATCTACCCATGTAGGATGCCAGATTAGCGTATAGGTGGTTTAGCGTATAGATGAGATAAAGTAGCACATACGCATGAGAGAATAGAGCATAGGTGGTTTAGCGCATCAAAGGTCTATTTTAGCGCATAGATTGGATAGAATCACGCATTGATGAGATAACGCATTGCTCCTCTATTTTGGCGCATGCATGGATTAAAGTTGTGCATTCATGTTTTAGCGCATCCATGGACTGTTTTAGCGCATCCATGAGATTTTCCGAATTTGATTTAGGATGTGAAATTAATATGATTTCTTGATGATTTTTGCTAGATTAGCCAACTGATTTTATGCTTTTGAATAACATCAAGGATAGATTAGCCCGATTTGATAAATTTGTCTTCGTGTTTGAAGATCAAATAGTAATAAGTCGGATAAATTTATTTCCTGTTTGAAAGACAAATAGTATTGATTGGATGTTGAGTCAATTGACTACTATAAATTTGTTTGCATGCGATAAGAAAAACAAAGTGATTTAGGATTTGTTTGCCTTCCTGCTTGAAGAATAAATAAGATTTGATATGATCGAGCTGATTGCCTGTTTGATACAATTGATGAATTTTCTTGATGTATTGATTTGATTAGATGATTTTGATGTATTTATTTGGGTCATTATGGATGGCCAAGTAGGTGATCTCTCCGAACAATGGGGTGAGTAACAGAAAAATGCTCCCATGCCCATATCTGTAACAGAGTAACTCCACATGAGAGACTCTTCCCATCTGTGTACACCACCTGATGAAGATCATGGTATAGATGAGCAAGCATGCATGACCCCCATGCATATCTAGTCCGATGGAGAAGCATGTCCTCCAAGATCCAACCCCAACCAGATGATAGTCCCTTTGACTTGCGATCAGGAAAAAGGAAACCACCGATGAGCCCTGCTAACACCAAAGACAGTGGGGCATAAATCTCCACCATATCCTTCCAAGAAATCTCATACCTACTCACATGAGGATCCTCAAAGACTTGTCTCAGTGCATCAGTCCCTCCAATCTCCTTGTGATCATAGATCACAAGCTCACCAACTATAGGGATACCCAGAATCCTGTATACATCCTCTGGTGTCACAGTAATCTCTCCCATCAATAGGTGAAAGGTCTTGTGCTCACTATACCACCTCTCAGGTAAGGTCGTCAGCAGTTCCCTATTGATCCTATACTATGAGATCCTCAACAGTGGACTCAATGCACACTGGTATATAACCTCTAAATCGGCCTGAGAGAGTCGAGGAACCATATCCCATGTGCATGGAAATCTCTCTATGATCTAGAGGAGGTTAAAATCCTCCTTTACAACATTAAACACAAATCAATCAATAGGGAATGCTCAAAATCATCTAATCAAATCAATACATCAAGAAAATTCATCAATTGTATCGAACAGGCAATCAACTCAATCATATCAAATATTATTTGTTCTTCAAGCAAGAAGGCAAACAAATCCTAAATTACTTTGTTTTTCATATCACATGGAAACAAATTTATAGCAGTCAATCGACTCAACATCCAATCAATACTATTTGTCTTTCAAACAGGAAAGCAAATTTATCAGAATTATTACTATTTGATCTTCAAACACGAAGAAAAATTTATCAAATCAGGCTAATCTATCCTTGATGTTATTCAAAAGCATAAAACTAGTTGGCTAATATAGCAACAATCATCAAGAAATCATATTAATTTCACATCCTAAATCAAATTCGGCAAATCCCATGGATGCGCTAAAACAGTCCATGGATGCGCTAAAACATGAATGCACAACTTTAATCCATGCATGCGCTAAAAAAGATGAGCAATGCATTATCTCATCAATGTGCGATTCTATCCAATCTATGTGCTAAAACATACATTCGATGTGCTATTCTATCATGTGTATGCCCTACTTTATCTCATCTATGTGCTAGTCTATCATCCTACGTGGGTAGATTTCATATATGCACTACTCATACTATCCTATGCGTTGTTTTAGGCTATGCGCTAATCTACACATCTATGTGATAATGTTCTTCATCGATACGCTACTTTGTATGCACTAATTTATCACACCTATGCGCAAAATTACAGCTCACATGCACTAAAGAAGGTTGCGGAAATCTTAAAAATTCTTCAAAAATACGATTTCGAATTCACAAGGATCAAGTCAACTTACCGGAGGTCCATACGCAGCTGGTCTCTGATGACGACGGGCTCGCTCGAATTGGTGGCACTCATAGTGGATTGGCATCTCGTTTTTAACTCTCAGAGCTTTGAAATTTACCACAAGTTACTGTTCAAATGACAATGACTTTTCACCTTTTCCACCTTTTAATGGGGTAAAAAAGGAAAATTATTATTATTTTTACTATGTAACGAGCTATTTCGAGAGCTAAATCGCCAATTTCATTCGAAAACTCATCTAAGTTCTTTCAAATCATCATCATCATCATTCAAATCACGCAATTTATTTCTCGAGGGGGCATATAGCATCATTGGTAAATTTTTAAAATCAGAGGCAAATTTTCAAAATTTGAATTTTTCTTTGAAGAAATGCGTAAAACACATCACTTCAAAGAGGGGAAAAATGTATACATCTAAAAAATGGTCGCGGTCAATCAAACTTGTTAATTAATTAAATATGAATTATTTCATTAATATTCTAAAGTCATCTACATATAAATAAATTTAATTATTTATTTATATCGTTCATTTTTCTAATTCTTCATGTTTAATTAAATAAATAAGTTTATTTAGTTATTGCTATTTTCCTCTTAATTAAATTAAACAAATTTCAGAATTTATTTATTTTATTATCATTTTATTTCTAAAGTTTGAACATTTAAATTCAAATTATGGAATATTCTTCTAATTCATCCAAACACCTCACATAATTAAATATTTAAGAGGAAAATGACAATAATTAAATAAACTTATTTATTTAATTAAACATGAAGAATTAGAAAAATGAACGATATAAATAAATAATTAAATTTATTTATATGTAGATGACTTTAAAATATTAATTAAATAATTAATATTTAATTAATTAACAGGTTTGATTGACCGTGACCATTTTTAGATGTATACAGTTGTATTCTTTCTGATATGCATTGTATTAAACAAATGCACAATTTGTAGCTGCTCATAGTAGGGAAACCTACTAAATTGTCTCAGATAAATTTTCAGTCCCTCTGGAAGCCAACCATTAATGCTTTGACGACCTTCATGATGCATATAAGTTAAAAAAATTAACAACGACAATCATTGTCAATTAAAGCATGAGTAAACAAAACACAATATAAAAATATAAATTCCAAACATATCATATATGATATATAAACAATTTGATCCAATGTATAACCTTGACGATTAATTCTATTATATTCCAACTTCCATAGGTGAGGTGTCATTCTTCATGGTTTTGATGTAGTCTCTTCTTTCCCATTGAAAAAATGTTTTTGAGTAGTTCAATACTTATGATTTATGTGGAGGAAGTACCTATACTCATCAAACACCCACTTTCCTAAACTTGTTGAATGACGAGATTTCATCTTTGGACCACAAACTGGACATGAAAATTTTCCCTTTGTTTGAAGACCTGCAAGATCATATATAATTGGATTAAATATGTCAATTTTATAATTATATATAATGAATAGACTATTTAAAAAATATGCATGATATCTACTTCATAAAATTAAATATCTTTAAAGTGCAGTCAAATGTTATGACATACCAAAAAAATGTGTTAGCCTTGGGGCATCATGAATTGTCCATACAAGCATTGCATAGAATTGAAATTGTCTTTTTCCTATTGGTCTAGAGACGCTATACATAGTGACACCATTCCATAACTTTAGTAACTCGTTGATAAGAGGCCCGATATATACATTCATATCTTTAACTTGGTACTTACCTAGTTGAATGAACATAAACATTACATAATTATTATAACCATTTTACTGCAATATATATAAATTAATTTACATGACTATTAAATGAAAAAAATATAAGTCATTATGCAAGAAATAAGACAAATGAGATGCTACTACGTTAAAGAAAATTGATATAAACAAATACCTGGAACAATAATTGTCAACATTATGTGCTCCCTCTTTATTGAAATCCATGGAGGAATGTTATTGTTGATAACAAAAACAGGCCACACTGAGTAAATAGATCTCAACTCTCCAAATAGATTAACGCCATCCACTGCCAATGAAAGCTTGAGATTATGAGGTTCTTCTTTAAAGTGTGGCCATTTTTCCTCCATGTCCCTAAATGCAGAACCATCCACAAGCATTCGAAGAATGTTGACTCTACTTCTATTCCATGCATGGTAATCCATAAATTGTGCTAAGCTTTCACACCTAAATAATCATTGCATACGTGGAATAATAGGAATATAACGAAGAACCTTGCAAAGCACCTTTTTTGTTAGTTGATATGTTTGATATCTATTGATATGACATTCTAGGCATTTTGTTGCAAATTTATGTTGTTTATGATATATAATATGATCATTGGGACATGGATCTATTGCTTGATACTCTATTCCAATATCTTTCATAATGGTAGATAAATCTTGATATGAGCGAGGTAAAATATTTGATGGTGGTAACAAAAATTCACCTATCAATCTACAACAAAAAAATAATTTGTTAATATAAAGAATATTAATGGTACATATTTCATCCTTTATTTACTAGTGATGAACTAACAAGAAAAATAGATGGAAAAATATGACATATATGATATACCTTAACATTCGTGAGATTGATATGTTGGATAAACCATTCATAACCTTCAAGCTCACCAACAACAATACAACAAAGAGAAGAGTTGTTTGGGAACCTTCATAATGGGGCTTGCATGCCTTCTCAAGTACAGGTAAATCATGAACATCATCAAAGTCATCTCGATCATAATGATCAGTTGCACCACTAAATGTATCATGGATCAATGTATTTGTACCATCATCTTCAACTGTGTTTTCTAGTGCATGATCATCCTCTTCCATAGTATCATTAACTTCATCTTCGATATTCACAACTCCATGTTCCTTTGCTTGCAAAACCACATTCTTCAGGCCGTGATAATCCATATCATGTGCCCTAGGGTGCCCCGCCTTTATAATAATGATTGACACAAATAAACCATGATCTTGATCAAGTGATTTTTTATATATATCAAAAATGTTAAAATGATATAAACATTTACAAATTCAATCAATATAAAGACATATAACGAACAACTTACCAATGGACAATAATCATGCCCCCCTTCAATGTGACCATGATGCCTACAATGTTTTTTAGCTGTTGTGATTAAAATTCTTCTCGTCTTTAAGCCTTTGCAATTATTGCAAGGAAAATAACATTTCCCATCACCCTTTCTTTTCAATCTAGCCCATAATCTAGAAAGTGTTTCTTCATTTTGTTCTACACTAATATTATCTGACATGATTTTTATTTACCAAGCTTGAATATTTAGATCTTCAAAAAATATCAAACTCACACTCCAATAATTTTTAATCATAGACAAGTAAAAAAATCTAATAATTTTGATATTTTACACCAAAATTGTTTTGCCTATAACCTCCACAAATTTTCACAAGTATAGAAAAACACTTTTGCAAGTATAGATAAATTTTTGAACCCATTTTTATTTATTAAAAGACATTCGTCATAACCCAGATGAATGCTAACCATATACCCGTCAGCCCACAAACTAAGGAAGGTAACCATATGTCAACCCACAAATTTATGGAAGGGGATGGTTGACTTTAAGTGTATGTTGAAATAGCAACAAAAATCACAGAGCATCACAATTTCGACGAACGTCGAGCATAAATTATTTTATTTTTTGACAATTTCACATTAAATACACAGGTACCCGACAATACATATAATTATACATCTTTCGTACATGAAAAATCTCCTACTCATTCCAATGCACTCTCTTCTAGGGATGTTCCATTTGGGAATGATGAATTTCTTATCTATTCTAATGCACTTTCCTTTAGAGATGATGTATTAGTGGATGAAAAATCTCCTTCCACATTTGATCCTATTTCGATTGATGTTGAGAATATGTCTTCAAATAATTATTCCACTAGTTGTGATGAGTTTGTAAATGTAATCTATGTCTCTACTACCCCTCAAAGGCCTAAGCGACCAATCATTTACCTAAATCTAGCTAGTATTTCTCCTTAAAGAGTTTTTTCTATTGATGGTGTTCCATTTGATAGTAGCTCTCCTGATCTTTCTATGGATCCCTCTTATAGAGTAGTAGCCTGTACCTATGATACTAGAATGAATAAAAAACTAAGCCTTCTTCAAGCACCTGAACCTATGAATAAAGCACTTAGTGATTATGATCTTATCTAGCAACCTCAGGTTACTCCAGCTAAGATCTCATTGTGGGACTTGCTTCAGTATGCTCTAGTTTATCAAGGTATGATTCAAGAAGTCTTGCAAAAGATCCTCTTTCCTTCTTCCACTAGGCCAGAAGATGCTGATGCGTTGATAGCTCAAATTTGTGTGGATTCGTCAAATATTATGTTCTATCCCTAGGAAATCTCTTGTCCGAAAGTATAAAAGCAAGTAGATACTCTAATGATTATATGGAATATTAATAAGATTGGCATTAGACGTACTCTCGTTGATTCCATCTTGAGACTCAATGTATGCAAAATTGACCTATTGCCTAAGATTAATATTGATTCATCTTCTATTAATGCTTCTTATGTTGAAATTCATGGGTTCGATAATGTTGGTCGACAAGCCCTAGGCATGATAGTCTTTCTTTTGAGGTTGGGACCTGTTACTATACCTACCTTTGTATATGTTATGTCAGAGAAGTTACTTTATAATATCCTTCTTGGTAGACTGTGGATTCATGCTATGGGTGGAGTCCTATCTACCTTGCATAAATCTATTAAGTTCATTTACAATAATAAAGTAGTCACAGTCAAGGTTGACCCTAATGCTATACATCTATGTGAGCTCTACTGCCATTCAAAAGGGCAAAAAATAATTTATAACCCTTACTGCACCTTTAAATTTCACTCTATAAGCTTTTACCGCCTTACCGCGGTCTCCCTAAATTAAACCGTGGTATGGCGGTGGCGGCTAAAGAATAGGCAGCAAAGGTTTACTGCAGTACCACACACGGTCTAAGCATAGACCGCGGTGGCTACGGTAGCAGTCAATAGAAAGCGAAGACATATATCGCGATACCGCGAAGGCCAGACCGTAGTAATGCGGTAACAGTGGTGGAAGCGATGGAAATAGCAGTTAGCGGTTACCGCTATACTGCACACAGTTAGTGCGAAGACCGCGGTAACACGGTAGATGGTGAGGATAACGGTTGACGAGGAAAATAGTCAGTGAAGCAGTCGGTGGTCATATGGTGAGTCAACAGTGGAGGAAGCGATAGAGATAATAGCTAGCAGTTACTGCGGTAAACAATGGAGATGACCGTAGCGGTAGACAATGAAGATGATAGTGGTTAATAAAAGAGCTACCATGGTACCGTGAGGAGGCATCAAGCAAGCTGCGGTAACGTAGTAATAGTGAGGGATGACTATGAGGGCTAGGCGCCGAAATCCAAAATCTGCCAAGGAATCATAATAGAAACAAAAATGCTCCACCACAACACCAAAATATTCAACCACCTCCTTATCAGCAGTATATACCCCCATAAGGCCATCAATACATGGGAAATAATAACCTAATCTACCAACACCAATAGTACCAAAATCCTCCCCCACAATGCACAACTATGATTAGGCTATTTGATCTTGCTGGATTTTAGATTTTCCCTTATCCACTCGACAACAATTGGAGGAATTTAGTCTCTAAATTCACAGGAAGTAATGCAGTTACAGCTGAGGAACATCTAAGAAATTTCAAAATAGTCATTCAGGACTTGGGCATGTAGTATGAGGATGTACAAATGAGATTATTTATGATGTCATTGATTGAGGATGCCAAGGACTGGTTTAATAGTCTACCGACAACATCCATTCATTCCATTCAAATATTCTATGATTTGTTTCTTCAACAATATGGAAATTAGTGTGCATCAGAATTTTCCCTACACGAGTTAGTGAATATCCAAAAATGTCAAAATGAGTCAGCCTTTGATTTTAACCAGAGGTTTATTAAATTACACAATAAAACACCTTAGGCATCCAAGTTGACTGATTCAACTGCATTAAGTGTCTATTTGAAAGCCTTTGATCCTAAGATAGGATATGAACTAAGAAATAGAGATCCTAGGAATCTGGCTGAGGCCCAAAAGATAGCCTTGACTATAGAAAATAACAGAAAAACTGTAGGGATGTTTTCTAAAAGGGAAAATCATAGAATTCCCCAATATGTTCCCCTGAACAGGCAAGATAACACATATAGGAATGAGAGACCGAGGCTACATGACATGCCTTATAATACCAATTGGAAAGATGGGAAACCAATGAATGAGAGACCTAGAAATAAAGAGACACCCGATCCATTAAAAAGAAAAGGGGCATACATGGTAGATAAAAGTCCCTAGTGTTCATTTTGCTATGCACCGCATTCCCCTGAACATTGTGTAATAGCTCAGTCAGTATCAGAGGAAGATATACCTGAAAATGATGGTGGTGAAGACCAGAATGTATATTTAACATCCCACATTCTTAACCCTTTGGAACAGGAATATGCATCTTCAAAAGAGGAGGGATATGAATACAATGTGGACCACCAAAAATACAATGTTCACATGGCAGAGCAACATGTTTTCTCTAACCAAGAGGAAAATGAAAGCGATCAAGACCCCCCTATTGCATCAAGCCAGACTAACAGATGTATTATAAGAAGACCTAGTGAAGAGGAGATTAAAAGATTGACAATTGCAACAGTGGAGGATGCCAGAAGCAAATATCGTTTGAGAAATAGAACAGTAAATAATGATGAAGGTGTCCCAAGGGGGATATTCATAAAAAATAAAAATGCATCAGATCAAACATCAAAAATGGAGAAGGAGGAAAACAAAGGAGAATGCACTGAATCTAAAAGGGCAATCAAAGCCGTAGGTACATCTTTTGATTTTATGCAAGCTCTCTCTCAATTAAAAATGTCTATGCCCTTGATTGAAATGATGAAAATCAAAGAATATAGGGAAAGTACCATACAACTAATTTCTAATGGAAATCAAAGCCTTGGGAACAAAGAGGTCTTAGAGATAAATAATAAAAAGGAGGTAAAAATCCTAGAAGCTTGCCTAATGAACACACCACAAATTGACCCATTTTTCACCACTTTACTCATAAGTAGCAAACTAGTAAGAAATTGCTTGATAGACTCGAGTGCTCTATGAATATCATGCCAATAGGGGTAATGAAGCAACTTCGTTTATGGGTAGATGTGGATGGAGGTAAATGTTATGCTATGGATAGCAGGCCTGTCTTGGTTGTGGGAATCATGAAAAATATGGAAGTTAGGTTGGCAACTTACCCACAAGCCTCTTACATGATTGACATAACTTTCATTGACACACCACCTCAGTTTGGGATGCTTCACAATGGACTGCTGCGGTAGGAGGCAATGCATAGTTTGACTTGTCATATGCCACCTTACCAGTAAAAGGGGAAGAGGTAAAATTGTATAGAGAGCCTAGAATGAACCAAATTATTGAATATGCTCCTCAAGAACCACTAAATTGTTTCTGTGATGTTGATCTGGGAAGCTTTAGAGTGGAACTATCTCAGCCCGAGTTGGAAAGTAAAGATCCAATTGATTATAATATTTTTGAAAATCAACAAGGAATATGGAAAATGTACTTTGATGGAGCTTGCAGCCAAGAGGGAAATGGAGCTGGTATAGTTTTTATATCTCCTGATGGTTCAACCTATAAATATTCATTTCTGTTAGAATTTGAATGTACAAACAATGTAGCAGATAATGAGGCTTTATTGAATGGATTGAATTTAGCAGTAAAACACAAGATCAAAGTCTTGATAGTTTTTGGAGATTTGGAATTGGTTGTATCTTAGATTAGATTAAAATATATAGCAAAGAATAAAAGATTGAAACAATACAAAAATGCGATATGGGATACAATTGAACTATTTGATGCTTTTTCCATTGATTGGGTGGACAGATCAAAAAACATAATGGCAGATTTCTTGGCAAATATAGTATTAAAACAAGATGATATCACATTAGTAGGAGTGTCCCAAGTGGAATTGAAAACAAGACCTACAGTACCTGACAATGTATATAGTTGGCAGGTTTTCAATGATGACACTGAACTTTTGAAGTGCCTTCAATGTACAGACTAGTATGAGGCTCAAGAAATTGATTTCAATGCCTTTGTGGAAGAAATAAATGGAGAAGAGACAGTGTTTGGAAAGAAGGTCCTGCAACTCAAAACTAATAAAATTCCCAAGGGGTTGGTAGCTTTGGAAAGAGTATACGATGGAAGTGATCGATCCCTTGTGAAACAAACCCCAGTCAGAGGGGAAGATATTGAAGAAATAAACTTGGGGACTGAACTATCACCAAGGAAGGTATACATTGGAAAAAAGATAAGCCCTACTGTCCAAAGAATGCTGATTTCGTTGTTGAGAAAGTATAAGCATGTGTTCGCATGGTCTTATGAAGACCTCAAGGCATATAGGGAGGATTTATTTCAGAAGGAAATTCCATTGAAAGTAGATGCAAATCCATTTAGATAGAAACAAAGGCCCATTAACCCCACTCTGGAACCAAAATTGCAAGAAGAATTGACCAAGCTTAGAGATGGAGGTATTGTCAAACCTTGTTCTTGTTAGAAAGAAAAATGGAGATATAAGACTGTGTGTAGATTTCATAAATTTTAATGTAGCATCTCTTAAAGATAACTACCCACTGCCTAACATGGAAGCCATTTTGCATAAGGTAACCGGATGTGAATTACTATCTATGATGGATGGTTTCTCTGGTTATAACCAGGATAAGGTCAAGGAATGTGAGTAGTATAAAACAACCTTCACAACCCCATGGGGAACATATGCATATGTGTGAATTCCTTTTGGTCTCACCAATGTAGGAGCAACATTTCAAAGGGCTATGGATTTAGCATTTGCTGATTTGATCAATGCTATAATGGTGGTGTATCAAGATGACCTCACGGATTACTCAAAAAGAGCTGAAGATCATATAGGGCACCTTGAAAAAACATTCATTAAGGCTTTAGAATATGGCAGCAGTTTGAACCCTAAGAAGTGTCATTTTGTTGTAACAGAGGGGAAGCTCCTAGGACACATTGTATCAAAAGAAGGAGTTAGGATAGATCCTAAAAGAGTTGAGGCTATAGATAAAGTTCCTGTCCCTAAAAATGTCAAAGCCATCCAGTCATTCTTTGGGCAGATTAATTTTGTTAGGGGATTTGTATCCAACTTTGCTGAGATTGTCAAACTCATATCAAAAATGTTAAAGAAAGGACAAAATATTGAATGGACCCCACAAGCATTAGAAGCCTTTGTATCCATTAAAAGAGCCATTAAGGAAGCCTTTGTCCTCAAGTCTCCTGATTTCACAAAGCCTTTTCAGATATTTTCATTTGCTTCCCTACATACAATAGCTGCTGCCATGTTACAGAAAAATGAGGATGGTCATTTGCAACCTGTATCTTTCTTCAGTAAATCTTTACAGGGATTAGATCTAAAGTATGACATAATGGAGAAACAAGCCTTTGCACTGGTAAAAGCCACAAAAGCTTTCAGGCTGTATCTTGTTGGAGCCAAAGTAATTGCATATGTCCCTCACGTAGCAGTCAAAGACATCTTGACACAATCAGAAGTGATAGGGAAAAGGTGCAAGTGGATTAACAAAATTTAGGAATTTGATATGGAAATACAGATTACTAAATTGGTAAGAGGCCAAGGATTGGCCAAATTGATGGCAGAAATAAAAACATTGAGGCAAACCAAATCTGCAATGTACAAGGAGAAGGAAATGCAATTGCAAGTATTGAACATACACCTTGGTACATAGACATCATGCATTACCTTAAAGAAACACAAAATGCCCAGAAGGACTTAGGGATAACCAAAAAAGAACTTTAAAACTTCAAGCTTCAAAATATGTATTTATAGAAGGAGATATATTCTGGAAAAATAGGGATGGAATGTTGTTGTTATGTTTGGATGAATCACACTCTGGTCATGTTCTGAAAGAAATGCACGAAGGAGTCTGTGGAGGACATTATTCAGCAAAGACAACTGCACATAAAATCCTCAGAGCAGGTTATTACTGGCCAAAGGTTTTCAATGATTCATTTTCATATGTAAGAAAGTGTGAGGCATGCCAAAAGTTCTTTGGGAAAATGAATTATGAGGGAGCTCTACCACTCAGACCTATGCAAGTTGAAGCCCCTTTTCACCAATGGGGAATTGATTTCATTGGAGAAATTCAAGAGAAGTCGAGTGGAGGAAATAGGTGGATACTAGTGGCCACTGACTACTTCACCAAATGGGTAGAGGCAATCCCAACCAAGCAAGCAACAAGTAAATTTATGATCAAATTTCTAATGGATAACATTATTACTAGATTCGGTACACCATTAAGAGTGATTACAGATAATGGCACGTGTTTAAGGTCTGATGAGTTCAAAGAGTTTTGCAAGACATATGGTATCAATATTTCTTATTCTGCCCCATATCATCCACAAACTAATGGTCAGGCAGAATCTAGCAACAAGAGTCTTTTAAAAATCATAAAAAGGATGCTAGGTAAGAGCAAAAAATCTTGGGATTCAGAGTTAAGATTGGCTGTATGGGCAGACAGAATTACTATCAAAAGGGCAATTGGGAAATCCCCATATGAATTAGTCTATGGAACACAAGCTAGGATGCCTTTGCAAAATTTATTGCCAGTTTACAAATTTATCCTTCAAGAAGATATAGATGTTCCTGAACCAATGGAGGAGAAGATGGAGCAACTTGTAGAACTTGATGAAGTAAGAAGAACAACTCAAAACCAGAACATGAAGTTACAAGCACGAATGAAATATTTGTTTGACAAAAAAGCAAGAAGTAAAAAATTTGAAAAGGATAATCTAGTATTGATGTGGAATGCTAGATGCCACGAGAAGGGAAAACATGGAAAATTTGAGGCACTGTGGTTATGACCTTTTGTTATTATTGGAAAGCAAGGAGAGGATTCATATTATTTACAAAGTATGAATGGTGAAGAGCAAGAATTGCTTGTACACGGGCAATTTCTGAAGAACTTTTTCTCTTGAAATTCACAGAGGATCAAGGGTTGCCAGTGCATGAACAACTCTTGAAAAAGAAGTCTCATAAATTTTCCATGCACAATAGTATAGGAAGAAAAGGATGCAGGAAATTTCTAGTACATGGACAATCCTGGAATCCCTTATTTGATCTTTTTTCCATGTACAGTAGTTTAGGATCATGTTCATCTCCACTTGCTCTCATCATAATGTTTGGTCTACTCCCCCAAATATCAGGATCCTTGCAATGATCTCACAATCATTCATCCCCAGATGGAGCCACTGTTAGAACTGAAATTTTCCACTAGAATTCCTAGGATTATCCTATTTGTTTTCCATAAAAATCCATCAAAACCTTAAGATATTTTATTTACTCATGCCTTGCATTTTCATTATCTTTCCCATTAAAGTCAATTAACCACCTTCTATACTTTTCCCTCATTTATTTTCTTATATTTCAATACCTTCTCATGGAAAATTTAGCTTTACCGCCATTCAAAAGGGGCAAAAATAATTTATAACCCTTACCGCACCTTTAAATTTCACTCTATAAGCTTTTACCACCTTACCGCGGTCTCCCAAAATTAAACAGCGGTATGGCGGTGGTGGCTAAAGAACAGGCAGAAAAGGTTTACCATGGTACCATACACGGTCTAAGCATAGACTGCGGTGGCTGCGGTAGCTATCTACATACATCGAAGACATATACCATGATACCGCGAAGGGTCCGAATACAGACCGCGGTAATGCAGTAATAGTGGTGGAAGTGATGGAAATAGCGGTTAGCCGTTACCTCTATACCACACATAGTTAGTGTGAAGATCACAGTAACGTGGTAGATGGTGAGGATAACGATTGATGAGGCAAATAGTCAGCGAAGCAGTCGGTGGTCATACGGTGAGTCAACAGTAGAGGAAGCGACATAGATAATAGCTAGCGGTTACCACTGTAGCGCGGTAAACAATGGAGATGACCGTAGTGGTAGACAACCAAGATGATAGTGGTTAATAAATGAGCTACCATGGTACCGTGAGGAGGCATCAAGCAAGCCACGGTAACATGGTAATAGTGAGGGATGACTGTGAGGGCTAGGCACCGGATAACCACGGGTTGAAAAGTCAAACTTGTGGTAGAGTGGTAAACTCAATGGAAACCATGGGAAAATAAAAATAAAGGCAATGAAAAGTATAAAATGCCGATAAGATAAGAAATACAGGCGAGAAAGGATAAAAGTAAAAAATTAAAAGGCAAGACTATGTGAAAAATATTTAATTTTCCGATTAGGCAACTAATTGAATATTTTTATCTCTGCGAGAGAAATACAAATAGTTTATCTAGAAAATGAAGGGTCGTGACCCTTGATCTCTAATGTATAAATATTTGTAAAATTATGAAGCACAAGGGAGAGAGATTTTTTAGAAAGAAATAGGAAAATTGTTGTAAGTATTTTCAGAATGAAATTCAAGGAGACTATGATGCATGTATAAATTTTGAAGGATCAAATGAATAAAATTTAATATTGTGGCACACTATTCTGGTATCAATTATTTGTTGAAATTAATTAGAATATTATCAAGTTTTCTCCAAGGTTGATGTTTCTTTGCTATTTAAATTGACATATCAAGTATATTCTCAGTTTATCAATACACATTTGCTATATTTGTGTGATATGATTGGTTCGTTCTTTCAAGCAAAGATTAACTCCTTCAAGTCATTCACAGTAATCTGGAATTTATCATTTGGATCATTAAGAAGAGTTTGATAATTACATCCTTGCATGTTTATACAAGTTATAGACTAAGTATCATATGCCAAACAATTAGAATCCCTGCTAGATAGAAACCATTCTCTTGAAAACTTTCATTTGACTCCATTTTACCCAACAAGGCACTGGTCTCCCTTATTTAGATTACATCGGTTCTATCCATCTCATTTGACATCTTTAAATTAAACATATTAATTCATACTTATACAATTCATACCAAATTACGATCATATTCTTTCCACTATCAAAATGCCATTTGTGGATAGTTAGATCAAGTAGAAAAAATAAAATTCAAAATCTGTGTCACTCATGTAGGTGCACCCGCCTAGGTCTAGCAGAGCCTTAAGAGTAGAGGGTTCAAGCATACAAGTTGGCCTTGTTAGTTGACCAACAACGTATTGAGAGTTTGGCAGCCTCTCATGGTTCATTGAAACCAACGTTTTTGAGACCCAACAAATTGGTGACTCCGTTGGGGAAAAAACTAGAAGAATTGTCTGGTAATAGACAACCTTTCCATATAAAGTCATTATAGAAAACCATAACTGAAATTTGAAAGAAATTGACTCCGCTGAGTAAGATAACGACAAAATACTTTCTCACTTTTAGAAAAAGTGGGTGGCGACACTGAATGAATAAAAGTATTGAGACTGATACAATAAGATACAAATCAGAAAGGAATCAACCTAGAGTTCAGACCATCACAGTCTCTCATAATATGCAAGGAAGGAGATATTTGTACAAGGAGGGTGATGGTCTTGATAATAAAGGAAAGTCAAATCCGAAAAATAATCAGAGCAAGAAAGCATTCAATGAATTGGACACAGCAACAAAAAACAAAGTTTCAAAATCATTGGAAACATACAATTCATATGATACACTTGCGAATGAAGAAAGTCTACCTAAGGAGCTTCACACTCTTGAGGAGAGGAGAAATCCTTCCCACGGGGTAAACCTTGAGAAAGATGATGAGCATATGGTCGAGTTTGAAGCTAGAAAAAGAAAAGAGTTTGAATTTGAGTAGAGAACAACACTCTATGAAGGAGGTCTTGAGTATGATCAGATGTTCGAAGAAAATAATGAATTCATGGCACGAGATGAAGAAGATACGTGGTTGGAACAAAGGGAGCTAAATGCAAAAAGATTAAGGGTAGAGTATGAGCAAGAACTTCAAGCGATAGAAGAATTAAGAAGGATCAAAATGCCAACGACTAATTCACCCAAATATACCCCTCCTCTTAAGAACAACAATAGGAAGCCATCAAATTCCCCACTAGTCCACCAAAATCTGCCAAGGAATCATAATAGAAACACAAATGCTCCACCACAACACTGAAATATTCAGCCACCTCCTTATCAGCAGTATATACCCCCACAAGGCCATCAATACATGGGAAATAATAACCTACACTACCAACAGCAATAGTACCAAAATCCTCCCCCACAATGCACAACTATGATTAGGCAATTTGATCTTGCTGGATTTCAGATTTGCCCTTATCCCCTGGACAACAATTGGAGGAATTTAGTCTCTAAATTCACAGGAAGTAATGAAGTTACAACTGAGGAACATTTGAGAAATTTCAAAACAGTCATTCAAGACTTGGGCATGCAGTATGAGGATGTACAAATGAGATTATTTATGATGTCATTGATTGAGGATGCCAGGGACTGGTTTAATAGTCTACCGACAACATCCATTCATTCCATTCAAATATTCTATGATTTGTTTCTTCAACAATATGGAAATTAGTGTGCATCAGAATTTTCCCTACACGAGTTAGTGAATATCCAAAAATGTCAAAATGAGTCAGCCTTTGATTTTAACCAGAGGTTTATTAAATTACACAATAAAACACCTTAGGCATCCAAGTTGACTGATTCAACTGCATTAAGTGTCTATTTGAAAGCCTTTGATCCTAAGATAGGATATAAACTAAGAAATAGAGATCCTAGGAATCTGGCTGAGGCCCAAAAGATAGCCTTGACTATAGAAAATAACAGAAAAGCTGCAGGGATGTTTTCTAAAAGGGAAAATCCTAGAATTCCTCAATATGTTCCCCCGAACAGGCAAGAGAACACATATAGGAATGAGAGACCAAGGCTGCATGACATGCCTTATAATACCAATTACAAAGATGGGAAGCCAATGAATGAGAGACCTAGAAATAAAGAGACACCCGATCCATTAAAAAGAAAAGGGGCATACATGGTAGATAAAAGTCCCTGGTGTTCAGTCTGCTATGCACCGCATTACCTTGAACATTGTGTAACAACTTAGTCAGTATCAGAGGAAGATATAGCAGAAAATGATGGTGGTGAAGACCAGAATGTATATTTAACATCCCACATTCTTAACCCTTTGGAACAGGAATATGCATCTTCAGAAGAGGAGGGATATGAATACAATTTGGACCACCAAAAATACAATATTCACAAGGCAAAGCAACATGTTTTCTCTGACCATGAGGAAAATGAAAGTGATCAAGACCCCCCTGTTGCATCAAGCCAGACTAACAGATGTATTATAAGAAGACCTAGTGAAGAGGAGATTAAAAGATTGACAACTGCAGCAATGGAGGCTGCCAAGAGAAAATATCATTTGAGAAACAAAATAGTAAATAAAGATGAAGGTGGCCCAAAGGGGATATTCATAAAAAATAAAAATGCATCAGATGAGACATCAAAAGGGACTGATAATAAACAATCAGACAGTAGAGAAAAAAAAGGATCCCCCAAGAGGGAAAGTAAGAAACCTCCCATTGAAAAGAAAAAACCAGATCAAACATGAAAACTGGGGAAGGAGGAAAACATAGGAGAATGCACTGAATCTAAAAGGGCAATCAAAGCTGAAGGTACATCTTTTGATTTTATGCAAGCTCTCTCTTAATTAAAAATTTATGTGCCCTTGATTGAAATGATGAAAATCAAAGAATATAGGGAAAGTACCATATAACTAATTTCTAATTTTAATCAAAGCCCTGGGAACAAAGAGGTCTTAGAGATAAATAATAAAAAGAAGGAGGTAAAAATCCCAAAATCTTGCCTGATGAACACACCGCAAATTGACCCATTTTTCACCACTTTACTCATAAGCAGAAAACTAGTAATAAATTGCATGATAGACTCAGGTGCTTCTATGAATATCATGCCAGGAGGGGTAATGAAGTAGCTTGGTTTATGGGTAGATGTGGAGGGAGGTAAATGTTACACTATGGATAGCAGGCCTGTCCCGGTTGTGGGAATCATGAAAAATGTGGAAGTTGGGTTGGCAACTTACCCACAAGCCTCTTACATGATTGACATAACTGTAATTGACACACCACCTCAGTTTGGGATGCTTCTGTCAAGACAATGGACTGATGTGGTAGGAGGAAATGTACAGTTTGGCTACTCATCAGTATTCATGCTCGCTAAAGTGGGGGAAATATTTATAGGAGTGAATTTGCACCCGTAGTGCAAATTATCCTTTTACCCTTATCCACTTTAGAAAACCAAGTTTAGAGGCTTAAATCCACATAAGCCCATTGTTCTCCATCTACTTGGAACCTATTTTGAGTGTTGGTAGAGGCATTTTTCTCTAGGATGCTCGCACAATGCGCAGACATCCCTCTACCGTGTTTTTGTCCCTGATAGATTCTTGCATCTGGAGCCTGCAAGGGCATTACAATTCCCATTGGGAGTTGACTTGTAATGCCCCCTTCGGCCGACTGACCTGAATATGGATGTTTATTCATCTCTCTTCTTCATAGTCACTATTCCTTCATCCATTTTCATCTCTTGAATCTCTAGGTCTCTATGAGCCCTCTCTTAGCACTTCGCAATGCTCTTCCTTCATCTCTCTTCCACAACTTCTACAACTTCTTCACAAGCTCTAAGCAACTTCTTCACCATCTCTTCAATCTCCAACACTTTTCACTTCACAACATCAAAATAAACACTCCATCACTTCAGTAGATGAAGTGTGAAATGAACCACGATAGTAGAGGTTTGAGTTCCTTTCATTTTCTCGCCCACTATCCTTGAGTGCTTTGGGTGGAGGTAGTAAGATTTTAATCCTCTCCTCTATTATTTGGTTGAGTAGCATAACACTATTTTGTAGTGCTTTAGTTTTGTTTCCTTTATTTCATACTTTTCTCTCTATCTATCTGGCTGTCCATGGAGGTGGGAACACCAAAATGAGGATTTGACTGAGGAAAACCCTATACAACCCCAAAATTTTCTTGTTTATAGGTAGTTTAGGGTAGTTCACCCCGTGAGGCTCTCTGAGTGAAGAGAACTTGTGAGTAGTGAATCCCTCTTCTCTACACATACATGGCAGTTTCTTACATGATGATATGTATCCTTAAATAAAGTTGGCTAGAAATATCTTGCCCTCAAGATTTGGTTTATAGTAGCTGGTCCAGAAGCATGGCTTGTACCATTCCTATCATGAAATTCTATCATCACCCGAGTAGCCTCTTCTTTCCCAAGGCAGCGAAGGTAAATTCCTTCATGTTTCTTCTTATATAGGTTAGTCCCTTTTAACATATAGTTGTTAATATTTAAGTGAATGACTCTTCGTTGTACCATGCTAAGGTGATCAAGACACCTTTGATTTAGTAGGTAGTAGACAATATCATCATACCATTCATCAGGAGAAATTTCTTCAAGATGATACTAGTAGGTTGTGATATCGGGACCAATCTCATCCATAGTCTTGGTCAACACCTTGTCCTCTCACAAGTCTCATAGGTTTTATTTCGATGCCATACTATTGTAGCATAGTAACCCATTTTTCACTTCGCTCTCCCATCTCATTCTGGATCAATAGAAGCTTGATTGTAGGGTTTGGTACTATTGCAAAGACCTTGTTTCTTAGGATATAATGTTTGAATTTCTTCACACCTCTAACCAGAGCATAAGCTTGTTTTTCCACATTGGAGTACTTTAATTCAACATCTTTAAGCAGAGCACTCATGAAAGCTATAGGGTGTTCACTCCCTTGATCAAATTTCTGACTTAACATACCAACACAAGAATGATCTGATGCAAATGAATATATGTAGAAAGGATTGGAATAATTCAGACTTATGAATATTGGGGCATCAATGATTACTCTTTTGATTTTTTCAAAAGCCTCTTTTTCTTCAACACTCCACTCAACCTTTGCATCCTGCTATTTTTGAAAATCCAATGATAATTTTTTTGACAAAGTTGATTTTCCCAAAGAAGGATTTCATCTCCTTTTTACTTGTTGGAGGTTGGATCTTCATTATAGCTTCTATTTGATCTGGGTCAATTGATATGCATTTTTCTGAGATAACATGTCCCAACAACTTCCCCCCAGTGACCCCAAAGATACACTTCATAGAGTTGAGTGAAATACCAAATTCTCTGCATCTTTGGAATACTTTGCATAGGTCTGAGATATGATCACCTCATTTCTTAGAGAAGACTATTAAATCATCCATATAAATAATGATGCACTTCCTAATGATATCCTTGAAGGAAATATCCATGGCCCTTTGGAAGGTGGTCCCTACATTGATTAATCCAAAATGCATTCTTCTATAAGCAAAGGTACCCCACTTCATGGTGAAGGTGGTTTTGTGCCTATCCTCATACTGTACCATAACCTAGTTATATCCTGAGTATCCATTCAAGAAGGACATCATCTAGGATACATTGAAAATTTGTAACACTTCATCCAATGATGGAATAGGGTAATTGTCCTTTTCTAAGGCACGATTAAGATTTCTAAAGTCAACGAAAAGCCTGATTTCTCCATTTTCTTCAATACAAGAACCAAGTTAGAAACCCAAGTAGAGTGTTTGACTGGAAATATGATGTGAGTAGACAATAGTTTCTATACATCTTTTTGAATAATTGGTTCCATCAAAGCGTTGATTGGCCTTTTCCTTTGCCTAAATGGCTTGGCACCTAGCTTGAGAGTGATGGTGTGCATGATGATTGAAGTATCATATGTATTTAGATCTTCATAGCTCCAGGCTATAACAACTTGATATACATGAAGTGCATCTATTATTCCCTTTCTTTCTTCTGGAGTGCACACCTTCCCAATGAAAACATTCCTAACAGCATCCAGAGTTCCCATATTATACATGTCACACTGGCTGCTAATGGAATCCCTTTTATTATGTTGTTACCGATCCTTTATTTTGTATAGATCAAAGATCCTTTCCAAATGTACCATTCCTCTTGGTATTGTGTTTGTTTTCAGGTTGATGAATCCTTCGAAGTCCATTTCTACCTCTCAGGGTTCTGCTTCATCAATTATCTGAGAGGTGAAAACATCATACTTGTAATGAAATCTAAAATATGCTTGGCATCTTCAACTAGCTGAAAATTGGTTACGTTATCAGGCACCAAGGGTACTAGAGTGAGCTCCATAGTGAAATTTAATCCTAAGAGTGACAAGGGTTGCAATGTGCTTTCTACTTGCACTAAAGCATCTACAGTTTGATTCTTACTTCGAGGTATGAGTTGAATGTTGAATGCATCAAACCCCTTGATTAGGTCCCATACTCTATCCCTATAATTGGTCATCCCTATGTCATGACATGAATATTGCTTTATGAGCTGTCTAACTACCAACTCAGAATCTCCAAAGACTTGCAAGATCTTGACCTTCTTCCTTAGAGCCATCAACAACCCATGAATTAGGGCTTCATACTTTGTGACATTATTAGTACACTGGAACTGAAGCATATGAGCAATGAAGAAAGTTTTACCTCTAGGGATGATTAGTTCAAGCTCAACTCCAGCTCCTTGCTTGGTTCTAGATCCATCAAACCTAAGTGTCCAATATCCAACAACACCTGATCCTTTTAGTTTATCCTCATTAGTTGTGTTGCTACTCGAAGACTCCTCCTGGGATATTAACCTTTCGCCTATCTGGTCTCCATGAATACATTGTACTTTTGTCTTGACAGTTGGGGATGGGTTAAAACAACTCTTAATTTTATCCACCGTTGTTTGGCATAGACAAAATTCTAAATCAGGGTGAGAGGCATTGTGAACTTTGCACCAGTTTGGAAGGAGCAACTCTTCAAAGTTCATATCTCTACCCATCTAGATTTGGTCTTCTATGCATTTTCGAATAAACTCTAGGAAGTTGTCCAACAAGTAGAGCTAGTCATTCTTTTTATCATCCCCTTCCTCTATTGATTCCACCAAACCATTAGTATTGTTTGATTATTGAGTGAGATCCTTTGGAATATCCCGCAACATAAATATTTCACCTATGCCTGATTCCTGGGGTGGGGCTGCTAGTACATAATTCCCCAGGCTGACCTCAGATATTAATACCTCATTTGAAGTATTTTGATATTCGGTAATCACATACTTCATCCTCAGTTCCCTCTCAATTCTAATATGTTTTGGAACTCCTTTCCAGGGAAGCCACATGTGAGAGTGATCAGTTGACACATATCTATTTAATTCCCTAATGAAGTCCCTACCCAATATTAGACAATATGCATCAAGGATATATGCCACTTGAATGTTAATGACTTGTTGGATTTTAGGGTTTTATGAAACTTGCATGGGAATCATGTTTAGTTCACCTACTACATTTACCTTCGTCTTATCCAACTGGGTGAAATTTTGTTGGGAAGTTCCAAGAGTAATACCTAAGGCTTTGCAAACAACAAAAGGAATGACATTTGTGGAGGCTCCTAAATCCAAGAGGCAGTTTTGCAAATTTTTCCCAAAGATGCAAATAGAAATAAAAAAGGAGCAGTTTCAATCTTGCTTTGAAATAAACTCACAAAGGTATCAACTTGTGCAACTTGAATCAGATCCTTTTCTTTTCCCTTATCCTTTGACTATCCTAGACCTTGGTCTTTTGATGTTTTTGAGCTGAAAATTTTCCCAACTACCTCACGGACTATCCTATCTTGGGAAATTTCATCGGTCTTGAAAGCTCTTAGGCCCGTATTTCTAATAGCAGGAACCCTTAACAATTCAAAAGAAAAGAGGCTTACCTTCATTTTCTTGAGTTCTTCAGCTACATAATCACCTAGTTTTTATGTGCTCATATCAACTAGGGGTTCCTTAGGATGGCCTACCAACTTTCCTTTGCTTGCATCAATGTACTTTTTCTTTGAGGGATCAAATTGTCCTCCTTTTGAAAAGTACTATGTTGGCACATGAGGATAAGATGGATTGTTCCTAACATGTGGATCGGTCGGTGTAGTGAAGTTATTTAGAGGGATTGAAGTGGTAAATAGTCCTCTAGCTTGTCTATTCCTTAAATCAAAAGGTCTTGTTCATTTGTGGAACATCTAAACTTCTTCAACACCTATTTCTTCTTTTTCTAAAGGGCCATTTTCATTCTCAATGTCATCATGAAACAATTGTGAAATTTAATCTCCATTGCATACTTGCTCTGATTCACTATCTTTTCCATTTACTTCTTGTTGTGGTCCATTTTATTCAATTCATGGAAAAGGTGCATGATTCAATACCAGCACTAAAGTGTCATAGGGGCCAAATGGTACCAATTCTCGACTATTGGAATTATTTTCAGCTTGTTGAAATTCATGCTGGAAAATAGATGCGGCAGTCTAAAATTCTAGATAATCCAACTCAAAGCTTTGACTTGTCTTATGGAGTCTGCACCATCCAGACAGGGCTACCTCAGCGAGGTATACACCACTTGAAGGTTTATCCTAATTAGGAGGTTGTTCTAGGGGAGTAGGGACACCTCCATTATTTGGTCTTGTTTTCCATGTTCTATTTTTCCTGGGTGGCTATCTTCTATCAAGCCCTTATCCAGATGACTGTCGTCTATCAAAGTTCTATCCATATCCTTGTGTAGAATCCCTATTTTCTCTATTATAATTGGATTGAATATTTCTTTGGGAAGCCTGAAGTTGGTTATTCTAATTCCTTAGATAAGTGACCCCAATGATAAGCTTATTGACTTGTTCTATTAGCTCATCTAGCCTCTCTTTGTCAATATTACTATAGGATGTGGAGCCCACATTGTTTTGAGAATATCCTAGTGGTGTCCGCAAACTTAAGGACTGGTAGAGTATTTCAAAATTCTGCAAGTAGGTAGGCAAAATAGATTGTTGTTGAGGGTGGAAGGGATGATTTACATTCTGGGAATAACTAGGAATTGGTGAGACCTGATTTAGTGGAGGACTTGGGTGTGGGATGAAATTCATGATAGGTGAATGATTGGTGAAGGCCTGATTAAGTGCCTAAATTTTTCCTAGGTGAGTATTTGTTCCTAGAGATGGTAGAGGTCCTCACAAGTGTTGCCTCAAATTTGTACTAACCTTAACCACCTTGGTGTAAGCACCAAGTAGAGTATTGGGAGGATTTGGTCTCCATTTAAGGAAGGTGGTTGTAAGGCTATCAAGAGCTTCATAATAAACTTCTAGGGTAGTAGCATCATCTACAACATAGGGTGGATGTAGCCTAGTATATGCATGGTGAAATCTATTGTTAAATGACCCTATGGGTTCATTAACCTCCCTCTTAACCTTGGTAAATTTCAGATACAAATCATTGGTAGTAATGGGAATTTTGCATTTATGCCAAAAGACATTTTCTAACTCAGTCCAATTGTGTACGGACCCAATGGGTAAATGATTATACCAATAAAAGGAATCCTCCCCTAAGGAATAACGAAAAATCCTACATGCAACATCTTCATGATTGATACCCCTATCTCTAAGGAAAGTCTGGAAAATCCTAATGTGCTCCTGAATTGTCCTGTTAGGGTCATTAATATGAAACTTAGAGCATAAATGCTCAAGATTCTTTGGCATGACATTGCAGTTATTAAAGGATAGGGGTGAGGGATTATTTTCCAAGAAATTCATTGGTGGGGGTGGAGGTGGTTGTGGTTGATTAATAGCTGGTTGGGGCTGCTAAATGGGATGTCCTCAGAATTAGATGATGAGGAACTAGATGAAGGTGAAGATGATGGAGAGGATGGAAAAGGTAGGGTAGATGATGTTTCTCCCCTTCTTCTAGTCCTCCTTGACTTGGTAGGGGCTTGAAACTCCTAGAAATTGGCCTCCCTTGGTGTAGATCTGGTTCTTCATCGAAACCTCTAGGGATAAATTGTAGATAGAAGAAACTTCAACTTGCTTATTCATGCCCTCCTTCTAGCACCAATATGTTGATTGTGTTTTCTACATAGAGACAACTCAAATAGAATGTGATATCCTATCTCTCTTGAAAGGTAAATCTCTATCAACAAGCCTTAAGAGATAACCCCAAGGTTTCTAACTTTAGGTCTTGACAATGCAAAAACAACTCAGAGATAATGTGACAATGTTGGTAATCACAAAGGGACCTTGCACACAAAAGCTAGAAGCCTCAAATTCATTATATTTTACAAGGTGTTGATGCTTTCAATCCTAAAACTAACACAGATGTAAAATAGATAACAAAAGATAAGGGTTCAAAGATATTTCTAAAACAAAGACCTAAGACCAACTATGCAAACAATCCAACATTTGAAATGGACCAATCCTTCCAAAACCAGTTCATGCTAAGCCCAAATAAACTTGCAATCTCACAAAAATGGTGCAATCTTCCAAGGTAATAAATTTTCAGATTATGGAGCATTCATACAAATCAACCTTATTCTACAATTGAAATGGAAAGATACCCCCAATCAAACTCAACACATAATATTTAGGCCTACGCTAACTTTACATAGCTACTTTCAATCAACAAGCAGCAAAAAGTGTGGACCAAGTGTTGGATGTTGTGGTTATGTTGCTAATATGTGGTTTTCATTGATATCAACACTATTAGCATTGTTGATTCTAAAGGCTATAATGTCGCGGATATTGAGAAAATTAGAATAATATGTTGCAGGTAGTCTGTGAAGATCAGAATGGTGGAAATTTGTGTATGTTAAAAATCATAAGTCATGCATCAAAGGGTTTGTTGCTGAGCCTATCTAGTATGTTGTTCAAAATTTTCAGTCATACACATCAAGATTGAAGAAATTTATGAGTTTATGAGTTCCTACAGTTATTTTGTTACTATAGCAGGTGTTTTTGGAAGAAGAGAATGTAATTATAGTAAGTATTTTAAATATTTAATTATGGAAAATTCTAAATTCATGTCACATATAATTAAATAATTAAATAATTTAATTATGGATTTATCCTCAACTACTAACTAACTCCTCATAACTAAAATTTCCAAATGGCTACTTCCTTTCATTTTTGAATGGAAGAGGTTGTGTAGGAGGAAACATTTTCCCTATTTCTCTCTATCTTTCATCTTTCTCTCCAACTTCTCCATCTTCCATCGTTCATCTTACCAGGCTTGATTTCAACTGTCTATCTTTGCCAACTAGGATTTTGCCTCCAAAAGTCTATAAATACAACCTCTTTGTGCTTTGAAAAGGATCCAATCCAATTGAATATAGCGTGAGAATTATAGTTGCATTATTGAGCACTTAGCAATCTTATTATCCCAGATTTCTTAAGCATAGCATAACATCTCTGCTTTATCATTTTAGCATAAGAAATGGTGGCAAATCATCTTGCATAATCCATTTTAGTTTCATATCTTAGTTTCTTTATCTCATATTAATTTAGCATAGAAATGAATATTGCATATAATCTCATTCTGTAGGTTGTCATTTTGTTAAGCTATTTCTTGTAATGCAATCTAAGAGCAAGCAATTTACACTGAATCCTTGGAGATAGAGGACAATGGGATGTCTTTAAAGAATCTACTATGTTTAGAGTTTGTTTATTTCTTAACTTAGATTTCTTTAATATAATGTCACATTGGTGTGTTTGTTTAACTATTTAGTTTATTCCACTTATTCACACACATTTTTGGCACCCACCATGGGGACCTTGACCCGTTTTTAACATTTTATTATGGGTTTTTTGGTAGGTTACAAACTGGACTCGTGGTTTAGCACATATGAGACCCGTTTTAGTGCATCCATTGAATATTTTAGCGCATATGAGGCCTATTTCAATGCATTGTTGCTCTATTTTAGTGCATATATGTGTTCTTTTAGCATATAGCCGCTCTATTTTAGTGCATCCTTATGATTTTATTTTAGTGCATATATGCTCTATTTTAGCACATTTATGTGTTCTTTTAGTGCATCCAGAAGATTGTAAAATTTTAATCCTGATTCTGATGCATCCGCAGACAAAGATTAATACTTTTTGCATAAGGTTAAAATGAAGCAATCCTAGGGTAGAAATTTAGATTAAAATAAACGAATCCTAGGGTAGTCACCAAACAATTGAAATATCTTGGATAAAATGAATCCCATGTCTTTTTTGAAGCAACATCTTCACCTAGTTTAACAAATTGTCATTTGGGATTAAAATTGAACAAGATTGTTTGTTGTGATTGTCAGGTGATAGGCCTATGCTCTCCCCTTAACTGGGTGATAAAAATGCCAAACTCATCTTTTCATTTCATGTATTCTATTCTTCATTAAAACCTTTAGCAAGCTTTCTCTCAAGGGAAAAAGTACTCACCCAAGAGGAACGACCTAAGTGGGAACCCCTAAAGCCTAGGATTCTAACCCACTATAATCAAAAGCGAGTTGTTGATAAAAATCCACTTGATAGTATTGTGCAAGATAACCATCCCCAAATATTTTGTTCTAAAGGTTGGGAGGTCTCCTAAGGGAGTATATCATTTACTGCACTAAACATAAACCCTTACTATGAACCTTAGTGTAGAATCTAACCGAGTCAGTAGTGAAAAATTATAGTACTCATAGTGCAAGGGGAGGGAAGAATCTTCCCCCAAGATACTCACCATATAATTTCCAAGGACCGTTTGCTCAAGGGATCAAGAAATCTAACTTTGATTACACACCTGGAAAAGAAAAAAAACACGGGCACCCTCTCGGGGGTGACACGACTGTGTGAGGCGACGCAATTCTAAGATGTGGGTTGTGATGATTATGATGACCTTTTTGACCATTAAGAGTGAGTCTGTTTGAATTTTTTTTTTTGTTCAAATACCCATGGAAATTTCAGAGAACATACACTTATTTTTTAGATTTTAGGACTTTCAAAACAATTGTCTTCCTACTACATGTTGTGTTTTTCGAACATTAATTCAGATAAGATCATCTAATTCAGTAAACTATCAAAAACATGTATGTTTCAGCGAATTGACTTGATCTTCTAGCGTATTTGTGCTATATTCTAGCGCATGTATGCCTTGTTCTATCGCATTTGTGCTTTGTTCTAGCACATATATTCTCTATTTTGGTGCATCCATGCTCTGTTTTAGTGCATCCATGCAACAATATAGTGCATTAACTTGATATTTTAGTGCATTCATCAAATAGTTTAGCGCATCCCTTGCATAGAGTAGCACATCTATTTTCTGAATCAAAATAGTCTTCTGACGTAATCTGCCACCAATTCTGGTCTTTTCTATGCTCAGGGTCTGGAAATTTGCAACCTTTGTTAAGAAATCCATTGAGAAAAGGATCAAGAAACCAAAAAGGCCCCTTAGCTACAAAAACATTTTAAAAAAGAGGCACTTTTTATACCAAAGTCAGAAGGTTTTTCTTGAGCATCAAACTTTCATCCATAGATATCATGACTTTTCTAGGGGATTTACTGATGATTTTTCTTTAGAGCCCTTGTCTTCACAAGGTTTCTTTCAACGAAGAGCTCTTTCATAGAGGAATAATCATAGTCAACCCATTCATCCCTCTTTCATCCCGCAACCTGCAATTCAGTATTCCAATCGTCCCAATCAAGTGTTGCAATAGAGAACTTGGAAACATTAGGCTTTTGCAAATTCCTTATTTTCTCAAAGTAAGATCAAAACATCACAAAGTGCATCATCACATCCATTTCTGATTTTTAGTTTAATTCCCATAATAGGATCATCATCCTTAAATCTAGGGAATCACAAGATGAGAATTAGAAATTCCTTAGTCATATCAATAGAAGCCATCGTTCTATTCAGATTAAGGCATCCAACAAAATGAACTCTCCCATTTGTGATCAAAGTTAGTAAAATTATGGTACAAGCATATACCTATTGTCACAAGATCTTGAAAGCACCAAGAAGAAGACAAAAGGGAAAATACATTTGGCAACATGGGTGATAGGGAATAAAATCCTTTTCATAGGTTTCGTATTGGGAATAATTAAAATGATAATGAAATAACCGAGGAGTTACTCCAAGAAGTTGAGCAAGATCCACAATTTCATACTCTCTTGGACAAGATCTTAGAGAGGAATAAAGAAAGATATTTTATTTTATTAGCAAACCAAGGAGCTAAATTACCCTATGATTCTGATACGGAGAAAATTAGAGAAGATCTTGAAAATGTTGAAGCCCCCTTAAATGATCTTAGTGCTCTTACCCAAAAAATAAGAGCACTACATAGACAAACTAAAGAATTACAACGGGGCACAACCAATAAATATGTTTTGGAGGATATTTTTCCATATCCATTCGATAGAAATCTCAACATGATTCCTTTTCCAAAACATTGTGAAATTCAAAAATTTGACCGATACAATGGGAAGATGGATCCTATTGATCATGTGAGGGAGTTTCGTAATATGATCTTGGAGTTTTCTCATGAAGATACATACCTGATGTGATTGTTCCCATGAAGTTTAGGTGGGAAATCCATGGAGTGGATTTCTAAAATCACTCCCCCCATCAAAATGTTTGAGGAGTTAATAAATTTTTTTATATCTCAATACTCCTATAGCATACATCATCAAATAGCCATGTTTTATTTGTGCAAAGCAAAGAAAAATACTAGGGAACCCTTCATCACATTCTTGCAAAGATGGAGAAGGTTATTTCCAAGATATTCTCATCCAGTTCCTGAAAAGGAAAAGATGGAAATTTTTATAGAAAGTATTAATCAAGAAATGAGTTATAGGCTCAACCTTCATTTCCCTCCATCATTTAAGAAGTTTATTGAAAATTCAATCACTATTGAGGGAGCCTTAGTCAAGGGGGGAGTACTAAAGCCTGACAAAGATAGTCTAAATTCCTATAATCATAATAACAACAATGATAAATCAAGATTTTGGAATAGAAATAAGAATGTTGTAAATTATGTGGTGGTATATGCCAACAATGTGAAAGAAAATCCAACCATTCTCAATCTATCAAGTATTCAACACAATAACAACAATCTTGGAAATTTAACTAACCAAGGCAATCAAAATTCCAATCACAAAAAAAATGCCAATCAATGAAATATGGCCAATAATCATGGTAATTTCAATAATAATTTTGGTAGTAATCAAAATTCAAATCCACCCAAATGACAATTTTTCTCAAATTGATGAAGTTTTACTCCCTTGGGCTAGTCTCTTGAATCAATTCTCAAAGAGATTTTGAATCAAAATGCCATCACGTTGCCACCTCAGAGAGATTATGCACCATGAGTCAAACCACCATCCTAGAATGACCCGTATTATTGCGATTACCATATATAGAAAGGTCATAGAACAAATAATTTCCAAGGTTTGAAAAATCTGGTCCAATATTTGATCGACAATCGCACCATAATTTTCGAGGGAAATCATGCCAACGGAGATCATCAGGCATTTAAGGAACCTCTTCCCAATTATCAAAAAGGGGAATATTTAGGTGACCAAGGAAAAAATGTAAATTATTTCTATGACACCACAATCAATCATATCTACACGGATTATTAGCAAGTTAACGTCATCGAAGTCAAAGGAAATCAGGAGTATCGGGAAGTTAATGCAACAATGAGGGGATAAGTTAAAATTACGTAAAGGGAATTTCATCCAAATAAACTATCCCCCCTTCAAGGTAGTACAATTTAGTCGATCAATTATGGAAAACATCGGCTCAAATTTCTATCTTGGAGCTTCTTAAAATATCTTCGGCACATAAGAACATTTTGGAGAAGGCTCTGATTGACACAACTGTATCCCCTGATTTGGATATCGACAAATTTCAAGCCATGGTGGGACACTTGTCCTCACACACATTCCTATCCTTTTCTAAGAAAGATGATGCCTCCATTACTCATCCCCATAACTCATCACTTTATCTCGAGGTCATGGTCCATAAAAATTGAATTGGGCATGTCTTAATAGATGGGGGATCCGGTCTAAATATTTGTACTTTAAAATTGGTTCTTGCTTTAGGGTATTCTGAAGAGTCTATTGATCCAAGGATAAAAATAAAAATCAAAGAATATGATGATGAGGAATGAGCTTCCAATGGCCTTATCATGCTACCTATTAGAGTGGGACCTGTTGTAAAGAAATTTTTTTGTCAAGTTCTGGATCAAGACTTATCTTATAACATACTTTTAGGCTGACCATGGATCCATGAGATGCAAGTAGTACCGTCAACTTATCATCAATTTCTAAAATTTCCTTATGACGGACAAGAAATAACCATACTGGTGGATCATAACAACTATATTTTCTCTAACCTTAGAGCAACCTAGGACACTTTTGTCCTACATAATAGAGAGGTTCTTGATGTATCTGCTTCAAAACACAATGATCAAACAAGGAAGGTAATAAAAATCTCTGGCACAAAATTGTAGTTGAAGGACAACGAAGTGGGAGAATATTCACTATGTCTCTCTAACCTACCTATCTCTCCAAGGTCACATGGTCAACCTACAATATCAACACAACAAGTGACAATAGCTTCTTCATCAGGAACACAAGCTCCAGTCCCCATCACCATGTTTGATGAAAAATTCATCAAGTTTAACACTCAAGAAAATGAAGCCGAAGATAGAGCTATTCTTGATTGGCTATATAAATATGAAGATGAATATTTTGAACATATCAAATTACCTATTGAGCAATACGGGAAAGGCTATACAATAATGCAAAGAATGGGTTATGAAGGGAATGGTCCCATAGGAAAAAGAAAAGAAGGAATGTTTGAACTTATTCAACCAAAAGAAACGTATCCAAAAGATAAAACCGGACTTGGGTATGGTGAAGATGCAAAATAAGTAGTCCAAAAGAAATCCCATGAAGAGATAACTGAGATAATTCTGAGATTGCAGGACAAAAATGACACCGATTCAAATGAGTATGAATGGGATACCATTTATAATGGTGAATTATAGAGAGACAAACATGTGGATGTTATACAAAAGTATACACCCATTCTCACACAAGGAGAAAGTTCAAGGCCTCCACTTGACTATGTAATTCAAGATGACCATGACTTGAGTGAGGATGATTCGGTTCAAAGTGAGATGAAAAATCAACAGGAGGGTACCATCATAGATCTTCCCCATATCAAGAATGATAATCGTGTCATGAATTTAACTACCCTTGACCTCACCCAACCAGACGACCCCTTTCCTTTGGTCCATCTCAAGCTTATTTATTGGGAACAAACTGAACCAATTGATATACCAATATTCCCAGATGATGAAACCATTGTAAATTCTTTGTTCTTCCAACTCAGAAATAGGTTCCACCAATTAATCTCATGATCAAAATCTCAGTTAGGAGAGTGCCAAGTTTCTTAGCTGCAAAATTAACAATATAAAAGATAGATCTAATGGTGAAAATAGAAAGAAGGTAGTATTAGATCATGAAAAAGGAAAAATAAAGAGCATATAAGACGGTGGAAAACTTTCAAAGGCAATAAAAGATGAGAAACTTGACACTCTCCATGAACACTATCATGAGAGATCTTCTATTTTTATAGAACCAACAAAAGAAATCAATATAGACACTACAAAACAATTGAATATCCTATAACTTGCTGCATCATTGACAGAGGAAGAAATTCAAAAATTCCCAAAATTCCTAAAGGATAATCAAATCAATTTTTCTTGGTCATATGCGGATATGCCTGGACTGGATCATAATCTTATCATGCACCATTTCTCCATAATGCTAGGGGTGAAACTAGTGAAACAAAAGATTAGAAAGATTCATCCACATGTCCCATTATTGGTCAAGAAATAATTGAAGAAACTATTGGATGTAGGGTTCATTCGTTCTATTGACTACGCATAATGGATCTTTAACATTGTAATAGTGTCAAAATTGGATGGACGAATCAGAATCTGTACAGATTTTTGAGATCTAAATAAAGCATGTCCAAAAGATGATTTTACTCTGCCTAACATCGATAAAATTATGGACCTGACAGCTAGGCGCACCATGTATTCACCGATGGATGGATTCTTGGGGTATAATCAGATCATGATCACACTTGAGGATCAAGAAAAGACTACTTTCACATGTCCATGGGGTACTTATTGTTGAAATGTAATGTCGTTTGGACTCAAAAATGTAGGAGTGACCTATCAACAAAAAATGACTACAATTTTTCATGACATGATGCACACTTTCATGGAAGATTATCTAGATGATCTCTTAGAAAAATCATACACACGAGAGGGACATCTAGATATCTTATCTAAAATCTTTGTCAAAATGGAAAAATTTAAGGTCAGACTCAATCCCAAGAAGTGTGTCTTTGGGATTAAATTTGGAAAGCTCTTAGTCTATATTGTTTCAAAAAGAGGAATTGAGGTAGATCAAGTGAAGGTCAAAGCCATAATGGGGATGCCACCACCAAGGAATATCATCCAACTTCAGTCATTGCAAGGACGACTACAATCCATTAGGAGGTTCATTGCACATCTAGTAGACAAGAGTTTTCCTTTCATACATCTTTTACATAAAAATGTTTCGTTTAAATGAGAAGAAAAATGTGAAGCAACATTCAATTAGATCAAACAGTATCTAACGAGTCCACCAATTTTGGTTCCACCAGTACAAGGAGAACCACTCATGTTGTACATTTCAGCCACATAAGTATCCCTGGGGGCATTGTTGGTACACGAGGACAAAATAGGAAAAGAGCAAGCAATATTCTACATCAGTAGGAAATTGACAAGCCATGATCTCAACTACACTTTCATTGAAAAGGATTTTTCAGCAGTAGTGTTTGTATCCAAAAAGTTGTGGCACTATAGTTTAACTCATTCAATGAAACTTGTAGCCAAAATTGATCCATTAAAGTATCTTTTAAGCAAAGCTACCTTAACTAGCAGGTTAGCTAAATGGGTAATGATCCTAAGTGAGTTCAAAATTCACTATGTAGATCAAAAGGAAATCAAAGGATAGGTTATAGTAGATCAAATCATCCAATGCATATCAAATTTCTTGATGGAGATGTTTTCACGACGATGACCAAGCAGTCATGGACACTATATTTTAATGGGTCCTATACACAACATGTCTTGGGGGTAGGAATTATTTTTGTCACACCTCAGGGACATACCATTCCAAAGTCTTATCGATTGATGTTTCCTTGCACCAATAACATAGCCGAATATGAAGCTCTGCTTATTGGAATGAGAATAGCATTGGATTCAAAGATCACATAGCTACAAGTTTATGGTGATTCACAATTTGTCATTAATCAAATAAATGATGACTATCAGACTAAAAATGAAAAGTTAATGCCTTATAAAACCATGGTAGATGATTTGAAGAAGTATTTTTTTGAGATCAAGTTCATGATGATTTTGTGGATCGACAACAAACCTATAGATGCCATGGCTACAATTGCTTCGTTTTGAAAATTGTCAAAAAACTAAGCTCGATATGAATTCCTGGTGGAACAACTATTTTCCCCTACCTATGAAAATCCTGAGATCCTAATCATCTATCACCGGTTGATTCTGATTTCCCTTTATATAGAAAAATCTATCCCTATCTAAAAGCTACTATCTTACCCCCTGATTTGTCCTAGAATTAGAAAATAATTTTTTTATGCCAATCTTCTCGCTATATCCTAATCGCTGATACCCTATACCAACATGGTCTTGATGGTACCCTACTTAGATGTCTTGAACGTGATGAATCTGAAAAGGCCTTGCAAGAAGTTCATGGTGGGATTTGCATGACTCATTCATGTGGATATACCTTAGCTAAGAAACTTGTTAGAACAGGTTATTATTGGCCAACCATGGAAAAGGAATCCTTCACCTTTGTAAAGAAATGTATGAAATGTCAAACTCACGGAAACCTCATTCACGCTCCTACTCAAGAGCTTCAACCCTTCATTACCTCATGGCATTTTTCTCAGTGGGGACTAGAACTGGCTGGAAAAATCCACCCCTCTTCATCAAATGGGAATAAGTTTATAATCACGACAACTAAATATTTTACCAAGTGGATTGAAGTTGCTCCATTAACAACAGTAACCAGAAAGAAAATTTCATCTTTAATCTTGAATTATATCATATGTCGGTATGGAATTCCCAGCTCCATTATCATGGATAATGGAAGACCTTTTAAGAATCAAGATGTTGACGAAATTTGTGAAAGATTTCATATCCAACACAGGTTCTCTACACCTTATTATCCATAGGGAAATGTCCAAATAGAAGCTTCAAATAAGACAATTTTGAAGATCCTGAAGAAGACGGTAAATTATGTCGTCCATGATTGGCATGTCTAGTTAAATCCAACTTTCTGGGCATACAAAACCAACATTCGCATGCCGAAAGGGGCCACCCCATATGCGTTGGTTTATGGAGTAGAAGAAATATTGCCATTGGAATTTGAGATAACCTCACTTTGAGTCTCATTGAAAGGGCTCATAACTGATGAAGACTATAGAGATTCCAGACTACGGGAACTAGAACTACTTGATGAGAGATGACGAAGTGAAAGCAATCACTTGAAGGGTTATCAACAAGTCATGTCACGTAGTTACAATCAAATAGCTAGACCACAAAAATTTCAAGTGGTTGAATTGGTCTTGAAGGAAAATCCTTGCAACCAACAAGATTGGGAGAAGAAAGGAAAGTTTGAGCCCAATTGGCTGGGTCCATTCGTCATCATTGTGGCATATGGTTTGAGAGAATATCAATTATCTACGCTAGAAGGGGACCTGTTCGAAGATCCAATCAATAAAATCCATTTGAAGAAGTTCTATGTTTAGAAAATACAAAAATAGTAGAAAAAGTCATGAAAAAATCCATAAAAAGCATAAACAGTCCTAGAAAAATACAAAAAAAACATCAAAAAAATAAAAAACAAAAAAACAAATTAATACAAAAAAATTAAAAATTAAAAAAATCATTGCCTTGATGAAAACCTGGCAAATGGGCATCTTCCCTGTAACAACAAAAAAAATCACAAAATCGGAAAAAGTGCAATAAAAAAAAATGGTGAAAACCTGACAAACAAGCACTCTTTGTGATTTAGTTGGTTCTTCCATCTATTTAGTTACGTCATGGATCATTTGTACATAGCCATTTTTATCTGCATCAAATTCATCCCTTTCCATCATATGTACATCTTGCGCACAAAATTTCCTAGAAGTGACAAGGATCTCATCATGGCTTGATGATCATTGTTTATATTCCAAGCAATAGGTTGCCTCTAATTGCGAGTCAAAGTGAAAAATCGTTGGGGGCAATCAAATTTTGAGCTTTTTTTTAAGCAGACAAATAGCAACATGCATCAACTATCTGAATATCAGATCAATATAAAAAATCCAATCAAGTCAAGTCAAAACAACTATAAGACATGTCATAGAATAAAACTGAAACAAATTGGACAATCTTGATCCAAATAAAATGATTGGAACACTTAAAGCATAATTTGAACTCTTGTTTTGAAATTTGATGATATCATATCTCTAGAGTGGCTCAATGATGTATTGAACTAGATTCCAAAGGAGGGAGTATGATTTTTCTTTGTTTGTTGTCTATAAGTTAATCATTATTAGTGTGCAAATTTGTCACGAGACATGGTTTACAAAAGTATCATTGATGACATTTCAAATTTGCATAGGAAAAGGATTAACTTATGTTTGTTTATGCAAGCAATACTCAGGTCATCTTGGTTCAATTATACCTCGATGCTTGTATTAACTTGCTATATCAAACATCATGAAAGTTGTACTCAAGACATTATTAGGGAAAATCTACCCTATGATGCTTCTACTAACTTCCAACATATCAAAAAGCTCAATGATGATAAAAAAACATAAATTTGGTTCATAGAATGACAACAGTGTTTAGTTCATTTTGCATAGTTAGGTTTGCATGATTCATATAGATTGCATTCATTTTTCATTTGAATAATAGATTTTTGGAGGTTTGCAAAGATATATATCTCTTTTGAAGTAAATATTGAGTACATTTGTACATTGGCTGAAATCATTTTTACATCATTTTCATTATCATTTTGTATCATTTGCATGTCTAATCATTTATCATTTTCATATCAGTATCATTTCAACTCATTCATTTCATTCATTGTAATTTTCATTTATTATCATCTTTGATCATTGTCATATATCATTTTCATTATCATTTCATTTTCATAACATTATTATTATCATTTCATCATTTTCATTATGATTTGTCATTTATTGATTTATCATTCATTCATCATTTCATTTCATTTTCATAATCATTTTTGCATTACCATTTTTTGCATTATCATTTGTGCTATCATTTGCATATTATCATTTTCACATTCATATTGTTATCATTATATTTTCACATCATTTTCATATCATCATTTTGATGTTCGTTTTCATTGACATTTTCATATCATTTTTATCATCTCATTGTCATTTGAGATATCATATCATCCATATCAAATTTTCACATCATTTTTATTAGTCATTCATTATCATTATCATGAAATTTTCATTTATCATTTATTCATTATCATTTTTTTTTTCACATCCACATAATTGCATCATCATACATAACCATAAATTGGAGAAGAGTAAAATGTATCCATTACATCCATTTCATCATGACATTTTTGCATCCATAATTAATACATTTTTCCATACATCATAAAACATTATATACAAATCATTCACATTTCATTTGCATCATCCATCACAACATATTTTACATATTCATTAATCATAAAGCATGTAAAGGCCATATATAGGTCATCACATCATAAACCATATAAAGTCATAAACATCATCATCATACTATCATATGCATAGACAACATCATCATCACATCATAAAATACATATCATCATGCAAAGATCATTATCCATAAAAATGCATCTTCATGACATAATCATAAAAAACATGGCATATAGAAATAGAAATACATACATAAACATCCATCACATCATAATAAAAGACACATGCATATAGGATCTGAAATCACCATTGTATATCATATAATATCATCAAATAAATGTTCAAAGGTACAATGATATCAAATTTCTAGAGAGATACATAAAATGTGACAAAAATGATATATACGGGGTCATCAATGAGGACCATTAGAGTGAGGACCATGACTACTATTGCCTCTAGAAGTAGAAGGCCTAGCTAGATCTCTTCCACCTATACCACCTGTCTCTCATCTACCTGGTTTTACCACACTCCTGGTGGCACTCTTAGAATGATTGTGAGAGTGAGTGCAAGATCTAGTGCCCGATTATGTATAGGCTATCCTCTGCTCAGGGGGCACCACCTCATAATATCTCATCCTATAGTACTCAACCTCTCGAGTAGTCTCCAGTCCCTCTGCCACAACCTCTCTGATAGAGGTAACCTCCAGAGATCTCAACAATCTCTCTTCTATTCCCTCTACCTGTTGACAACACTACCTAAAACTATCTCGCTCAACCATCAACTGAGCTACCTGTGGGTTTGGGGGTGGTGGTTGTGCCATTTGTTCCTATAGCTATCTGATAGTAACCTAGGCATGTGCTAATTGGCTATGGAGAGCCTGTACTTGTGACTGTAATGAATCAATCTGGACATGTTGCTCATGGGATGGAGCCCTAATAGTAACATGTGATGGACTTGCAACAGCCTGCTAAACTATCCTCACCATCCTTGGCTTGGTACTGATCTGAAATTAAAAAAATGGATGGTCTTCTCCCACCATCCCCATCATCCCCATCATTATCATCATCCTCTTCATTATCATCCTCCCCCTCATCTCTATCAATATCCATATCATCGCCACCACCCACATCCTCTCCTCCTCTGACGGGATGCTCTGCCTGTGCCTGTGCCTCACCCCTCGGCTATCTTTGTGCTCGTTGTAGTACTGGTCCATCTAGTAATGGGGCAAGGTCATCAAGACTTGTCAATATTGGGAATGGGTGTGTATGGAAATATGCTGCATAGTCCTCCGTCATTTGAGCATCTAAAATGTCCAGCCTGTAATCCCAAAACTTTGGTTGTAAACCAAGAAACTCTGCCCTAGCTACCTCATATGGAATGAATGGGCCCCACTCTGCGACATCTTCTATCTACCTCGGATAATGGGAAATGCCCAGTGGAATAAACTGTACTCAGGTGAACTGTCTCAAAACCTGCATAACCAAAAATCTCTAAATAATGAAAGGGGTCCTCCCAATCATATATCTAGATATGCCGCAGGAGGGAAATTCAATATAATCCTCATATCAAGCCTCATAGTCAACATAAGGCCTCTAAATCATAGTATCCATGTCATCTAATACTCTCTACTAGTACTCCAACTTTCCCAGCTTAGGCTGGACAAGTGGACCTGTGTATGCATAAACCTAGGGACAACTGATAGGACGATCTCTCCTTGCAAAGGGGCGGGTGATAGAAATATGCTCTCACACCAAAATCTATAAGAGTGTGACCCCATAAGATATGCTCTTCGCACCTATGTATACCATTTGATGTAAATCATGGTATAGGTGGAATAGCATGCATGAACCCCATGCATACCTAGTCTGATGTAGGATCATGTCCTCTAGAACTCAACCCCACCAATAGACAATCCCTTTGACCTATGGTCAGGACACAAGAAACCACCAATGAATCTAGCCAATACTGAAGGGAGTGGGGCATAACCCTCAACCATATCTCTCCATGGGATCTCATAACCACAAATACATGGATCCTGAAAAACTTGTTGCAAGGCATCTGTCCCCCTAATCTCCTTGTGGTTGTAGACTACAATCTCGCCAACCACTAGGATCCCTAGTATCCTATATACATCCTTAGGTGTGACTGTAATCTATCTAGTGGGAAAATGAAAGTTGTTATAATCAATGTGCCACCGCTCGGCTAAATTTGTCAATATTTCCCTGTTGACCCTATATTGTGGGATCTTAAGCAGCGAACCCAAACCACATTTGGAAATAACTCCATCTCCTGCTGAGACAATCTGGGTATCATCTCCCAAGTCTTGGGAAATCTCTCTCTAATCTAGAGGATATTTAAATCCTCCTATACATCATATAAATACCAATTCAATCACATCACATCATCAGAAAAGTACATCAATCTATCATAAAATCAAGCAATCATGTGAAATCATATCATGCAGGCAAATCATTATTACTATTTGTTTTTCATTTCAGAAAGAAAATTTATCAAAATCAACATCAAAATAAAATCATATCAGTTCATCTCTACTATTTTTTTTTCATCAAGCATGAAGACAAATTTATCAGCCAAATAGAATCTCGTCATCATTTCTATTTATTTTTCATTTCGAAAAACAAATTTATCAGAATGAACATCATGAAATCAATCATTTTACTATTTTTTTTCAACATGAGAACAAATTTATCAAATCATCATCAAAATCAGATCAATTATCCTTGATGCTACTCAATTATATGAAATCAATTGTCTAATATAGCAACAAACATGAGGAAATCACAAATTTATCTTCAAACAATCCAAATCAGCAAAATTTCATGGATGCGCTAAAATAGACAATCAATGTGCCAAATCAACAAATGCGCTAGTTTATCCATGAATGTGCTAAAATGGAGGGTAAATACGCTAATCCAACGTATGTGCTACTCTATCCGATGTATGTGCTAAACTATCAAATCTATGTGCTAATCTAGGCTATGCACCAAATCCCTAAACGTATGTGCTAAATCGACCTATGTGCTATTCTATCAAGAAAATACACTAATTTGTGGCATATATGTGCTATCCTAGATGTGCTAAACTACCTATCCTATGTGCTAATTGAGGGCTTGCATGCGCTAAAATGCAATTGTATGCGCTAAAACAAGAAATGAAAATTTCAAAAATTCAAAAAACATGTGAAATTCAAGCAAAAATTCACAAAGTTGGTTTCAAGATCTTAGCGAAGGTCCATATGCAGCTAGTCTCTGATGCTATTGCACTCTCTTGAATATGTGTCACTCGTAATGGATCACCATCTCAATTCTAATATCTCATAGCTCTATTTTCACCCAAATGCAACTGTTGAAATGACAAGGACTTTTACCTTTTTCCACCTTTTAAGGGGGTAAATATGGTAAGGTTATTTTTATTTTTCACTATGTTGAGTGCTATTTCAGGAGATAAATCAGCGAAATTGTGTCAAATTATTCAAAATCTTCGAATCATCATCAAAAATTTTAAACTCACGATTTATCTCCGAAGGGGGCATATAGCATCATCAATCAATTTTTCAAAGTTAGGGGCAAAATTTTTGTATACAATTTTTTCTTTGAAGCAATGCATAAAACACATCACTTCAAAGAGGGGAAAAATGTATACATCTAAAAATGTACACATTAAATCAAGCCTAATAATTAATTAAATGCGAATTATTTAATTAATCTTCTAAAGCCAGCTACATATAAATAAATTTAATTATTTATTTATATCGTTCACTTTCTAATTCTTCTAATTTAATTAAATAAATAATTTTATTTAATTATTGTCATTTTCTTTTATTCCTCTTAATTAATTAAATAAATTTTATAATCTATTTAAATTAATTATCATATTACTTTAAGTTTAAATTTTTAAATTCAAATAAAAGATCTTCCTCTAAATTCATCATTATTTCTAATTCTTCACTTCACATATAATTAAATATTTTAAATATTTAATTAAACACCTTTTTCACTTCTCACACATAAGTAAGTAGTTTAAATATTTAATTATGGAAGCTTCTAAATTCATGTCACAAATAATTAAATAATTTAATTATGGATTTATCTTCAACTACCAACTAACTCCTCTTAACCAAAATTGTCAAATGGCTACTTTCCTTCATTTTTGAATGGAAGAGGTTGTGTAGGAGGAAACATTTTCCCTCTTTCTCTCTAGCTTCCATATTTCTCTCCAACTTCTCTATCTTCCACCGTTCATCTTACCAGGCTTGATTTCAACCATTGATCTTTGCCAACTAGGATTTTGCCTCCAAAAGTCTATAAATACAACCTCTTTGTGCTTTGAAAATGATCCAATCCAATCGAATATAGCATGAGCATTATAGTTGCATTATTGAGCACTTAGCAATCTTATTATCCTATATTTCTTGAGCATAACATAGCATCTCAACTTTATAATTTTAGCATAAGCAATGATGGAAAATTATCTTGCATAATCTATTTTAGTTTCATATCTTAGTTTCCTTATCTTATATTAATTTAGTGTAGAAATGCATATTGCATATAATCTCATTCTCTAGGTTGTCATTCTATCAAGATACTGCTTATGCAATCTAAGAGCAAGCAGTTTACAATGAATCCTTGGAGAAAGAGGACAATGAGACATCTTTAAATAATTTGTTGTGTTTAGAGTTTGTTTATTTCCTAACTTATATTTCTTTAATATAATGTCGTATTGGTGTGTTTTTTTAACTATTTAGTTAATTCCACTTATTCGCACAAACAGTAAAAAATGTGACAAGAGACATGTTGATTGGTAAACTAGCTACCTTTGAGTTTAGTGAATTTGGTGAGTCTACTCCTAAGCCATAATTTGCATTCAAAGGTACTGTATCAAGAAAAAGCCAATAACGATATGATCTGGGACAAAGTTCCAGAAAAACATTCAAATGTGACGATGAGATGAAAAAAATTGAAGATGAAGAAAGATAGCTAGAAGATTTGGAAGCATTGATTGTGAAAAGAGAATCTAGAGGACATGGTAAGTATAAAGGAAAGCTACCTATTAAATCTTTCTCTTGTAGTAAGATAGGTCATTTTGCATCAAGGTGTCCTGAAAGAGTTTCTAAGTACAAACCTGACAAGTCTAGATTTCAAAATAAATGTTATTATGTTGAAGAAGGTGTTACCAGTGATGAATCTGATAAAGAAACTAGAAATGAATATGGATGGGTATTCATTTCTATCAAGGAAAATGGTGCGGTGTCCACTGAATCTGCTAGTGATAAGAATATTGAGAAAGCTCTTGGAGCCAGAATTGATGAAAAAGATGAGTGGGTGATTGAAAGCGGATGCTCATGTCATATGACTGGTGACAAAAGAAAGTTTCTAAGCTTGGAGAAGTATGATGGTGGTGTTGTAAGATTTGGAGATAACAATGATGGTGTGATTTGTGGCAGAGGCACTATTTCTCTTGGTGGTAAATATAATATTGATGATGTCCTTTATGTTGAAGGATTGAAGCATAATTTGTTGAGTTTTGGACACATGGTAGACAAGGGATACAATCTTTAGTTCAAAGATGGAAAATGAAGTATATTGGGAAGCTCTAGAAATATAATTTCTTTAGGTACAAAGACAAGAGGTAACATTTTTCACTTAAGTGCTGCAAGTGAAATTTGTTTAATTTCTCAAGTTGATGTAAGCTAGTTATGTAATAGGAGGTTGTGTCATGTGAATTTTGATAACATTGTCAAAGTAAGCTCCACTCAAGTAGTCAAATATATACCTAAGTTAGTGAAGCCTACTAACACTATATGCAAGGAAGGTTAGATGGGAAAGAAAACAAGAATTTATTTTCAGAGTAAACATCATCATTCTAATTGTGTACTAGAGATGGTACATACTGATCTATGTGGTCCATCCAGAATCAGAAGTCTACAAGGAGAAAGGTACTTTATGTTGCTTACTGATGATTACTCTAGGACGATATGGGTTTCTTTCTTAAGAGAAAAACATGAAGCACTAGAAAAGTTCAAATGTTTCAAAGCTATGGAAAAGGTGGTGAATTCACTTCTTAGGAGTTCAATTCATTTTGTGAAGAACATGAAATCAAAAGAAAATTATTTGCTCCTCGGACCCTTCAACAGAACAGAGTTGTTGAGAGAAAGAACAAAATAATTCTAGATGTTGCTAGAACTATATTGTTGGAAGGAAATGTTCATCATATCTATTGGAGAGAAGCTATAAACACTGTTGTGTATACTATCAACTAGGTAAATTTTAATGGTAATTATTGTAAGACTCCTTTTGAGCTGTGGTTTGGTTATAAGCCTACTATTAAATATTTCAAAATATTTGGAAGTAGATGTTATATCAAGAGAGATGCAAATATTGGAAATTTTTATGCTAGAAGTGATGAAGGAATCTTTCAAGGTTACTCTACTAAGAGAAAAACTTATTGGTGCTACAGTAGAATATTGAAGAAAATGGTTGAAAGTGCAAATGTGAGAGACACTATTAGATCATCCAGATATTGTGGATATGAATCAAATGATCAACAAGATAGTACAGATAATGGAAATAATGCACAAACACATAATCAAGTTCAAATTGTTCTGGTGAATCAAGAGAATCATGAAGGAGAAGCTAGTGGAAGTGCAGAAGAGAGAACAAAAGAACTAGAAGTTAGAGAGAATCCCAAAGTCCCAAGGTATGTAAAACGAAATCATTTTGAAAATTAGATCATAGGAGATAAGAATAAAGGTGTGCAGACTATAAGGAGAATTGCATAAGAGTATTTCCCAATTTCCAAGACTGAACCTAAAAATTTCAATGAAGCATGTAAAGATGAATATTGGATGGAAGAAATGATGCAGATAGAGAAAAATGATGCATGGATTCTTTTTCCCAGACCTCAAGATAAAAATTTTATTGGAACCAAATGGGTCTTTCAGAATAAGTTGAATGAAGAAGGTGAAGTGGTCAGAAATAAAGAAAAACTTTATGTAAAGGATACTCACAAATGGAAGGTATTGATTTCGAAGATTTTTTTGCCCCTATTGCTAGAATTGAAGCTATGAGGTTATTTATTTCTTATGCTACTTTCAAGAATTACAAAGTGTATCAAATGGATGTGAAGTTAATATTTCTAAATGGTGAATTAGAAGAAGAAGTTTATGTTGAGAAACCAGCTGGATTTCAATTGACTGATAAAAAAGACATGGTTTGTCAGTTGAAGACAACACTATATAGACTCAAACAAGCCCCTAGAGCCTAGTATGCTAGATTGCATAAATACTTGTTGAAGCTTGGATTCAATAAAGGTACTACTGACAACAATTTGTATTTCAAGATGGATCATAATAAAGAGTTGATTATTGAAGTTTTTGTTGATGAAATCATTTTTGAAGGTGATGATGATTTATGCATGAATTTTGCTGATGAAATGAAAAGTGAGTTTAAGATGTGAATGATTGGAGAGCTGAAATTCTTTTTAGGATTAAAAATTACTCAGTTAGAGGATGGAATATTTATATCTCAGTCCAAATATGTCAGAGAGTTACTGAATTTTTTTGGCATGGAAGACTCGAAGCTTGTAGATACACCCATGGTAACTAGATGAAAGTTAACACATAATGATGATTCCCTAAGGCCAATAAAACAAGGTACATGTCAATAATTAATCGATCACTATATTTGACTCAGACTAGAGCAGATATTATGAATGTTGTGTGTATGGTTGCTAGATATCAAGTTGATCCAAAGGAATCACATGCGACTATAATAAAGAGAATTTTCAGATACTTGAAAGGAATAGTTGATTTTGGTCTTTGGTATCCTAAGGATGATGATATTACTCTGAATGCCTTTACAAATGTAGATTGGGCATGAGATGTGGATGATAGGAAAAGTACAAGTGGTGGTGCATTCTTCTTGGGGAAGAAGTTGGTGTCTTGGCTAAGTAAAAAGAAGAATTACATTTCCTTATCTACTGCTGAGGCATAATATATTGTTGCTGCAAATAATTGGACTCAAGTATTATGGATGAAATAGATGTTGAGAGATCTTAGAAATGAGTATAATGAGCCTATTTCTATATTCTATGATACTCAAGTGCCATAAATATTTCCAAGAATCTGATGTTACATTCAAAGAAAAACATATATCTATCAAGTATCACTTTTTGAGAGACAAAGTGAGTGATAAAGAAGTCAGATTGGAATATGTTCCCACTAAGGAACAAATTATAGATATATTCACTAAATATTTGCCTAAGGATACTTTTGAGTATCTCAAAGAAAATTTAGGGGTGATTTCCCCTCCTATTATGAACTAAGATGGAAGTCTTTGCATCAATCTGTGCACTCATAGTCATATCTTGTTTCAGATTGATGTTATGGTGGATTATACTCAGGGGGAGTAGTCAGATGATTTAGATATGTGGTTCAAATTTTTGTACCTTTTCCATTGATGTCAAAGGGGGATAAGAGAAATGTGAAAAACCTTTGAGGAAGAAAAGGGGAGAAGAGTAATATAAGAAGGAGAAGAATAGTTTGAGAAGAGTTAGTTGTGTTGATGGTATTTTTCACATCATGTGTTGACATCAATGCCGAAGGGGGATATTGTTGGATGTTGTGGTTGTGTTGCTAATATGTGGTTTTCATTGATGTCAACACTATTAGCATTGATGATTCTCAAGGCTGTATCGAAGATATTGAGAAAATTAGAATAAATATGTTGTAGGCAGTTTGTGAAGCTGTGAAGATCAGAATGGTATAAATTTGCGTACATTGATAATCAAAATTCGCACATCAAGGGGTTTTTTGTTGAGCCTATCTAGTATGTTGTCTGAAAGTTTTAGTGGTACACATCAATATTGAAGAAAGTTATGAGTTTATGAGTTCCTACCATTATTATGTTACTATAGTAGGTGTTTCTAGAAGAAGAGAATGCAATTATGGTAAATTTAGTTGTTGTGTATGCTATTGTGATGTTTTTGGATCATTCTCTATCATTGTGGTACATTTGTGTTGATCGGTGTGTTCGTAATCAAATATTTTTCCTTTGTGTGTTCAAGTTTCCATGTTCTTGGTCAAAATGATGGTGGTAGTGTGTTGCGGATCCTTGTGGATTAATATTTTAATGTTTGGCATGTTTGAGGATACTGATTTAGGTATTCTTTATGATGTGACCAACTTAGGTTGGTGCACATTGAGATTTGTTCATGAATTGGTCCGACAATTTGTAATTCATCTATTCTTTATTTGTGGTCGACAAAGTTGTTGATGTAAATTCATGTAATGAATATATAAGAGTAATTGTTTCTTCATTTTGAAGTGTGTGAGGTATTATCAGTGAATGTATGCAAAGTGTATGTGAAAATAAAGATCATATCATTCGCTTTTAGAGTAGAGTGTGAGGAAGATTGAGCGAAGTGTGAAGAAGTGTTTTGTGCCTAACCATAATTGTCATCAGGCTTTTGTAGAAGCTAATTTCTTAGTTCAACCTCATCAGATGGATTTAATCTTATTGTTTTATGTAACGTAGTGAGCCTTCCATTTGAGAAGTGAGCTCTAGGTAGTGTGCTTGAATGCATGTGCATTCCTTATTCATTTTTCATTATACTTCTAATAGGGTATAATCTTGTGGACTAACATCCACCATGGTTTTTCCCCTAACGGGGTTTCCACATATACAATCTTGGTGTTCATGTGTTTTTGATTCATGCTTTCACTGTTAATTACCAGATCTGAGATTAAAGGTTTTTAAAGGTTAAATAATTTTGAATTCTATCTTAATTGATTCACTCCCACTCCCAATCGTTTATCCTTGTTTTTCCAACACCAAATATTGCTCAAACACCTCAAATATTGAATCATTAACACAATTGCATCACATCCAAATTTAAAATCTAACATTTAACTATAATTCCAAAGCAATTTCTCAAATATTTGGAAAAATAAGAACCATGCAAAGTGAATAACACAAGAAAGAACACCAAAGAACAATGTCTTTACTTATATTCAATCACCCAAATTTGCAACAATTAAAGTATCCACAATGTTTCAACACTTTCTCTGAAAAAATAATAAATCTTCTATCAATTCTCCCTATTCCAACTATGTCCAACCCTTTCAAATGAAGCATAGGTCACAATTTATAGAGAAATTACATTTAGGGTGGCCCAGAATTAGGGCTACAAATTAGGTTCACCAAATACATCGGCTAGGAGAGTTTTTAAAATAATATAAAATTACATTTGACCTTTCAAATAAGTCCTAGGTTGGCCTAGACCTTTATAGAAACATTCTCCCTATTGGAACAAATTTTGAGGTCGCCCCTCCTTGCTATAAAGTCAATTGACTGACACTTTTCCCTAGGTCGCCCGAGGCTAGACGTTTTCTCCCTCTTTGTTGGCTTGAAATTTATTGGAAAAATCCTTGAATTTCTCCAATATATCCCCCATATCTGATGGATTTGGACCTGGAATGAATTTAATCATTGTTTTATGATTTTTGTATTCCTCCAAATACTGGGGTATCACCTTATTCCACTCAATATGTAGCTCATGCTATTTATCCAGTTTTGAAATGTAAATTGTTGCATCCTCTAAATTTTCCTTATTAATGGGAGCACTATTATAAGGGGAAATAATTTTGTGCCACCATGATTGTAATCTATTGACATTCATGTTCTTTTGACCAAATTTCCTTCTCCCAGTCATTATCTCCAAAAAAATGATACAACTGTCATATATTTCTTTCATTTTCCCTTGTAGCTTCAATATTTTCTTCCACACCTTGGAGAGGAGTTCTTTTCTATAGTTCTATATTTCAATCCACTCCTTCACCTTTCCAATTTCATCTGGAGAAAAGACATTCAACTTAGCCAATTCATCCTTAGGTACCTAAAAAATTTTCTTCAGTTCTTCCACCATCGATTCATCCACCTTATTACAATTAGCAACAAACTAGGAGGTGTCTTCAAGATATTCAATAGCCTTGGAATGAATGCCAAAGATCTGCTTTATTGATTCATCACCCCTCTTGGTAACCTCTTGAATCCATTCATGGGTGTTATGTGTTGTGGATTTAAATCTTTCTATTTCTGACGCAACCTCCTTTGGTAGCAACGCTTCTAGGATTGAAGAACCGCCATCAATATTGACCCGCAGAGGCTTCATTAGATGCTAGACATGTGTAAAAATCACTTAGCTGCTTCTACAACTTCTCCTTTTCCTTTGTTTCTTTGTCCAATCTTCTTAATTTTTCTTGAGAAGATTCTTGGAATTATTTCTTTACCTATTCCTTGGTGGTTGGCCCTAAATTAATAGTTTTTACTTTATAATTGGAGGGCCTAACCTAATCTTTAAAATTATCACTTGTTGGAACTGCTACATGGATAACCCTGTTATTAGAGTCATCTCTTGAGATTTTAGAAATTGTCCTAGTTATTTTCCTTTGCTTGGGCTGCCCCCATTGCTAAAGCAATTTATCCCAGTTGAGAGTTTCTTATTGGACAATAATTGGCTTCTTACTAAGCCTTTTCTCCAACCATCCAGGGACAGTAAGTTTCTCAGCTACTACCTCCTTTTTTAGGCTTTCAACCACATTTTATCCAACATTCTTTTCTCCTTTTGGTTGATCTTCTTGTTCCTCTTTGTCTAGGTGAGGATTGTCAACAACTTCTTTCGTATTCTCCTCTGCCTCTGGATGATCCTTTAGTTCATCAATTATCACCTTCTCTAGAGACTTGGGTGGCTTTTCTTTATGCTCCAGAGGTAGATTGTTTCATCTCTTGCATAAATTTCCTCCATTCTCAACTTTTAGGAGTAGAAATCTCTTGATCTTCAACTTCAAGATGTTCAGGATAATATGATATATTTCATTCATCGTGGGCAGCTTCCTCTAAAATTTGCACATTATGAGGAGAAAGAGGAGGGGAATTATTTCTTGTAGCTGCTCTCTTCATGACATCAATAGTAGGTGCCTCTTTATTCTGTACATTTTCTTCTACATTTTTCATCTCTTTCACAGGAGATTCCTTGTGATTGGGAGAGTTTCTTCTAACATAAACTTGAGGCTTCTCCCTAGAAATTTCTACATCAACAACTTTTTCTAAAGAAAGAGCATCAATGGTCACATCACCTTTCCTTGCCTTAGCAGCCTTTTGTCTTTCTATGAATAACCTTCACTTCCTCACTAGTTGTGAATTTTCACCTTCTTCTACAATAATGCCCACCCAAGGAACCTTCTTTGTTTTAAGAGATAGCCTCTCCCCTTGCTTCACTTGTTTCTGTCTCATGGTCCTCCTCTGATGGATGCTGGTCTTTCTTCCTCTTGAACATCCTCCTCATGAGGCTCAATAGCATCAACATATTTATCAATTTCAATATCTTCTTCAGATTGGGACTCTAAATCTCCCATAAAATCATAGGTGATTTTGGTCCCATCCACCTCTAGCTCCAACACCTTATTTTTTACCCACAACCTTGAATATTTCTTAATGGATGCAATTACCTAGTCTAGATCTGTTACTTCCTCTTTCGAGCAGTTGATTGGTGGTAGAGGGGAAATTCTATAAGGCTCATAGTCATGGTGTTGAATTAGTTCCACATCATCATCTAAGATCTGGTCTGGGACCTCAACTATTCTATACAACTTGATTAGTTTGAGAGGCAACCTGTAAAATCTCCTTTTGAAAATCTCAAACTTATCCCAAAAATTATCCCAATAGTCCTCAATGTGGTCCTTATGACTAAACTCTATATTGGCCTACTTCATGGCCTTGCTATATGGATCAAACTTATTCCTATTGGTATGAGAATACAACTCAAATTATGCCATCACTTTTTCAAAATATTGGGCACTCTGAATAGAAGGGCATGCCTCCAAAATTCCCATCCTCAATGAATTTTTTTCTTCCAGCCCTTTCTTTTGCAACTCCTACTGTAGGATTTCCTCAAAGCCTACCATTTGTCTTGTCAGTTCTAACATTAGAAGTTTGTTGTTTAGATACCTTAGTAATCTGAGTGGAACAATTGGAGATCCTTGTACCCAGATGTATGTGAACCTTTGAAAGTGTATAAACTATTGCCCATATTCCTTGATCAAGTCCATGGCATCAAAAAAGACCCTGACATGGAGAGAATATTGCGACAACCTAGGAATGTACATGAAAAGTGCATCATTTTACCTCCTATAATTGGTTTTTTTATGCTACAAAATATAGACTAGACATGAAGTCATAGTGAATCTCTTGGTCTCTTGTACACTTCTTAGTTGGGCATCCAAATTTTTGCTTATGATTGTAACCCAATGACAATGCTTGTTAGCCACAATCTATGTAATGGGGTAGAACATTCAATTTTGAAAGATGTGGGCTTCTTCTACTCCCATGATGTTTCCCAAAAGAGTTATGATATCATGATATTCCATTTTAAAATCACTCCTATGTAATTGTTTGGGTAGCTTGGAATAGTGCGGCTTAGGCTTCAATATCCAAGAGTTGTTCATTATTTCCAAAGCCCTATTGGGGTCTTCATCATAAAACTTTATTGCTTCTCCAATGTTAATTTCCTCAATGAGCTTGTGATGTGAGGCAATATCAAACACCTCTGCAATAGAATCTTCAGTAATATTTTCCATGACTCTTCCTTGTGGGCCAATTATAATTCTTGTTCTAGAGTCATAGTGCTTTGTGTATCAATGGGTTATTTTTTAAGTAAAGGTTTATCAGATTAGATTAAATAAATAAAAACCCAAAGAAGTTATGAAGGAAAAAGGAATAAAATAAAAAGAATGATTATACCATATATTCATTGAAGCTTCCATGATTCACCTCCATAGCACCTTCTAGCTAGAAATGTATGATTGTTGCCCTCAGATCGAGTGTGTGAGAAATTTGACTATGACAATGTCCTATGCAAGTTTTCAAGGATTTGAATGACAAAAGACTATGCCTATGAAAAGTGATCAAATCAAATAAGCCAAAAAACAAAGTAAAATCTAAGCATAAAATTTTTATAATAACGAAGTCGTCCTGAAATTGTGAGCAAAATTGACATTTTATAGAAAATGCAATTTTGGATGGACGAACAAGATTAAAAGCTAACAAAGGCTAAAATCAGTGGATGAGATTCCATGTGACAATCCCTAATTAGGGTTAGGGAAATATTGTTAAATGAGTGGTCAAGATGTCATTTGATAAAATCAAATCGATAGTTGAGAATAAATGTGATAATTAGTCAAAAAGATAAAGATTTTTGAAAATCAAGAAGATAAGAGTGGTTGATTTGTAAGATTCGAAAAATCAATAAGATAAGAGTTGAACTGAAAAGAAGATTTGGAAAATTAAGAATTTTCTCAATTACTTGATTTTTGGAAGAAGATTACCATTTTGAATTAAATTAATTCAAAACAAGGATTTTATGTGACAATAAATAATCTTTCTCAGATTATTTACTAAAATGAAGTGACAGTTAATAAAACGAAATCATTTTAAATAATTTCATTTATTTAAAATGAGAGAAATGTTAAATTAGGTAATTAAATAATTAAACATAATTATTTAATTTAGAGGATTATGACAGATAATTAAATAAATTAATAAATTCGTTTAATTATGAGAATTAATGACATATTAAATAAGAAAATAGATTTCATTTATTTAATAATCAGGAAGAGTAAATGAATAAAGGTAATTAAAAAAATTAATAAATAAATTTAATTGTAAGAAGACAATAGACAATTAATGACGTATTGAATAAATAAATATAATTTATTTATTTAATAATCATGAAGAATACAATAGACATGAATTAATTAAATAATAATGAATTACTTAATTAATAGTCGAATGTGGACCAAGGACATAATTAAATGTCATAATTATGCTAGGATGAAAGTGGTAAAATAGAGCTTGCAAGCCTAGGTCATTTTTAAGTGTCTACATTTTTCCCCTCTTTGTCATAATGTAGCATGTCACGTTGTGACAAAGAAAATAAGTCAGAAACATGCCCTAGCAAAGGTATAGAGTATTGATGCCCCCTCGGGATTTTTTTTGAATTTTGGCCAGGTGATAGAAAAATTTGGAAAGTGTCCCAATAAGTCAATTTAATAAGCAAAAAGACAATGGCGCAAATGGTTTCGGATTGTGACATGTTTATCCTAACTCTATTTTTGGGATATCTCACGACTCTATACATTATATTTTTGATATGATATACATGATGCAGTTTTGATGTGGTCTATATATGATGTGATTTGATTTATGAATTTATGACGTATGATGGATGATTTAGATATGATGCATTTATGATGACTGATGGTATTATTTATATGTCCTATCATGTATGTCCTATGCTGGTTACTTATGATGTGATTCCATGATAATACCATTTTTATTTGTATGTCACACTGATGTTGCGCCATGGATGATCATGATATGCATATTATATTTATTTGAATGGCTGTCATGTTTATGATTATGATAATGTATGACTATATATAATGCAATATGTAATGGAATGTTTATGGTTTTTATGATCATCTCAATGATGATGTATGGATCTAATGCAATGCCTATTTGATTATGTATGCACTTTATGTTTTTGTATGTCATAGGATATTATCGGGAAATGGACGAGAGAAGATGACTAGACAAAAGGAGATGCATGTTAGTTCCTAGATCAAATCCTTCAAAACCTTACCATAGGATTTTAATATTTATTGCTCTTAATTGTCATTGGGAAGATTATTGTAATGGCCAACAAACACCATGATATGACATAAATTAAGATATGCAAGGTCATACCATCACATAAGACAAGTAGTCGCAGACAAGGGTGATCATGAATCATACTAAGAGCACAATTGCCCTAGTATTTTTGTCATAACCAACCGGAAGTAGAAAAAGATAAGAAGGACAAGCCATGAAATGTCGTTGCTTCTCTAAATCCTGTTTCTAGGACATCCTCGAGAAACTAGCAACATAATTTCCAAAAGAACAAAAAATAAAGCCATTATCATGATATGTCACTATTTTTCTAAATCCCGTAGTCAGGACATCACTAAGAAAATAGTAACATGAGTGTCAAAAGACAAGACAAACACCACGAGATGTTGTTGTTTCTCTAAATCATGTTGTTAGATCTCGTTAAAAAACTAGTAACATGATGAAAAATATAAAGACAAGTGCCAAGTGTTTGCCAAGTGTGTTTGAATGCCAAGTGTTTTAATGTCAAGATGTCCAGTTTGATGATGTCGAGATGCTAGGGTGTCAAGGTTTTGATGATGCCAAGATGCCGAGTGCTGAAGATTTCTAAATTCAGGAAGGACACATCCTGCATAATGTTGATGTCAAGAGGATTGATCCCTAAATGCCAAAATGAATCTCTCGAAATGCTAGGTGATAGTGACAATGCCTAGGAAGGACACATCCTAAGGCATAAATGACATAGGTTGTTCTTCAAAAGGACACATCTGAAAGAACATTGATGTCGAGAGGAATGATCCTTAGATGTTGAGAGGATCCCTCAAAATGTCAGATGGAAGTGATGATGCCTACGAAGGACACATCCTAAGGCATAAATGACAGGGGCTATTCTTTAGAAGGAAATATATGAAAGATAACCAAGAATTAACAGTTTGACCAATTGTGATGATTTGACTGAAGATGACTTGTATTGACTACAAGTCAATGTTGACGTGTTGGTGTGATTGTCATGCTAAATAAATGACTGCCATAATTCATTTTAGGAGTTTTCCATTTTTGGAAATGACTTTTCCTTACTTGAAGAATTTTGACATGTGTGCCAATGTAGTGCCATTAACCTTAATGGATTGACCTAGTGCAGCCTCAGGGGCTCATTGAAAAATGCCCTTGCCTACATCATACACTCAGAGACCTTGTAGTTCAACACGACCAATGAATTTGTCTTGTTGACCAAAGATTGAGCCATGATTTTATTTTGATAAACCTAAAAGGACTGACCTAATGTCTCAGGGACTCAAAGATGAGTCTTGCCTACGTACCAAATGCGTAGAGACAATGTAGTTCAGACGAATGACAAAGATTGACTGATTCAATAGAATTGACAAGACATGACTCCATCTTTGTGATTTCAAGATATTTTGGATGTTTTTGTCTTTTCTTGGGACTTTTTATGATGTTTTTTTCCTTTTTTTTAGGACTTTTTATGATGTTTTGTCTTTTCTCAGGACATTTTCTAATGTTTTTGTCTTTTCTTAGAACTTTTTATGATGTTTTTGTCTTTTCTCAGGAATTATTACAATTGTCCAGACCATGTACAATACCCACTGCAGTCATATGATAAAACATTTCCCCTAGTTAGGTTCAAGACTTAGACAATTTTAAAGGACGTGAAAGGGATATGCATGGGGTGCCAGATGGACAGTATGCAGGACTTTGATGTCAACCATTTGTCAACCATGAGAGAAAGGGTATGATGCCATGGCAGACATCATGGTGGTGATGAAAAATGTGTTCATCATAGGCCAAGACAGATAAAGTAATAGTAGATGGCAGAGCAATGATTGGCTACGCATGGCACCTGTTTGCCAAGTTTTCACCATGGTACTTATCCAAAGCACCTGTTTGCTAGGTTTTCACTATTGGATCAATTATTTCTCTTTAATATTTTTTTCATTTTTCAATTTTATTTTTTTTGGTGTCACCAAGATGCCTGTTTGCCAAGTTTTCATTAGGGTGACAATTTTTTATATTTTATTTTATTTTTGTATTTTCTAAGGTATTTAGATCGACTTTCTGATGCTATGCATAGAATTTGTAGAGATGTAGACTATTGATAGGCTCCGCCAGTTGTTCACCATTTGGAGTAGCCAGCTGATATTCTCCAAAACCAAAAGAGGATATGATGACGTAAGGACCCAACTAGTTTGGTTCAAAACTTGCCCGACTTTTCTCTTTCTGCCTGATTCTTAGGGTTCTGCATGAGGACTAAATCACCAATGTCGAACTTCTTGACCATGAATCTCTTTTTGTAACTACGACAAAGACAGTTCTGATATGCCCGCAGATGGTTCAGGGAATTATTCCTTCTTTCCTCTAACATCTCTAGCTCATGTAGGCGCGACTATCTATACTTCTCATCATCATTGATACCCTTTAGGGTGACTTGTAAGGAAGTAATTTCAACCTCAATGGGCAAGATGGCCTCAGCTATAAAGACCAGGTTGAATGGAGTGGCTCCCGTAGGCGTACAAATGCTTGTGCGATAAGCCCACAAAGAAAGGTTGAGCTGAATATTCTAGTCACGACCATCATCATTTACAGTATTTTTAAGGATTTTAACGATGGTTTTATTTGAGGCCTTGGCTTGACTGTTTCCCTGTGGGTAATACAAAGAGGAAAAATGATGTTGGATAGGAAATTGCTCACATAACTCACGAATGTCTTAGTTTTTAAATGAACATCCATTGTCAGGTGATAATGGATTGTGGAAGACCATACCGGAAAATGATATAGTTAAGAATGAATTTGGAGATTTGTTTGTCAGTTATGTACGTCAAGGGGATGGCTTTGATCCACTTCACAAAATACTTAGTGGCGGTGATGGTTAAGCTCTGATACCACTTTGATGTAGAGAAACTACAAACTCAACCACAAACCTTCATGGTTCTTCAAACAAAACTCTATTAGGAGAAGGTTAAATTGAACAAGCATCTTTGATTTACTTATCTTTTCAACTTATTCCACAAGGCAAAATATCAACAACCCAAGTATGCTTGCTTTCAAATCTTTACCAGACCTTAGTACACTTTATTCACCTTTATTTTGACAGGAACAAAGCTAAAACACCTTCTTACAACATTGTTTCATCAGATTTCTCAATTGCTTGCACTAGAAGACCAAATTTGCTTGTAAGTACCAAAACACTAAATCGGGTGTATATTGCAAACCACATTGAATCTCTACAATATAAATACATTTTTGGAAACCCATTTCAGCCTTATTAAACATACTTCAACAGCAGGTGCTGGTGGTTTGAAAAGAATCAACATAAAATTGACTATCCCATTTCAATCATAGGCTCAATTAGGCCAAAATTACAAGGGAGGTCACCATAAAACAACTCCAAACCACTAAATAACCTGAAACAGTCCTAATTCATGTTGAAAAACTCAAGATTCAACAAAATTTAGGAAGAAAGAGGCCCCATAAAATGCTGATCCAACAAACCCTTGCTTTTTTGCTCAAAATTAGCTTAATGAATGAGGGTTTCAAGGAAATATTCTCTCCAAACTTTCTTCCTCATTGAAATTTATTCAAAAAAAACCGTTTTTTTGGTCTGCACCAACTGTATAAACCCACTCCCAACTGGTTTGCATGCTTTCACATCATTTTCTATCATGGAGCCATTCATTTTCATGAAGAAATCACTGTTTTTGTATCAGGACAGCAACTCTCACATTGTAATCTCGCCTTTCCCTACACAAATAAACAAAAAGACAATCTAAATCATCCTATCTCACTCTACTCCACCATTCTACAATTCCTACTTTGGTGGAGTAGAGAACATTTTCCTATTTGACTCTCAAAACCTTACTGCTTTTAAGCTAGTTTTGAAAAAATTGACAATAACCAGCACCAAACTCAAATGTAACCTCTCAAGCCTACTTATTTTGATGGTACACCTATTCCAATAAGAAATCACAACAAATTTATAACCCAAGAACTTCTGTGCAGTCCGTATAGGACTGGTAATTGAACAAAAATCAGGAAAAACACTGAAACAAGGGACTTTATTTCCTAAAAATGAACAAGATTACAAACAATCTTCCTCTTCCTTTCTTTTTCAAACATTTAAAGAAGTTTCCTAGTTCATAACTACCTCCTCAACTACTTCCATCGGCCTATTCCTCTAACTACTCATCATATATTTTTTTGATTTTCCTTGCTATTCCTTCAATTTTAGCAACTTTCCATAATCCAATATTTGCAAGATTTGTATTTTCATCCCTTTGACCACCTTGGACCTATTACATGGCTTGAATACATTCAAATTGGACTTTACATGGCCTTGACACATTATTTTAAACTTGAACACACAAATTTTACAAATTAGCCTTTTGAAGGCATTTAAAAAAAAATCAAGGTGCTCCCGCACCACCATTTGACGAGGTAGGATGGATCTTTCCCATGAGGTCGAGTCCCCATTGTGTGAAGTGCCAAGGAGAAGTGATCAACCAAAGTTCCTGTGCTGGAGCATGAATTAAATCACTGTGAATCTAGCATTGGTGACAAGTCCTGACATATTCTAGTGCATCTTTTTCAATGGTTAGCAAATAGTAACCAAGTCTCGTTATCTTCCTGACCAGAGTAGGACCACTCGAATGAGACTTGTATATACCCTCATGTACTCATAAGGATATGCATGCTTCATTGGTGTTGAGACATCTAAGGAGGGTGTCATCAAAGCTACGACGGTAATGGATGTCACTGATGATGGCATATCTTGCGGCTTTTCGAATAAAGGACTTCATCTGGTTATTGGATAGATTAGGGGAAATGTCTAGGACTTAAGGTAGTCATGAATGTCTTGGTACTAGGGAGAATCAAGATCGACAAGCTCACCAACCATCTCTAACTCAGGAATATCATAGGTGGGGACCAACAGCTGTTCTATCAAAAATTCTAGCTGACGCATATTGCTTGGAATGTCGAGGAGAGAGCCTATTGTAGCCATGGGATTTGCCACCTTGTTTTGTGTTCTCAAAAATTTCTCAAAAGTCACCATGTGAAAGTATGTCTGGAAGCTGTCAACCATTCATTCATAGGGCCTTAGTTTCTCATCTTTTGTGTCATAGTCACTGTTAACTTGGTTGATGACTAATTGAGAACCCCATATACATGCAATGCTCTGATTTTCCATTTTATGGCCATTCTAAGCCCTATAACAAGTGCCTCGTATTTCGCCACATTGTTTGTGCACGAAAAAGCTATGCAAAAAGACTTAGCGATGGAATCTCCTTGAGGGGTGATAAATAGTATTCCCACCCTTGAGCCATGATTAGTATGCAATCTATCAAAGTATAGCCTCCATGGTGACTTTGGTTTTGTATGGAATATTGACTCATCTGGGAAATCTGACACTTAGGGATGGTCACTTTGTATAGGCATGTCTTCCAGTTGGTCTACTATGACTTTCCTCTTTATTGCCTTTCTTTATACATACTAGATGTCGTATTCACTTGGAATCATGACCCATTTTTCCAGATGTCCTGTCAATATTGCATGACTCAATAGATATATGAGGGGGTCAATCTTTGATACCAACTATGTCTAATGGCTCAACATGTAATGTATTAGCTTCTGAGATGCAAAGATAACTATAAGGCATGCATGTTCAATGGTTGTATAGTTCAACTCATATCCTATTAGTGTGCATCTGATATAGTCTATGGCTCTTTCTTTCTCCTCATGGTCATTTTCTGCCAATAATGCCCCCAGTGCATTTGTATTTTCAGAGAATTACAAGATCAATGACTTGCCTTTAATGGGCGGAATTAGGATAGGTGTTGTCAATAGATATTCTTTGATTTGTTCGAAGGTTGTGTGGAATTTCTCTGTCCATACAAAGGGGATACTTTTGTGTAACAGGTACTAAAATGGTTGACACTTGTCTGCCAACTATGCGATGAAGTGTTGAATGGACTGTAGTCAACCCTGAAGTGTTCTCAACTCGCTGATTCCTTTTGGTGGAGGCATGCCTAGAATTGATTTCACTTTAGCAGGATCAACTTCTATGCCTCATTGTGAAACTATGTAGCCCAATAGCTTGCCTGAAGTGACCCCAAAGATACATTTTTTTGGGTTCAAATGAACCTTGTAATCTCTAGCCGTCTAAAAAAAATTTCCAGGACCTTGAGATGATCTTTTAGTGTCAAAGATTTGGTCAAGAGGTCATCCACATAATCTTCCATTAGTATATGCATAATGTCAAGAAAGATTGTTGTCATGGCTCTTTGGTATGTGGTGCCTACATTCTTTAGGCCAAAAGGCATGTCATTCCAATAGTATGTCCCCCATGGGTATGTAAATGCCATTTTGTTCTAATCCTCAGCTACAATGCGGATTTAGTTATAGCCTAAGAAACCATCCACGAGAGATAACATCTCGTACCCTGCTAGGAGATCAACAATCATTTCTATATTTGGCAATGGGAAATCATCATTTGGACAAGCCTTATTTAAATCTTTGAAATATGTACAGATGTGGATTTTTCTATTTGGCTTTGTGTTAGGGACAATGTTGGATATCTAGTCAGCATAGTATATTGATCTTATGAATCTAGGATCGAGTAAATTCTTTAGTTCAACCTTTACAAGTAGTGCAATCTGTGGATGCATTTTCCATAATTTTTGTTTGACTTGTTTTATACCCGAGATTAGAGGAAGATGATGCAATACCAATTCTCAATCTAGGCCTGGCATGTTAGCATATGACCATGCAAAATTAACTTTCCTTTATGTGAAGAATTGTTGAAATTTGGGTTTTTCTTCTTCTCACAATGATGCGGCCAAGAGAACCATTTTGGGGTTTTCTGGTGTGGCTATGTTAACTTCGATGGTGTCTTTGATGAGCATTGTCGATTTTTGCTATGTTAAGGGAATAAATTCCAACCCTCCATCCTTAGGTGCCTCATAGAGGTTTTCACCTTCAGATATGTCCTTTATTTTTACTATTTTATTGTTAGAAGGTGCCTTACGATTTTCACCTAATTTTTTTTTTTTTTATATTATTATTTGTATTTTTGTGACTGGAGGATTGCACAGTCTCCCTAAAGTAAGCTACACAATCTAGGTCAATGCAAAATCCTATTTTGTGATCACCCCATGGTATGCCCTCATGGAGTCTCATGAATTCTAAAATAGCCTCATCATTTTGAAAGGTGTCCAGGACTGGCAGGCCTTGTTGGTCCCAATCGATTAATTGTGGATAGACTAGGAAAATGACATTGTTAGCATTGGTGAATTGAGGGGAGGATATAGAAAGAATGTAGATAGATTCAAAGATATTGTAGATGAAATTATCATCATCCAATTCTATGTCAGACTCTATCCAATATTCCCATTCGCTTGTCTCATATTCATTGTCAAAGTAAGGGGTGAAGGACTCAAAGTCATGGGTATCAATGTTATTTGTCAAGTCAGATGTATTCAACTGATGGTTATGGGGTTCAGATGGTGGGGCTTGTATGTCATGGGGAAGGGAAATGGGGTTGTGACTATTTTTGGCTTGATCAATTTTAAATGTTTGTCAAATTTTTTGGTTCGAGGTAAGCTCCCCAGCTTCAAGGAACAATTCATCAAGCCAACAGTCACTTAAGGATTGTTGGGAGCCAAATTCCTACTCATGGGAGTCAGTTTCGGTGAAGGTTTCCTTAGCGTTCTCGACACTTTCTGAAGCATGCATGTACTCACTCAAAATTCCATTGGTATGTCGGTTGTCAGTGTCGGGTAATCCATACCCTAATCCAAGATACTTTGGTGTTTTGAAAGGTTCTATGGGCTCTCTTTTCCCAATCTTATTTCTGCCTAGGCCACTAGCTCCATCATAGCCCTTAGCCTTCATCATGTCATATCCCTTGCCATATTTATTAACTTGTAATGGGGGTAGGTCAACCATTTCTTTATAGAGCCATCCTGTAATATCAACAAGGTCCTCATTGCTCATGTCTCCCAATTTTATGAAAACTATTTTTGGTGGAACCGGGAAAATTTCTTTGGGTTCCATTCTAAAACATGGTCGACCATAGACCTTTAGAGACTTGGGTATTGTTGTGATGCTATATGCCATATGTAGTTTGAATTCTCCACAACCGAGGTCCTGGATCTTAATATTGGACTCATCCTTAGAGTTTGAGGAAGATGGTAGCGTGGTGGAAGATGTGGATGGAGTGGATGTGGAAGATGATGTGAGTGTGGATGGGTCAATGTATTTAGAAGAAGATGAGCTAGGAGCTTCTTGGTTGATAGGAACTCAGTTCTCAAAAACACCCCTTAGGTTGGTACAATATTAAAAAGGGTTGTGGTCTCCATATATGGTGATTTCTATGTCATCAAATGGGAATTTTAAGCATTCATGATATGTGGAGGGAATGAATTTTAGGGCATGAATCCATGGTCGATCGAGCAAGATGTTGTAGGATAATTCTAAATCTAGGACCTGGCAAGTTGTATCCACAATGACTGGTCCAAATCTAATAGGGAGAGAAATAAGGCCTCGTGAAGAATGTTCTTCGTCACCATATGCTTTTATGACTATACTCTTTGTAGGGTCTACACATGCATCAAAAAATCCTAGAACCTTAACTAGTTTTAAGGAGCATATGTTCAATCCTGCTCTACCATCTACTAGAACTCTTCTGACCTTGTGCTCATGGATGAAAGTTTTGATATGTAATGCGTCATTATGGTTGGTCCTGGGTGATGAGTAATATTGATAAAAAAAAGTCACATGATGAGGTGTAGTGAGGTATCCCACCATGGTCTCAAATAGGTTGACATCAATATCTTGCTTGATGGAGGAATCCTACAAGGTTTTATCGAGTATAGCTTTATGTGTGGGGGAAATGTAGAGCAATTCGAGTATGGAAATCTGTGTGGGATTTTTTCCAAGCTGGTCTATAAGGTTAAATTGAATCTTAGGTTGCTAGTGCTTTGTGGTCGAGGCGGGTTGTGACTACCTAGGAGATGGACCAGGTATGGTGATCTTAGGTTGCTTATCAGGAGGCGGACTAGCTATGGTGATCTTGCCACTTCGAGTAGTAGCATTTTATTGAGGTGCTCATTTGATTGCGATGGTGTTGACACATTCATTATTAGTTTAGACATTGTTAATAATAGGTCCACCTGAATAGTCATACTTGGCACAAGTGTAATTGGCTTGATTAGTGTTTGTCTTAGAACCTGACGTGGAAGCGTTATTAGGCCCATGGTCTTGCAATGGATTCTTATGGATGGTATGGTCAGCATTTGATGGAAATTGTGGCCCACCCAATTCAACTATTCGACTCTCGATAAGGTCTTGCAAAATATTTTTGATTTGGCAATAGGATGGTGTCTTATGTCCTTTAGCTCGGTGGTAATCACAGAAAGCATTATCGTTGCACCATGACGGTTTAAATTAACCTGGGTCATACGGATTTGGTTCGTCAAGTGTGATGAGACCATTCTGAAGGCATTTCTTGAGGACTTCCTCAATGGGCTCACCCAAGGGAGTGTATGTGCAACACCTAGGAAATTGTCTTATTTGATGGTATTGTCCTTGATTGTGACTATTTCGACCATTTTGGTTGTTTGGGGTGACATTGGTGGGGGGTGTTAGTATCGTTGTTGGCTTGTTTTGAGGTTGAACCCCTTTCAGAGCTAGTACAAGACCCATATTATCTACAGCCTTGGCATCAACAACACCATCCTTGGTAACATGTTTCTTTTTGACCCAGTACTTATTTTTTTCAGTGGGAGAATTTATGTTTGTGTTTTGAGGACCGTATTTTAGCTCTCCCTTTATAATAAGGGCTTTCTCATCTGGACACCTTTTTCGACTAGGTCTGTGAAATTTTTGCAACAATGCACCTGCACTGCATATTTTAGGGGACCTAGAAGTGTTTGAATGAACATGTCAGCCTTTTCCTTTTTGGGTATGTCAATGTGACAATGACTATCTAGACTTCTCCATTTTTCGAAGATTGGAATGACCGTTTCACTAGCGTCCTCTTGTGTGAGATTGCATAAGCTATTAATAGAGGTGTCTATGCCAATGTTGTATGCATAATTTTTTATGAATTTTCATTTAATTTCATCCCATGTTTGGATATCTTTTTGAGTGGAGAACCATTCAAGGGCGGGACCTACAAGACTTTTAGAAAAGAGTCTCATCAAGTATGTTTGTTCATAGGTGACATCCATATAGTTGGTCGTGAATTCTCGGACATGTTCGATAGGATTTTTCTTTCCTTTGTATTTGGTAAAATTAGGTGACACATATCCTGAAGGAAATGGTGGCATGTATAAGTTCATGTCAAAGGGATATACGGATAAATCATATAAAAATTCTGATTTCTTGCCAAATATTTGTATGTTTTCTATGGTCTTCTCTAGACCCATTAGCTTAGCTTGCAAGGCATCGATTATAGGGTCATTTGTGGCCCCATACATAGGATTGATTGGTACACCCTGGGTCCCCATTTGTTGTGAGTGGATGTTGGTGTGTTGTTGAGGGATATGTTGTTGTGACATGTATGATGTGTTTTGGTTTGTGTGTTGGTACTCAAAGTTTGTATTGGGTATGTGTTTATGGGTATGAATATGGGATGAATATGTCAAAATGTGTCCCCTATCCATTTGGGTCGATATTTGGGGGATATGGTGACCAGGAATATTTTGGTGTCTGATAGATTCCATAGTTTGTGTGTTTTGATTTCCTTGTCGGGGTTGTCGGAACTATCCAGGAGGGACATTCATGTTTTTCCCTTGGGAGGGGTTGGTATTAAACTATGTTGACGTGTTAACATTTGATTGTGGTCCTTGAATAAAGAGACATCGTTTACCTCCACCCAAATGATTTAGTGAGGTACCAATGAGAGGATATGATGAGGATGGACTCATGGTACTAGATGTAGTCGTCAATGAAGGATTTTTTTGGCTTGATGTTGCCCCCATGGAATTTATTGACGTGGTAAATAGAAGATTGGAATAACTTTCCCACCTTGCAGAGGACCCAAAGGTGGCTCCAATAGATTGTGACGATGTTGTGGATAGTGTAGGAAATGTGACATATTGAGTTCCTCCAATGGATGTAGCATTGATTGAATTGGAATTGTTTGGAATGTTGGAGGTAGCACTCATGGTCATTGTGACAGTTTGTGAGGTAGCATAAAAAAGGTATTGTTTGTGTTGTTTGGAGGTTGACCACTATTGGACATGCTATTCATATTATTGACATTATGGTCAAGAGATGATGGTCTCAAAGTATTAATGTCAAACCCACAAGGTAATTTAGCTCCTTGATTTAAAAGTATGGCTAAATATCTATCTCTATCATATAAGACCATTTGTTCTACGAAGTAGGCGGCCTCAGGATATTGTGTTGCTACCTCTAGGTTTTCCTCAATTATTTATCCATATTCATCCTTACGTAAGAATGGTTCAAAAGGGGTGTTTGATGAGGATGGTATGGTCATAAGAGGTTGGGTATTTTTGTCGCTAAATGGGTTGTCAAAAGTCCAATTTGGGTCATAAGTATGATTGGTGACATTGGAATTAGAATCTTGTCCAAAGTTTTCCATTTATCTTTTTTCTTTGGAGTCTAGTTTGCACCATAAAAGGGAATTTCTCAAATGAGAGTGATGAAAATGACGAATAAATGAAAGGATGATGCTAGCCTATGTTATTGTATTTTTGGATAAAGGATGAAAATGCAAGACTATGTTTTTAGATTTTCGATAAAGGATGCTAATGCAAGAATGTTTTCTAAGGAACTGATTGATGCAAGATGACAAGGTTGTCAAAGCCAAAGTGTCAAATGAGGACTAAGATAATAGTTTTGGTGAAGGATTAAGATGATTAATGCAAAGTCTAGGTTCAAAATGAGGACTTGAGGTGGACAATGCAAAGTCTAAGTTTAAAATGAGTACTAATTTTGGACAAAATTTGGAGAAAGGTTTTCCTAGCCACTCTAAGCTTGACTTATGTCTCAATTTTGGTTATCAAAAGGAACTTGCTAAAGGGACTAAATGACAAGGTTGAAATGATGAGTGAGCCTACCTAACTGGACTATTGAGTTGGAGGTTCACACAAAAAGGACAATGACCGAAAAGAGGAATAATGACCAAGTCCCAAGATAACCTAGTTTTGAAAAAAATGGTTTTTGCAAAGTGTGAAGATTTGGCCTACTCCAAATTTTTCCAAGATGAAACCTAAGGAAAAATTTATGCAAAAACTGATGATTATGATGCCTAGAGAATGCAACTAAAATTTGGAAATTTTAAACCTATGGTTAAAATGCAAGCTAATGAATGTAAATGATGGATGTTTTGAGAAATTTCAATTCTGGTTTCTGATAGTGACTTTCTAAAAAAGATGTTTGACAGTAGGCCAAGATGTCTACACTTGAATTCTGGTCTGAGACAGTATTTGGTTTTTTGTCAGGTGATTGCGTCGTTACAAGTAGAAAATGCATTGCAGTGATCAAATGTGGCTATGGAAATGTCAAATGCGGCTTTACAGATGTCAAATGCGGTTCATTATTGTAGATGCAACTTTACAGAAGGAAAATGTGGTTCAATATTTCAGATGTGGCTTTACAGAAGGCAAATGCGATTCAATACTGGCGAATGCGGTGCTTGGAGCAGAAAATACTTTTGAAAGAGTAGATGCGTTGTGAAGTCTTGCAAATACGGTGTGATCAAGTGATTGCCCAAACATTCTAGGACCAGCTTCAGACATAGTTGTGTTGGAGGGAACCCTGTTGATTTTTTCAAACTAGTGTGAGTGATAACCTATGCCAATTGGGTGGGTGCATTTCCATAAATGCTCTACTGAAAGTCATCATTATCTATATGTCCCATATTTGTGTCCACAATCTTTGACCAAGCAAATGTAATCTTGGACTCTGACCATATGCCCTTGAAGTCATACTTCATCCTTTCTAATTTTCTTTTAACCTCCTCTTGCACCAAACCAGCCCTTGTCTTGGTAGTCTTGTCAGGACTCAACTCTACCTGCATATGTTAGAGAAAAGCCATAATTACCCAAATGCAAACAATAACATAACATGCCATTTATTCAACAAGATTTTTCAATGCCATGATTAGGTGCAAATCACAACATCAATATTCTAGTGCAAGAAGAACAATCCACTTCATTAGTTTACTCAAATATATGTCAATGAATTATTGTAGATGCAGCTTCACAGAAGGAAAATGTGGTTCAATATTTCAGATGTGGCTTTACAGAAGGCAAATGCGATTCAATACTGGCGAATGCGGTGCTTGGAGCAGAAAATACTTTTGAAAGAGTAGATGCGTTGTGAAGTCTTGAAAATACGGTGTGATCAAGTGATTGCCCAAACATTCTAGGACCAGCTTCAGACATAGTTGTGTTGGAGGGAACCCTGTTGCTTTTTTCAAACTAGTGTGAGTGATAACCTATGCCAATTGGGTGGGTGCATTTCCATAAATGCTCTACTAAAAGTCATCATTATCTATATGTCCCATATTTGTGTCCACAATCTTTGACCAAGCAAATGTAATCTTGGACTCTGACCATATGCCCTTAAAGTCATACTTCATCCTTTCTAATTTTCTTTTAACCTCCTCTTGCACCAAACCAGCCCTTGTCTTGGTAGTCTTGTCAGGACTCAACTCTACCTGCATATGTTAGAGAAAAGCCATAATTACCCAAATGCAAACAATAACATAACATGCCATTTATTCAACAAGATTTTTCAATGCCATGATTAGGTGCAAATCACAACATCAATATTCTAGTGCAAGAAGAACAATCCACTTCATTAGTTTACTCAAATATATGTCAATGAATTATTGTAGATGCAGCTTCACAGAAGGAAAATGTGGTTCAATATTTCAGATGTGGCTTTACAGAAGGCAAATGCGATTCAATACTGGCGAATGCGGTGCTTGGAGCAGAAAATACTTTTGAAAGAGTAGATGCGTTGTGAAGTCTTGAAAATACAGTGTGATCAAGTGATTGCCCAAACATTCTAGGACCAGCTTCAGACATAGTTGTGTTGGAGGGAACCCTGTTGCTTTTTTCAAACTAGTGTGAGTGATAACCTATGCCAATTGGGTGGGTGCATTTCCATAAATGCTCTACTAAAAGTCATCATTATCTATATGTCCCATATTTGTGTCCACAATCTTTGACCAAGCAAATGTAATCTTGGACTCTGACCATATGCCCTTAAAGTCATACTTCATCCTTTCTAATTTTCTTTTAACCTCCTCTTGCACCAAACCAGCCCTTGTCTTGGTAGTCTTGTCAGGACTCAACTCTACCTACATATGTTAGAGAAAAGCCATAATTACCCAAATGCAAACAATAACATAACATGCCATTTATTCAACAAGATTTTTCAATGCCATGATTAGGTGCAAATCACAACATCAATATTCTAGTGCAAGAAGAACAATCCACTTCATTAGTTTACTCAAATATATGTCAATGAATCATGTTCAAACTAATGAATATCCAACTATAAATGTCAAGTAACCACCATATGCAAGCTTATTTTTCAACAACACTTGAAATTTGGAATAATAGGGGAAAGGTTGGGTAATCCGTGCAAGCTTGGATTCCCCAGATGGACTAGAGCTCGATTAATCCGAGTAAGCTTGGATTTCCCAATCAGATTAGATCTCGGGTAATCCGAGCAAGCTCGAATTTCTTGAAGTTCAAAACATTGATCTCATTTAGACTTGTGATTACTCGAATCTTTAATGGAAGAGGATTTTTGACACAATTAAACTTACTCTATCATTGATCATCTCGAATTTTTTTTATAAATTTCCTTCATTTAAAGTTCAATTCATTTTATACATTGGAGTATGAGGTTCAAAAAGCTCGGATAATTCAAGGAGTCTTGAATTACTCGGGTGAACTAACATTCGAGTAATCCGAGGTGGCTCAAAATTACCGGACAAAAGATTGGCTTGATATTCGCTAAGTTTTCACCTCCGAGTTTGGGTCTTCAGATGCACATTGGATTTGGATAATATGAGGGGACTCTAATTCTCCGAATGGATTAGATCTCAGAAAATCTGAGCTACCTCAGAATTTTCAAAATTTTCTCAAGCGGCGAAATTCCTAAGTGTCGAGACTACTTTCTGCCAAAATGATAAATAAAAAAAACTCACCTTCCAAAGATCAAATCATTTCTAATCTAAGATGAAATCCAAATGAATCATGCAGGGATCCAAACAATTTGTTTCAAAATAGTCAACATCATTCATCCTCTATCAAATTCATGAGCACAAAACTAGGGTTTTGATACTGTCATTCAAAATCTGGGTGACACTCCAAAATCTTGACATCAATCACAAAAATTAAATGTAATGAGTGAATCCTAAGAGTATTCAACAAATCTCATTCATCGGATGCACCCAAATTTAAGCCCTATTGTAACCTTTTAGAATACACACTTTAAAGAATGGAAAACCCTAGATGGCAGAACAAAACCAAAATCTCGAACTCAACAAATGACCCACCAAACAAAAATCCAACAACAAGGCTTGAAGCGAAGTTAAACCACCCGAGAAATACAAAAAGCATACTTGGAAATGGTGCACAAAAAAGGAAGATGCAATGGAAAACCGACAATAGATATTCTTGAACCCTAGAACGATCACTTGAAGAAGACAAATCCAATGTTAGAGCTCAAACCAAATGCAAGATAATGGAGACCTTTATCAGCTTTGAACACACACGGATGCAAAATGACTAAATGATCCCTCAATCCTCATTATATTTCCAAATTAACCCTTTAAAACTCATTAAAGAAAGCAATAAATGCTCATGCATATGTGCAGAAACTCAAAAACCTGATGGGAGCTTAGACTCAGGTAATCCAAGGTATCTTGAATTACCCTACTAAATTAAGGTTTGGGTAATCCGAGGTACCTCAGAATTATCAAATCTAGCACAAACTTAACCAATTTTTCCTCAAATTCAAAATTTTGAGCAAGGGTCAGACTTCCAAGAGCAAAGCCATCACTTAAATGCTGTAAAGGGCATCTCAAATGTAGATATGACCATAAGTACCCAGGAAAAACAAAATAAAAAACCGATAAACCTATCCCTTAAGGGGAAAATGGAAAAAACCCTACGAGAAACTAACAAGGAAGCAAAGCAAGAAAAGAGGGTCTCTACCCTCAGCGGGGCATGTGTACGAAAATTGCACAACAATTCATTTTCTAAAGTTTTGGAATCTCTAAATGTGGTCCTAAGGCTTGATGTCTACTCTTCCTTCTTCTCTGATCTTAGGTTCTAAAAATTTTAGATTGGGCCTGTAGGTGAGTTTTCGTGAATATGACAAATTTGTAATGCAATTTTCCAACTTTTCAAAACTGCACTTCAAATGATCTTCAAGTCTTCAACCTAAATCTGCAATCACAAACACATGAGAGAGGAAAAACTTCTTGATGTTAGTGAATGGGGATTTTCCTTGGTCAAACCCCTTGTTGATAATTAAACCTTGAAATAAAATGAAATGGAGGGAAATGATGAATGAAAAAAAGTTCTATGTTGCAACTCACCAAACACTTTCTATAAGGTACTAAAAATATGCTTGAAATGGCTGCAATAGATGTGGTTATTGAATCTTGCTTGAATGATGTTGATCTTTGGAACACTTTCTTGAATCATAAACCCTACATCACAAATGTTAGCACAATAAAAAATATGATGCAATAATATCCTTGATATGATGCTTGAATCTTGATGATGGCTCCAAATGCTTGATGACTTTCTCTTGAATGCTTGAATAATTGAATTATTGGATGCTTGGTGTGTTCTTAGATTGCTTAGATATATGGAAATGAGAGAAAGGAATGTTGTATTTATACTTATCTAAGCTTAATATCCCAAAATTACACCACAACAAGCCAACATATTAACTCATTAATTAAAGGATGCTAAATATCACTAGAATTTGAAATTAAATCCCATAAATACCTTAAGGGGGACTCAGGCACCCTAGGTGGTGTCTTAGTCCCAAGGCATGAAACTTGGGGCAGATACACCAAAAAGAGGCCCATTTAAGATGCCTTAAAATTAGGGTCCCAAGACCTTTGGGGGACAAAGACACCCTCAGTGGTGTCTAAGTTCCAACCCAAAAATCAGGGATACTTTGACAAAATCATTAAATTATCATTTATCCATTGATATTTGTCGAGATTATCCAAAAAAATATGTAGCTCATCAGGCGTTTGGATGAAAAATATGACCAATTAAGACATAAATAGGGATAAATAAAGCAAGGTGGGACCAAACAAGTGTGATAATGCAAGGGTATACATTTTCCTACACTACACTTTACATTGACCCTAGTCATCATTTGTCATGATTCATTTTTGCTATGAATGTCCTATAGTGTTAATGCTATGATTTGTTGTGCCCTATTGACATCCTCTCACTATCCCTCATTCTATTACTATCGTCAATGGTGACTTGACTATTTTTGAGCCTCAATTTTTGCAAATTTACTTGTTGTGCTTTTAGTATGACTATGCTTTAGGCCTTGGATGCACTGCCTTACCACCATAAGAATATTGTTAAAATAAATACTACCCTTTCCTTTTCTTCCATTGAAATTCTCTCTATACTGGATGCTAAACATCAAGGGGATTGGCTTATTTGATTAATCTGTCTTCATTTTAAGTTTATCATGCTAGGGTCTTTGGTGAACCCTACGATCTGCCTTACTGCCATATTTGCTTCATGGATGTCCTTGGTCTACACAACCCCCCTTTATAATGAATGATGAACCCAAATGAATTTGAAAAGTCCCAAAATTTCATGATAGTCATAAATGTGCTTTGAATCCAAACCTTGTATTATCTTCTCTTTACATTATTGCCTTTGTTGTTCTCTTTGTATGATATACTTTTGTTAGTATAATTAAAAGTGTTGTACCTTGTCCTAGGTCATAATTACACCTTAGTTAAGTTTACTTAGGGACCACATAGGAGGTAGTTGGAGAATTTCCACTTTTGGTGGACTTATCATGTTATTACTTTATCACAACCACATTTTGTGGACATATCATGTGATTACCTCTCCACCTTTTGTGGTGATTATCACATTATCAATTTTCCACTTTAGGTGGAGTGATAGCTTTTCCCTATTGTCTCATGTAATAAGATTACAACACTTGTCATAATATTATGCCCTTCTATGTACTAACCTTGGCTATATAACTAAGGGGTCTCCTATGTACTATTATTCATTCTATTTGCATCATTGGCAGAATATAGTTCACTCTTGTCATATTGTTTCTATCTCTCTTATGCTTGTGATTTCTATTAGGCCTCTTGATCTTGGGCGGCTACCTTCATAGCCAATTCTTACATGGTATCAAAGCTTAGATTGTCATTTTGGGAGATCTTGAGTGTAATCTTGTATTTTCTTAATAGAAATAGCAAATTTTGGGGGGTTGCATATTTGGCCTTGTATTGCAGGCACATTTTGGGAGCTTGTTGCATCCGATTTCAGCTGACCATTGCATCCGAAGTGTCAGAGCTAGTCAAATTTTTCTTTTGTTTCATCCAAATCGGACATACGAGGCCAAATCTATGAGGGTTTTAATTTGAAGAGTGGTTGCCAGATCCAAAAGGTAGCTGCATTTTGGAGAATTTTGGATCAAATCCAACCCTCCCATCACGTCCATAAGGGCCAAAAACCCTAAGATCAACTGCCAAATCATCCAAATTGGAGCAGTTGTTCGGTGAGGCAAAAGAAAAATTCTTCGAAGAGCCGTATGGCCCCCTAGGTCGTCATTATTGCAGAGATGGTACAATTTTTTCAAAAAAAAATAAATTAAATTCCTTTGAATTTTTTTTGAAAATATGTTTAGAAAAATTCATTTGAATCCATTATATATCACTACAAATATTTTATTTGTAAAAAATATCAAAATAAAAATATAGATCATAGACTTTATAGTCTGGAGTACAACAAACCTGACCAGGTAGGTATGATAGTACCTACGGGCCCCTCTACGTAGGCCATGTGACCACACTATAGTGGGCTACGCGGGCCCCTAGGCCCATACAACCCTCGATTGCCAAAAAAAAAAACCCAGTAGTTTTCTAAAAAAAATGACGAATATTCCGAGTACCGACAACAACATCAATTGAAGAATATTTCGTCTAAATATTCCAAAGGCCATGTAGACCTGTGATGGTCATCCGAACGTCAATTTTAAGCCAAGAGAAACTGAATATTCCATTGGGAGGAGCATATTCATTTTTGACGGGCCGCAGGCCGTCAAATTTAGCTTCGTGGATTGCTGACGTCAGCATTATGTGAACACTGCTTTGAAATTTTTTAACCCCTCTCCATTAGATTTTTTGATTTTGTAGTTCATCTTCTGAGGCTCATATCTTGGCCATTTTGAGGCCTTTTTTGGTGCAATTTCTTTTTATTTTGGGCTAATTTTTCATGCTCTAAATGCTGGTATGATTGGTTTTTGTTTTTGATTCTCGAATTTTTCAGAAAATTCAATTCGTCACAGGTGTTGCTAAGTTTTCACCATTTTTGCAACTTCCAGGGCCCCATTCAGACTCATATGAGCTCCTTTTCAGGTGCCATTCTTTTTTAAAGTGCATGAGTTTTTATGAATTTCACAGTGATGCTATCAGTTTGTAGAGATTCTGATAAAAAATAGTACTTTCAACATATGGTCTTTTTTGGCCTATTTTGGCATTTGTAAAGTTAAGATCTCAGTTTGGTCTTTTGTATCAATCATTTGAGTCTTATGTAGCCTACTTAAGGCTGTTGTAAAACATTGAAAATAAAAATCCCACTTTCCTTGGCTTGCAAGTGGCCATTGTACACGCATTAAGTATAAAGTGCCAAATCATCTTTTTTTTCGGGGGGGTGGGCTCTTTGATTGAGTGAATTTGGGAGGTGTCTTGTGTGATTGTGCCTCTCTCTCTATCTTGTTCTCTTTCATTTTTTTGATATGTGTTCTCCTAATTTTCCTTTGTTAACTCCACATAACTATGCTTCTTGGAAAATTGATGCTTGGAGTAAGTTAATGGAAAAATGATTAACTCATTATATTGATGGAACTGTTGTTGCACCATCTGATCCTAATGCTCATATGGATTGGCTCACTAAGAATACTATGGCTCTTGGAACTTTGAGGAAATATGTGTCAAAATATCTCATCTTTCAAATTGAAAAGTGTAAAACAATCAAAGAGGCTTGGGAAAAATTTGGTCCATTGTATGGCCAAGTTGATGAGATTAGAGGTTATCAGCTTGACAATGATCTCACAATGTTAGATCCCAAGAATTTTTGTACTAATAAAAATGAGTTAAGAGCACTACTTAAGGATTGTGGCATTGACAAAAAGGATGCATAGTTGGTCTACAATTTGTTGGGGAAGCTTCCATCAGAATATGCAACATTTGTTTCTAGCTTCCAAACCCATCGCTTGATAGTGGGTAGTTCTTTCTCTTTGTCATCATTTTATGTATTCACAAAAATGTTGATGTTAGAGAAAGAAAAGTTGATAAGCATGGGGATTATCAAGTCTTCAAAGTCCAAAGCTTTGGTGGCTAATCAAGGGACTCAAAGAAAGGTTTCTAACAAGAAGCAAAAGAAGTTTAAGGCAAAGAAACAACAAGATAAAGAACAATCATCCTCTCCACAACAAGGGATTTCTTCATCTTCTCCGAAGAAGGGAAATTCAAGCAAGAAGGAGAGACCAAATTGTTCATATTGCAAGAAATTTGTTCATGATGAGAATCATTTCCACACTAAGAAAATTGATGAGTTGACAAACATCATGAAGAAAAATGACATCAATTTTCCATCCACCTACAAGAAGAAGGATTCATCTCCTTCCAATTCCTCACAATCAAAAGGAATGGGAAAATAATTTGTTTCTACTACAGGTTCTTGACAACAATGGATACTTGAATCAGGTGCCACTCATCACATGGGTTCTACAAGGGAGTAGTTTTTCTCTTTGGAGCCATCTATGATACCTCACATCTTCATAGGAGATGATACTCAATTGGACGTTGAAGGAAAAGGTTTAGTGTTCATGGATGATGGAATATTTGAGAATGTTCTCTATGTTCCTAACTTGAGCACCAATCTTCTTTCAATCTACCAAATCACTCACTTTGGAGATGGGAAGAAAGTGGAGTTTCTACTAGATTCAGTTGTGGTCAAAGAAATTAAGGATGATGCCTTGGTTGCAGTGGGATAAGCCAATCACAACACATGGATTTACTCATTCTCCCACTTTGTGCCTAACTCTCCTTCTACAACATTTCTCACTCATTCAAATTCAGAAAGTAAGCTATGGCATGAGCAGTTTGGACATCTCAATTACTGCTATCTTCAGCAGCTTAGCTTTAAGGATATGGTAACATGACCCCCTTTAAATCATCTTTTCTGAAGGTGTATGTTCAGGTTGTTCCTTGGGTAAGCAACCAAAAGAGAAGTTTGACAAAGGGAACTCTTGGGGAGCTTTGGAAGTTCTTCAATTGGTTCATAGTGATGTAGTAGGTCCATTTTGAGCTCCATCATTTAGCAAGGCCCGCTATGTCCTCACCTTCATTGATGACTACTCCCACTTCCCTTGGGTCTATTTTCTTGTTCACGAGAGTGAAGTGTTTGCCAAATTTATAGCCTTCAAGGATCATGTTGAGAAGAAATTAGAGAAGAAATTCAAGATTCTTTGCATAGACAATGGAAGGGAATATATGAACAATAGACTTGAAGAATTTTGTACTCTTGAGGGGATTGATCTTTAGCATTTAGTTTCCTACACTCCACAACATAATGGTGTGGCTGAAAGGAAGAATAGGACCCTTAAGGAGATGGCTAGTTGCATGATTCATGCTCGTTCTCTTGGTCTTGAATTTTGGGAAGAAGCTATTATTTGTGCCACACACATCTAAAAATCAGGTTCCCCATAAGGCTTTGAAGGGTATGACTCATTTTGAGGCTTGGTGTGGTAGAAAACCAATTGTGAGACACTTCAGAGTTTTTGGTTGTCCTTGGGCACACATACCTCCAGAGAAGTGCAAGGTAGTGGAACCTTAGAGTAGGCCTTGCATCTTTTTTAGATATCCCGAAGGTGTTAAGGCATATAGAATTTTGGATCCAGAGACATATGAGCTATTTATTGAGAGGAGTGTTCACTTTGAGGAAAGATCTCCTAGCTTGGCCTCTAATCCTCCTCTTCCTTACTCCATAGTGGAAAGTGATGATAGTGACTTAGATGATGATTCTTCCTCAACTCTGACTTATAGGATTACACCTTTATAGGGTCCACTTGTAGTTGAGGAGCCTCATCCTTAATCTCTTACTAGACCTCATTAGGCTCAAAAGACTCTTGAGTTAGCAGGTTCTCTTGTTGGGCATCCTTCAAATACTCAAAGGACTCAGTCACAACATCAAGATTTTCGACATCCTTTTATTGCTAGTGCTTCTAATCCAAAGTCCTTCAAATAATCATCTTGAGTTCCAAAGTGGGATTCAACAATGGAGGAAGAGTATAGTTCCTTGATGAGGATCCACACATGGGATTTAGTTCCACTCCCGAAGGGGAGAAATATGGTTCGATGTAAGTGGATCTATCGGACCAAGTATGTAGAGGATGGAAGTGTGGATAAATACAAGGCTCAACTTGTGGCAAAAGGTTTCTCATAGGTTCTAGGGGTTGATTATAAAAACAAATTTGTACCCATTTCTAAGATGAAATCCATTCGCTTGACACTTTCTATTGATGTAGCTTATGGTTGGGATGTACATCAGATGGATGTGAAGAGTGCATTTCTTCACAAGGATCTTCATGAGGAGATTTACATGGAGAAGCCGTAGGGATTCATACAGGATTCTCCTTTGGTTTGCAGATTGAGGAAGTCTATCTATGGCCTCAAATAGGCCCCTAGGGCTTGGTATGCCAATATGGGTTCCTTTCTTCTCTCAGTAGAATTCACTAGGTGTCATTCAGATTTGAATGTCTACATTTTGTGACAGGATGAATCTCATTTTCTACTTATGCTCTATGTTGATGACTTAATCATTACAGGGAATACCTCATCCATCATTGGTAGTGTCAAATATGCTTTGCAAGACAAAGTTGCTATGACTGACTTGGGCTTTTTGCACTATTTTATTGGGATTGAGATTAGTCAGTTAGCTTCTAGGATTTCTCTTTCTTAGCCCAAGTATTCTCCTAATCTTCTAGCTTAGTTTCACATGTTTGATTGTAAGCCTACGGATGAGCCCAGAATATGGCTATAATTTGGATGTCATGATTATAAGTTTTAAAAACTCTTGCTCTTTTATGAATGTTTTAAAGTCTATGGTGATGAACTTTTAATATTTATGGGTAGTATTCGATGGCAACCAATCCTATACTCTTGCTGCATAAATATCTTAGTCTATATGTTCATTACCCTGTTTTGACTTCCCAATTGACTGGTATATATATGTAGTGTTTCGATAAGTAAGATGAATTGAATGCGTGTGATTAATAAGGAATGTCGTGCTATTATGAGTGCATGCCTTCTTTTGCCTCTATTGCCATGTGTTCTACAGGTTGTTGAAGCTAGTATGAACGAGTCAATGCATAGCAGAACACGGCCTTGCAGAAAAAGCCGTTTCCAGCACACTGACAAAGGAGTCGTTTCAAGCAAGGATTCTTTGTTCGAGTCTTTGGGAAGAAATCGAATGAATCATCAATCTAGGAGTGGAGTTCTAGATTTCATCCGAGATAGTTGAGTAGATAGACTTGTATTTATGAAGTCTGTTCCTCTGTCTCAGGTGACATTTATACCCGCGTCTTTCTCTGTTAGTTGAATAGTTAGTTAGCCATTTCTCTTTAAATAAAGGTTCCTCCTGTGCGAGTGAACAGGTTGATTAAGAGAGATTAGACTAGAGAGTAGATATAGAATATATTGTAATGTGTTTACTGTTATAATGAAAGACAGAGCTTTGTATTAAGTTTTCTTACAAGCAAACAATCATGTATGTGATTCAGAAGTTATGAATAAGAAATTGATGAAGTTTTGAGTTCTATTCTTGTGTAATTGGTTGATGCTTGCTAAGGGGGCCCACTTAGTGAGTATCTATAGTTAGCTATTTGATTTCTGTTATTTATTTGTTAGAATTTCATTCTAGTAAGTTTTGATACAAACTCAATCTTAAATTGTTCCTGCAGCATAAGGCCAGTTCATGGTTTGTTTCCCAGTAATTGTTATTGTGATTCCTGCTTTAGTTAAGTGATGCTTAAGTTAGTAAGACTTTATTTCATGTCCCTGCATCAGAGTTAGAATTCCTTTCAAGCATTTAATTCTAGAAAGTTATGGCTAAAACCGGTTCTTAGTGCACATATAGTGCCGCTCCATTTCAAGTATACATTCCCTAGTTTGACAAGTAAATGAATGACCATGAGAAGATGTTAGTCACCTGATGTAATGTCCAATTCCCAGGTTAGGATTTTCCATGACTTCTATATCCTTTTGTGGGCGCAACCACCTACTCCAACTCCCTTTCTTTCAAGAGTCAAGCTTGAGGCTAAGTGTTCTAATCCACTTGTTGATGTCACTTTGTATTGTCATCTTGTTGGGAGTCTCATCTACTTGACTCACATACACCTTGATATCTCCTTTGCAATTAGCATGGTTTCATGCTTTATGCAGGAACCACATGAGATTCATTGGAAATCAGACAAAAGAATATTGCATTACATATAGGGTACACATCATCATGGGATTCACTATGCAGTAGGTAAAGGACTTACCTTGGTGGGATATATAGATTTTGATTGGGATGGCAATCTTGATGATCATAAGTCCACTTCTGGCTACAAATTTCAGCTTCGTTTAGGCCCCATTTATTGGAAGAGTAAAAGCAACATGCTATTGCTCTTTCTTCAACTGATAAGTATCAAGGGGTTGTTAATGCCGCTACTAAGGCTATTTGGCTTTAAAATATTCTCATTGAGTTTGGATTCACTATTCCATATCCTATAGTCATTCATTGTGACAATCAAAGTGCCATTCAGATCTCAGAGAATCCAATTCACCATCAAAGGACCAAACACATCGAGATTCATATGTACTACATTTGGGAGCTAATACAAGAACGGGCCATTGATTTTCAGTATTGTCCTACAACACAACAAGTTGCAGATATCTTCACCCAACCCTTCATTGAGAGTACATATCATCATTTGCGAGCTCTCTTGGGGGTGCAAGATGTTTCATCTAAGGAAGTCTCTTGACCTCTTCATTCTCTCTTATGGGGGGGAATTTTTCCTCTTCTAGGGGTTTTTTCCTTCTCATACATTTGAGAGATTTTTGTCTTGTTTTTTCATCTCTCTTTTGGGGGGGATTTTTTTCTCATGTGGTTTTCTCCATTTCTCCACTTTATGAGAGATTGCATCGCATTTAGACATGGGTACCTAACATGGCCTAGTAGTCGGGACCCATCTTGCATTTTTTATTTTGTGTACATTCTCCCTAAGTTGCACTTAAGGGGGGGTGTTGGTCTAATTAAAAGTGTTGTACCTTGTGCTAGGTCATAATTACACCTTAGTTAAGTTTACTTAGGGACCACATAGGAGGTAGTTGGAGAATTTCCTCTTTTGGTGACCTTATCTTGTTATTACTTTATCACAACCAACTTTTTTTGAAATATCATGTGATTACCTCTCCACCTTTTGTGGGTGATCCACCATTTACGGTGACTATCACATTATCACTTTTCCACTTTAGGCGGAGTGATAGATTTTACCAATTGTCTCATGTGATAGGATTACTACACTTTTCATAATACTATGCCCATATATGTTCTCACCTTGTCTATATAACCAAGGGGTCTCCTATGTACTATTATTCATTCTATTTGCATCATTGGTAGAATACATTTCATTCTTGTCATATTGCTTCTATCTCTCTCATGCTTCTGATTTCTATTAGGCCTCTTGATCTTGGGTGGCTACCTTCATAGCCAATTCTTACCAATTTCAATTTAAAACTCTATCCCTTTAGGTCTTTGCACAGTCAAAGATTTCATCCTTCATGAGGTTATGACAATTCCACCCTTGAAGTGACTATGACATTAAAATGTCATTAGACTGAAAGCCCAAATTGTCCTTGTGCTAATAACCTTGTATTCACCTATTAATGAGGTGATATCAAATGAATAAAAGACCCTTATGAAAAATAGGTAATTGAACTATGTTATGAAATGCCTTCTTTTGACCTCGGGTCCACCAACATCCTCCTATTTTACAATTGGAACTTTTGGTGTCTCAAAAGATGATGCAAATCTCTATACTGGTTCTTCATTGCCACAAAAAGACACTCCAAAATTTTCCATGTGACTGACTCCAACTCTAAGATTTTTTCACAAAGGCTAGGTGGGAGTGAGTCATGGCTACCATAATAGTGAAGAAAACATTTCATAATTAATAGATGAAGAATGAGAAGTTTCCCATATTTTTCATTGCTTTAATGGAAAGAATAAAATTCTCCATTGTAGAATCTATATTTTCCTGTTGATGCTTTCACACACCTTTATATTTCACATTCTTAATACTTTCAGGTTTCTTTGATCTACAATAATACACTTGATTTTACCAATAATCTAATGTATCAAGAAAGAGTTCCTCGATAATTGGTGAATGGCCTAGACTTGAGGGTGGAAGACATTTCTTCTTTGGATTTCCCAATTACCATTTTGTTTTGTATGGACACATTTTCTACTATAGTTGAAGCTTCTTGAATGTCTTTGAAAACTATCCTTCATCTAACTTTGTTGTGCCCAAATGACCCTGATCTATATTTTCAATTCATTTCATCTATATCAACCTTATGTGGTAATTATCCTATACATAACTTTTACTACTTCTTTCAATGTCTCTCATTGAAGCCTTTGTCCCTACAAAAAAAATGGAAAATTTGCTCTTTTATTCAACATATGTGTCATGTAGCTGCTTGATGGTTGTATCCAATGACCTAGACAATAAAAATAGCTCCTCATTGTTCCCAAATGTTTAATTGCAACCATCACATTATGGGCAGGCAGATCAAGATTTGTATTCTCTCTAATAACTTTCCAGATTTTTTTTGAACTAAAAGAACCACAGATGGGAAAAAATCACCTTATGATAGTCTTGGTAACACATGCTAGGTTTAAAAAAAATATTTGCATGCTTCTTAACAGATTAAATTATGTTTCTAACAAAACCCTTCAAAACATTTAAAAGGGAAAAATAATACTCACTAGACATGAAACATCCATTCCTCTACTAATCAAAGACAAAGTCATTAAAAACAATGATGGTCTTTACAATAATAACTACTCATTATAATGATCATGGCAACATAAAGGATTGAAAATAACAACATAACTACCTTTGTTTAAGATCTAAAACTCCATGTGCTATCTTGCATGTTCTTGTATTTGTTGGAGACCATATTCTCTAGGGCTTTCAGAATGGTTCCTATGAATCTGAAAGGTTCCAAACTACTTGCTATCTTCCTTGTCTACCATTGTAACTAATTTTTTTATGTAAAACCCTTCAATAGGATAAAATAAAAAACCTAAAGGCTTGACTTATATTCACATTAGAACTCAAACTATTTTCATTATGTGTATAGAGGGGTTATAATTTAACACCAAAAACATAAAACTGAGATTAAGAAGCACCCTATTCTTGTTGGATTTTCTCAATTTTGGATGTGGATTTCTCACAAGATTGCACCAAAAATAATAGTAGCTAAATTCAAGATGGAGAAATGAGGGGATGAAGGCCCAATTTATAGAAAATTGGAGGGGAAAATGGAGGGTCAAGATTTAAAGTTGATGAAGGGCTAGGATTAATTAGGAATATGATGTATGGATCAAGGTTAGCATTATGACAAGTGTCACAATCTAATTTGAGAGAGGAGATTAGGTGTGCTCACACATGTGTGAGTACACCTTGGAATGACACCTCATTTAATTTTGGAGGTTAGGTATAAGATAGTGGAGGTAGGTGGGATTGGTTGCATTAATGAGACAAGCTTAGGGGGTTGAGGATGAATTTTAAATTAGGAAATAATGGTAATGATGGGGGTTAGTATGGTTAATTAGGGATTAATTAGCATAATAAGTTGGTTGGAGTTAATAAACCATGAGTTTATTAACTTGAGTGGAGTTGAAAGCTGGAGAATGGGATAATTGAGGTTAGTAGGTTAATTAATCAAGGATTAATTAACATAATTGGAATTAGGAGCATAGGGGATTTTAATGGGATCAATAAAATAACAATAATTATTTAATTGATTAGAAGATATATATTTTTGGTAAGTGATATAATTAATTAAATGGAATATTCAATTAATTATAAGAGGAAAATGGATTAATTAATCAAATAAATATATTTAATTAATTAAAAAAATGGGGAGGAATTAGTAAATTAATTAAATAAATATATTTAATTAATTAAGAGGAAATGCTGTCATATTTCAAGTGACTACATTTTTCCCATCTTTGATGTAGTGTCTGAGGTGATGCTATGTCAAAGATGTTTAGAATTTTTCCCCAGTGGGTTGAAAAGTTAGTTAGGAGGTGGTGCCCCCTCAAGAAACTGATTAGAAAAATTCTAGAAAATATTTTTTGTCAGTGCCTCAAAAAAGGAGGGTTAAAATGATGTGGGATGGTGTAGAAGTAAAAGTTAGCAAAAAGTGGGAGAAAAAATGGTGAAATTAGGAAGAATGGGACATTTGATGCGACCAGTATAGAAGAAATTAGGGTTGGGGGTGATTAGGGGGTGATTATGGTTAAACAACTTATAAATAGGCTTTGAGGGGCCCAACAAGTTATTTTCAACATTTTATTGGTGGAGTGAGGTTTAGGTGGTAGTGTGGAGTAATGGCGAAGATTCCTCAGCATACTCATTATGCAGAGTGGGTTCAAGAGTACCAATGGGTGGAGGATGCAGGTGAGATGGTATGTGATTTATCCCTTAGGTTTAAGATAGGTTAGGTGGGTCCAAGGTACGTCTAATCAGGATATGAAGCTTGGGAAACAAATGTGTCATTTCATGAAATGATGCCTAAGGGCATGATTGCAGTGCCCACGTTGAAAGAAATTGTGCTTGTATTTTTGTGGCACCTACGGTTGATTTTGGCACCCATGTTGAAAAACACGGTGCGTGCATTTGACACACATGTGTTTAATGTGCATGGGGGGGAATTAGGAAATGATACATGCATATTGCAATGCTTGCATTAATAATTGATGTGCCTGGGTGAGAAATTTTTGTGCCTACATAAAGCAATGCTTAGGTGTAAAATTGGTGTGCTTGTGTTTAATAAAATGGTGTCTATAAAAAAAATGGAAGAGAAGTTTCATAGAAAATACAAGGGTGGGTTAGCTAGGATAGAAATAGGTTCATGGTTTAGATGAAAAGGCTGATGTTAGTGTGTGAAATGATGCAGGAAGACCGCAAGGTCCTAATGTCACGGGAGCAGCAGATAGTAGTTATGGGGATGCTTTGAGAGAAGCTGACACCTGAGGACAATAACTGATTACACTTGACAATATTGTATTTTGTCTCGTGTATGCCTTGGATTCGAGCACATTGAGCATTGATGACAAAACTTGTAGAGCGGTGGTGTAGTGAGATGGACAACTTTCACTTGCCCACTGTTCAGGCCACTATCACATTAGAGGATATGTGGTGGATTCTTTAGATATTGATCCAGCGAGAGTTAGTGGTATATTGTCTTCAAGGGGAGAAGGCAGTACTATGGAGGATATTTTCATGTCAAGATTTACCATTTCAATGGATAGAGTTGGACTTGGATGCAGGGCTGGGTGAGTGGTTGGATCTCTATCTTTTTGTAGATGCATTGATTATAGGTATGTTGATGCTAGATAGGAGGTCGTAGGGATTTGTGATAGGCTGGGTAGGAGTGATAGATAGAATGTTTGAGGAGGGTACAATATATGCATGGGGGGAAGTAGTGTTGGGGGATTTATATAGGGAGCTACATTATGTTTTTTATAGGGATGGGAAAATTTTGGCTGTAGGGGTGACTTTGATGCACATATGGGAATTTGAGCGCATTATTGTACTGCATTCAATTTGTGATAGATGAAAGGGGTCATATATGCCCTACATGTTTATTTATGTGAGGTTCCAATGGTAGTGACATTTGGGTGATTTAGACCATTGGTGCAGGATTGTTGATTAGATGGATTCATTCATTTGGCAGTTGTATATTGATTGCGAGGACTTGGAGGATGATGACCGTTATATGCCATACATCTCAAGGGTGCACTATTTGATAGGGAAGACTCTAGCCATCATTGAGAGGTATTTTCCAGTGGGATTACTTTGATATTTTGGTCAGCAGTAGGGTGTTCCTCAGGTGGAGGCAACTTTTGGATGGGTGGCCCGTGAAAGGTAGCAGTGGGGTGGTTTTATTGAGTACAACACAACCTATCCGAGCTGAAGGGATACGCCAATAGTGGTGTGGGATCCAAGGTGAGGAGTGGTATATGTCAGTACTACAACAAAGTATGAAATCTGATGGGAGTGGCACAAACCTCTTTGACCTACCATTCCTCATGATCAACTAGTGGTCGTAGAGGGCAGTAGTGAAAAGAGCAAAAGCAATGGGTTAGAGGATAGCAACTCAGATGATTATAGTGATGGGAGTGGTGATGGGAGTGATGCTGAAGATGATGATGATGATGGGGATGATGGAGATCATGGTTTGGGAGGAGAGGATATTAGAGGGGATGACACCTATAGGCTCATCTGCATGCCATGAAACTAGAGAGATATCAACTCTGATAAGAGCGTGATCAAGCTTGTTGGGAATATTTAGAGGTTGTGGGTGAGAGGGATATGGCATGGGATGATATGGTCCACTTATAGGGACAGTTAGATGGGAAAATTGGTACACTTACTACATAGAGGGATGCAACCAAGGTGATTGCACATATTTTGGTAGGAGAGAGAGATGCAGCCAAGTCTCAGGTGGTGACAATGGTCAGTGAGAGGGACAAAACCAAGGTGGAGGTAACCAAGTTACAAGAATTTCTCGATGGATGGGTCAGTGTTGGAGGAGGAGCTGGTGGGGCAGGAGGAGATGGAGGGCAGGTGGTAGAGTGAGATCAGTGGTAGAAGGAAGTGGATTTAATTCAGTGGGAGTGAGATGTGGCCTGTGAAATTTTAAGTGAGGGTGGATTTTTTGTTGGGTTCATAGAGTTTGGGCAAGATACCTGAGAGGTAGAGTGATGGAGGAGGGCCTATGAGGAGAGAACACCACCAGAGTAGAGGATTTCTAGTGTCTTGGTTAGTACCAGATCACATGGTCCAGTTTGATCAGGGCCATCATTGACTATGGGTAGACAACCACTACCACAAAAGGATCCACCATAGAGATCACTTGATAGACAATCAGATGTAGGGAGCATAGACTAGTGTGTGTTGATCATGACTTTTTATATTTTTTCCCCAGGATGGGTTCAACATTTTGTATACACGAGAGAATGGTATACTTTTTATGAAGATGTTGTTATATATGATTTATTTTTTATTTAATGTGGATTAATTATGCATGTGATGTAGTTTATGTTTTATGATTATGATGTTAGATGATGTGTATTTATTTGTTATTTATGATAATGTGATGGATTATATGTAGATGTTATGATGTTTATTATGATATGAAATTTGATGAAATTTGAAGTATTTACTAGAAATTTTTGATTTAAATCTTAACAAATTGTTGTGGAACTATTGTTCGTGTGTTCAATTTGCTTTCAAATTTAACCTATTTTGTTTTCTTCCATATCTCTTTATTATGAAACTAGAGTCAAGAACTCAATAATGGTGCTTTAGTGAAGCAATTTCAAATACGAAAATTAATAAAAGAAGCTCTAGGAAAAAAATAGGTTTATAGGCTCAAGAGCACCTTTATGTGAGAGGACAAGGACCCTTGTACTAAAAATTTCCTTAGATGGTTGTTTATAATTTATCTTTTCTAATGTCACAAAATATCATTGGGGAAATTTTCAAACTTGTTTGGGCCCTCCTTGCTAAATTAAGCTTAATGCCACCTTGATTTAGTGTTGTAATATGGTTGACACATTCACATTAGGTATCAGGCCCTTGTGAACTAATGAGTTTAAATGGTACCCTGCTAAAGTGTTGTGAGGTATTGTAGCACACTTTCACACTTTTCTAGGGGTTTATTAATCAACTTAACCTAATAAACCTCTTTTTAATCAAAATAAACCTTAATCATGCCTTATTTTGAGTGTTGTAACACACTTCCACACTTTTCTAGGCTTGTAATTTATAATTGGGCTTTCTTATGCTTTGATTGGCCCCATTTTGCATCCACAAGCCTCATTTATTGCATCTTTTTGAGGATAATCCCAACACCAATCATTATCCAATCATAATTTAGGTGTTTTTAGGTTTGAATGGCTCATATTTAGTGATATGGTACTCATATGCCACCTTGGGTGAATGAGTCCCACCTAGATCTTTTAGCCCCAAACCTGGTTTCACACATTTCTAAGATTTTAAAAATTGGTCCCAAAAATTAAGCCTAGTGGGACTCATTCACCACCTTGGGTGAATGAGTTTTGTGTGGCCCAAAATAAAAATTAATTCAAATTTCTGGCATGATTTGTTACTCTAAGATCTCATGTCGGCTTGTAGTGTTTTAATTTCAAGAATTCTTACATAATTGAGTATAAATACAAGGTTATTTCACTCATTTTCATCCCAAGCATTCAAGTGTTCATTCTTATAGAAATTTTGAGCTCACAAGCATTCACAAGAGCATTCAAGGGTAGATTATCAAGCATTTTAGAGCATTTTGATTTCTTGTGTTCTTTTTAGGTAGCACTTGGTCTGCAACTTTTCATTTTTCTCCTTTAGCTCTAATCTCATCCTGATGATGGATCATAGAGTGTGATCCAAAACGTTGATGCAAAAAAATCTCAAACAATCTAACAGAAAAATCATTACAAGGAACATTATGGATTGTGGAAACTTGATATCATTGATCAATTATCATGTCAAGGACTTCATGCATAATGTTTGGTTTTGATCTAACAATTGTGATGTAGGATTTAATGATTCAAGCAAGCATTTCATTCAAGATATATCCCCTTCAAGTAAGATTCAAGATCTACATCCATTGGATCCATCTCATACATGTTTACAACACTTTATTGCAAGGGTTTGGTGATTTTCAACATTGTCATTTGTTCATTCATCATTTTCCATTCCTATTTGATTTCATTTCAAGGATTGATTTCCAAAATGGGGTTTGACCTAGGAAAACTCCTATCCACTAACCCAAAAAAAATTCCCCTCTTGTTTGTCTGTGATTTGTAGTTCTAGGTTTCAAATTCCAAAGGAGCAAGATTTGAGTTGTCAAAGTTGTCATCAAGCCTTGGAGAACATTGGGGATCACCTACAGGTTGCAAATCAGATATTTGGATTCGAAAATCAATCAGGGAGGACATAATAGATAGAGAAGAGTAGGATCAACCTTTGAATATTTAGAAAATCCCAATTAGACTAATTTTTCACTTTTGGTGAATGAGTCCTAGTTCCAGTCAAATTTTAGATTTTTGTACATTCAAATACCCATTTGGTAGATTCTTGTTCTCAAAACCCAATTTTTTGACTGATTCACCTAGCTTGGAAAATGAGTCTCATTCAACATTAAAGTCAAATTTTCCAGTGTTCCAAAGCTTCACTTAGCGATATCTAGATTCTTAGATGCACGCATTCCTTTATGTAGTCTTCTATTTTGTTTCACTTGCATTTCTAGGTCATTTAGTGCTACTTTGCATCATATTAGGGGTTTACATTTCATCTTCCATTTCATTGTCTTTTGCAAGTCTGAACTTGGTGGAAAACCCCTTATTAGATCATATTCAGCCCCTAGAACAACCCTCTTACAAGATATATTTCTCTTTTGCATTGAGATTTGAAGGTTTTGTTCTTGAGTGAAAGTGAAAATTGTCCTGCTAGGTCCTAAACCTTAAAGAGGGAAGCAAAAAAAAAAATCCACCTTTCATTTTGGTGAACCTACATTTAGAACATCATAATTTTGATTTGGATTACATCCTAGATTTGTCTTGCATTAACTTTGCATTAGGGTTTGCATTAGTTAAGTTTCATTCTAGGCTTTCTATTTTTGCATTAGTGAAAGCTCATATAGCTTGCATTTTTTCATCTAATTTCATTGAAAATAAAACAAAATCTGCATTTGCATCTTAGATACAGATCATAAAATATAAAAATCATAAAACTCAATTGAAAAATTATGAAAATTTAAAAAAAAAAATCAGTAGGACTCATTCTTACCTTGGGTGAATCAATCCCTTTGCATATTATGCACTGTATTTTCTGGCATTCAAAGTTTAGTTTTTAAGTTTTTGTTAGCTGTTATTGCCTGTCTATTTTATTTTACATATTTCTCATTTCATCCAATTCATTTCATCTAGTTTAAATTAACTCATCCTGTGCATTCCTTAAATTCAAAATTGCATATAGAACATTTCATTTCACATTATTGCATAGTTTAGAATCTAAATTTTGCATCATGGATATGTGCTTTAGTAAGCTTTGGATGTCCTTAACATCCTTAGTAGATGTGTTAAACTATGATTTTGGAAATGACCCTAATATGCTCACTCAAATCCTAATGCATGTCCTCCTCATGATGATGACATAATTGGAGAAGATGATGACAACATGAATAAGTTCCTAAATGATTGACCTAACAACCTTTAAGCTAATACATCCTTTTATCCATCCATGAAATAAACAAATCCCCTTATGATACCACCTCTTTAGATGTTTTGTTACTTACATCCTGAAACAAAAGTTGAGCCTAAGTTCCCTACAATAGGCGAACTTAGTTCTTCCAAGAAATCCAATAATTAACCATTTTATGATAACAAAGTAACAAAAAACTCCCATCAATCTTGAAGAAACATATGGAAAAGGATTCATAATATTGAGTAAAAAAGTATGTGATACAACAAATGAACATGAGATCCATCAAATCCTAGAGAAAATACCAGCTGATGAAAACACAAAGGGGTTAGGATATCAAGATCCCCCTATCAACATAGGTAATCCTAAAGAATACCTAAGGCTTTGTAGTGATGACATGATTTTCTTAGATCATCCTCCTAATATGAATGTCCTGCTTCCTAAAGAATAACCAATGAATCATGATAGGATCACCTTAAGTCCTCCTCCTCAACCTTCAACTCAAGAAGTTGGTGAATTTAGCAAGAGACAAAAGCTTCCAAAGTTAAAAAACTTATTATTCCTGTAAAATCTAACACAAATTGAACAAAAACCAGAAGAACTTGTTAAAAAAGGTTGGATTGCCATGCCAGCTCCCACTAGAATAAAAAAATCTAAAAATAATAAATATTGTGCATATCATAGGACTCTTGGCCATCTCACTAATGAGTGTCATACTTTACAACATATACTTAAAAGACTTGACATGTTAGAAATAGTCCCTTAAATCGGAAGCCCTTTTTCACCCATTATCATGTAATAGTTGGAGAATAATATATTCTCACTATTACATGACATTTCCCATCACCTACATTGGCTCATTCTTGTCTCGTACTTAGTGGGGGAAAGAAGTAGATAGCCTTTTCCTATTAATTCATTTGTCATTGTCCCATAGGTTTGTTATTTGTCTTCTGCTTATAAAAACCGAGATTGGGATGCTGACGACTTGCTTTAGGTTGACTTTCTTGTTCCTTACTAGTCTTTTGAATTTTATTTTGGGTGATTGCATGTGTGTGATGTGATCCCCCATGATGTTTTGTTCTATCTCTCTTTGTGACATTCCTCTATTTGTACCTTCATTCTTTGCTATGTCGTTCATCCTTTAATTTTTTCTTTTTATTATTTTCATTTATCTTTTGTTTTCCTTTTGGGGATGATGCAAGGCATCGATACATTCATGTACCTTCCATGTTGAGCCAAAATATTTTCTTTTTCTTTATCTTTTTTATTTGTCTTGTATTTTCCTTTTGGGGATGACATAAGGCATCAAGACATTCATGTATCTTCCATGTTGATCATAAAGTTTTTTCTTTGTTTTCACTCTCCTTGTGTCATTCTTCCAGTTCTATGTGTATTTGGGGAATGATGATAGTTTCAATCTCTCTTAAAATCATTGCAACAAGAACATACTGACCCCAAATCCATAGATTCCTTATGTGTTTAGTGTTTTCATTTTGGGGGCAACCCCTCTCTTTTCTTTTTCTCTTACATGATGTGGCTTTACCTGGAAATATATGAATTGGCATAGGGCTTTCTAGGTTATCTCTCATGTCTTATTCATTAGTATTTATTATTTTCTACTTTAAAGTAATTGATCATAGCATGGTGTTTAAAAATTTCTTTAAAGTGGGGGCATAAATTAGCATTATTCTTTTGATTTTTCATTTTCATGGTTCATGGTGCAATTTTCTTACTTCATACAATGCGTTTCTCACTTTGTGGATGGCATTGGGTGTGATGTCCCTCAAGAGCTTGATCTCTCTTAGCATATTATATTCCTCTTGGTGGCTTGATGCGACACATTGCATCCCCTAAGTTTTGAATATTCTATTCTTTGATTGGTCCTCTCTTGGAGACATTAGGCACAATGTTCCCTAAGTGAAGACCTCACATGAACTAAGAAAAAATCCTTTGAACATTCCCTATTTTTCATTTTTCATTTTTCATTTGTAGTCATATGGCCACCTTACATAACACAACTTGCATTCTTGTAGATACATCTTTTTTGTTCATGAGCTCCAAGCATACAAAGTTTTACTTGTCTCATTAAGCTCGAAAACCATTTTTTTGGTGCCTTATTAAAATTATCAGGGGTTATAACTTTGGTATGGTTTGAGCAGGAAGCCCAACTAAGGCATGAATTTACCCACAAACACTTGCATGTGTGTGTGAGTGCATACCATCCATGAGTGTATGTGTCTCACTTTCTAGGACTTTTCACCTAATGGAAAACTAGGAGTTTCGTTGCCTCAGAGTGAGTATGCATTTTTCAAACAAATATACCAGATATGATCCTCATTGCAATGGAAAAATGGTTGAATCTTGATCTGAATCTTTTAACTTTTCTCCTTTCCATCTTTGGTAGTGTATTCTTGTGCTTTTTTGTTGCTCTTATATCATTCCCATGTGTTTTTTTTTGTGCCTATGTTGGTTCGCAATAGGATCTTTCTTGGGGGCTTGATCACCCCTTGATCATTTTCATCCCATATTACTAGCATTGGTGCACTTGGACCCATCTTGATGTGTGTTTTTCTAGTTTAGTGTGAGTTTGAAGCAAGTTCATCCTCTCACTAAAGTGGGGGCTAAATGTAGTTTCAAAAAATGCTTTCGAGGACATTTTCACACTTTTTTGGTCCCTCCTTGATGAATTGAGCTTAATGTCGCCTTGATTTAGTTTTGTAATGTGATCAACACATTCACATTAAGTCTTGGGCCCTTGTGAAATAATGAGTTTAAATGGAACCTTGATAAAGTGTTATGAAGTGTTGTAACATACTTTGACACTTTTCTAAGGTTTTATTAATCAACTGAACCTAATAAAACTCTTTTTAATCAAAATAAACCTTAATCATGACATATTTGGAGTGTTTTAAAGTGTTGTAACACACTTTCACACTTTTCTATGCTTTTCATTTATAATTGGGATTTCTTATGCTTTAATTGTCCCTATTTTGCATCCACAAGCCTCATTTATTGCATCTTTTTAAGGATAATCCTGACACCAATCATTAGCCAATCATAATTTAGGTGTTTCAAGTTTGAATGGCCCGGATTTAGTGATTTGGGACTCATTCACCACCTTGGGAGAATGAGTTCGACTTAGATATTTTGGCCTCGAACCTGGTTTCACACATTTCTAGGCATCTTAAAAACTGGTCCCAAAACTTAAGCCTGGTGGGACTCATTTGTCAACTTGGGCGAATGACTCCCATGTGGCCCAAAATCAAAATTAATTTAAATTTCTGGTGAGATTTTATTCTCCTTGTTGACAATACAAGGGCATACAACTGAGAGGAAGGGGGTGAATCAGTTGTCACATAAATTATACTTATTAAACTTATTCTCATATTTGATAAATAAACATGAATGCATAAACCATCACCACATCAAAAACACACATAACACCAATATTTTTGCATGGAAACCCTATTAGGGGAAAAACCATGGTGGAGGTTAATCCACAAGATTATAATTTGTTAAAATTATTATAAATGGGGAATGCACATGCATTCAGGCACACTGGCTAGAGCTCACTATTCAAATACAAAAAGGCTTACTGCCCAATGGAAGACTCACTGTCTTACAGCCACATTCGGATTTCATTCAAAGATTTTGAACTAAGAAAATAACATCTTCTAATGCCTGATTATAGTTCCGGTTAAGCACATAAACACTTTCCTTTACTCACTCTTCACACTTTATTTCTGCCTTTGAAAGATTAGAACATTATTCGCACGTAGCACACACACATATCGCTCACCATTTCTCTCAAATGGTATAAAAATTTGATCATATATATCTGCAACTAAGGATAACATCAACTACATGTTAGCCCAATAAAATATGAAATGTGTACAAACTGTCAGGAAAAAAATAGTAAGGACCCAAAACAACATGTATCAAACACAAAACACCTGAAACAATTATGCCTCAAAGATCCACAACATGCTACAATCACCCTATCGGCCATGATCATGAAAAAAATGAACTCATAGAAGAAAACCACCAATCACGAGCACAAAAATCAATGTGAACAAACAACATAGATAGATAACGATCTAGAAACATCCACAAGCATCATGAATCACCACATAAGCATCCACAACAACTCAAATTACTAGAATCATATCATCTTATTTCAAGAACACCAACTAATGCAACAAAACAACTGTCAGAACATAAATAGTGATTACTTAATCAAATCTTCATGTGAACCTTTGAAACATCATGTGTATGAACTATATATATTTGTCAACAAACCATTTAATCCACAACTTTTTTATCATCAATATACTGAGATAGCCATCATACTGAACTTCATTGCATCACCGACAACCTGTAGCTTATTTTATTAAAATTTTCTCAATATCCTCAACATATACAACCTTAAAGACATTAATACCAATAGTGTTGACATAAATGATAACCACATATCAGCAATATCCAACAATCTCCTCCTTTGGCATTGATGGCAACACATCATGTGAAAAACACCATCAATGATACTTTCTCTTAGCACTTTCTCCCCCTTAGATTTTGACTCTTTTCTCCTTAACTCTTTCATATATTTTCACATGAATCTTCTCCCCCTTTGACATCAATGACAAAGGTACACATTATCTTTCTCCACACAAGCTCTGAATCACATTTCTGAACATCTGACTACTCCCCTTGAGTAGCAGCCACCACAACATCAATCCAGATCACAAGATGTGACTATGAAATACACATAATGATGCAAGGGGTGATCCCACAATACTAGTTTAATTTTTTTGGGAAAACTGGACACTGAACTGATTTTCTTATCTAAATCTTCACTTTCAGGCTCCTATAGTAGCTAAACCGTGAGGAATTTCAAGATGATGAAAACTAGTGATTTGTGAAGTTTTGTCTATAGATTCTAAATATATATATTTTAAAAAATGGAATCAGATTGCACTTTTTTTTCATCTCTTTCAAAAACTAGTTTTTTTATCAATAAACAACATTTTTAAGGAGTGATGCTCACTGTATACAACATAAATTTTTTTGTATAAAGGATAAAATTATAATTTTTTTCTAATTTAGATTTGTAACTATGATATCTAACCAGTTCATTTGGTTTCATAGTGTTTTATTAAATATTTTTTCCTTAATCAAGTTTCGAAGTCAAACTAAATGTAATTCAGACACATAGTCAGACTGTATACAACATAAATTTTTTTATATGTATCAAAATTCAAAAAAGAAATTAGTGGATCAAGGACATCAATACCCAACCTGAATTTATTTTTCAAAATTTTATTTTGATAATCTACTATTTTCCCACATGTACAAAACAAAGAACTTTATTTTCGGGGAAAAACCTACATTCACAAGAAATAAAAAATAAATATAATAATCAAATTTAATTTAATTAAAATTATAATTTTTTGGAAGCTTATAATAAGGAATACATACATACAAAAATTAAATTGTAAATGAACTCATTTGATCCCCCAAAAGGTAAATCAAAAGTGGTTTTTTATCAGCATTTTGATAGGTGTAAAGGAGACTTTGTTATAGGTATGGTTTAAAACTAGCGGGGTTCTATCCAAGGGGAATTGGTCTAAGGTGGTTTGATAAAACTCTCTTCAATTGGAATCCTTTAAATGGAAAATTTCAAGGCTTAAATCATTATATTTTCTAAAAATATGCGATTTCAACAAAAATCAGGATCTCCTAGAAAGTGTAAACCACTATTGTGGTAGCACCCCAAGCCAATATATATTAATTTTGATTAAGAGGGGCAATCACCCATAACTTCCCTTTGAGATAATCAAAATTATCCTTAGGAAAGGGCTTGGTAAAGATATCTGCAATCTATTCCTTAGTGGGCACATACTTCAATCTGATTTCCTTTTCACTCACCTATTCTCTCAAAAAGTGAAACTTGATAGATATATGCTTGGTTTTTGAATGCAGCACTCGATTCTTAGAAATGATAATTTCACTTGAATTATTATAGAATATAGCAATAGGTTCATCATACACAAATTTGATATCTTTCAACATCTACTTCATCCACAATACTTGAGTACAATTGTTAGCAACAACAATGTATTTTGCCTCTGCACTAGATAAATAAATGGCATTTTATTTCTTGCTTAACCATGAAATCAACATCTTTCCCAAGAAAAAATGCACCACCACTAGTAATATTTTTGAAAATCCTCTTCAGAACTGTCACATGAGATTCCTTGGGATCAACTTAAAATATTGCACCAATGCATACAACATTCATGATATCAGGTCTAGTTTGAGTCAAATAGAGCAATCCACCAATCATGGATTTGTATCTAGTCTTATTTGTTTTAAGAGAATAATCATCTTTTGTCAACTTACATGTACCAATTGGATTTGAATCTTCTATACCAAACTTCTTTAGCAATTCTTTCACATACTTGGACTGAGATATAAAGATCCCTTTATCTAGCTAAGTAATTTGTAATCCCAAAAATAATTTCATTTCTCCAATCATAGACATCTCAAACTCACTCTGCATATCATCAACAAAATTCATGCACAAACTATCATCTCCTCCAAAAATGATATCATCAAGAAAGACTTCAACAATCAAATCTTTATCATGATCAATCTTGAAAACCAAATTACTATCAACAATACCTTTATTAAATCCAAGCTTCCACAAATACTTGTCCAATCTAGCATACCATGCTCTTGGGGTTTGCTTAACTCCATACAATGCTTTCTTCAACTGGCAAACCATATCTCCCTAATCAATCAATTGAAATCCATCAAGTTGCTCAATATACACTTCTTCATCTAGTTCACCATTTAGAAATGTTGACTTCACATCCATCTGATAAAACATGAATTTTTTGTAAGCAACAAAAGCAAGAAATAATCTCACAGCTTCAATCCTAGCAATAGGAGAATTTTTTTCTTCAAAGTCAATTCTTTCCATCTGAGAATATCATTTACACACTAGTCTTGCTTTGTTTCTAACAACTTCACCTTGCTCATTCAGTTTATTCTGAAAGACACATTTAGTTCCAATTAATTTTTTGTCCTTAGGTCTAGGAAAAAGGGTCCATGTATCATTCTTCTCAATTTGTAGTAATTATTCTTTCATTTCTTCCACCCAAAGTTCATCTTTGCATGCTTCATTGACATTATTAGGCTCGGTCTTTGAGATCAAACAATATTCTTTTGCAATTCTTCTCCTTGTTTGAACACCTTTGTTCTTATCGCCTATAATCTGATCTTCTGAATGATTTATTCTTACATACCTTGGAGTCTTAGGCTCTTGAACTTTAGGCTCTTGTGATCTTAGGTCTGCACTTTCACTAGTTTCTTCCTCTTGATTTTCCTAATTCATTGGAATGATTTGAACTTGATTTAGAATCCAAACTTTATTTCCTTTATTTGAACTGTCATCTTGATTCTCTGAATCATATTTGTAGGTTCTGGATGGTCAAATTGTGTCTTCATCAACCTTCACATTAAAAATTTCAATAACTTTCCTCAATCTCCTATTGTAGCACCGATAGGCTTTACTTTTAGTAAAATAACCAAGAAAGATTCATTCATCACTTCTAGCATCAAATTTTTTATATCTTCATCTCTTTTGATATAGCATTTACTCCCAAAGATTTTGAAGTATCTAATAGTAGGATTATGACCAAACCATATCTCATAAGGAATCTTACCGATATCACCTTTTACATGTACTCTATTGAGAGTGTAAACGACAATACTCACAACTTCTCTCCAGTAGATATGAGGAACATTTCCTTTCAGAATCATAGTCCTATAAGCTTCTTGAATTGTCTTGTTCTTCCTTTCCACAACTCCATTTTGTTGAGGGGTCTACGGGACAAATAATTGTCTCTTTATCCCATGCTCTTCACATAAAGAACTAAACTCACCGGAAGTGAATTCACCACCTCTATCTGATCTCAAATATTTAATATTCAGACCTGTCTCTATCTCAACCATAGCCTTAAAAATCTTGAATTTCTCTAGAGCTTCAAAATTTTCCCTTAAGAAAGTAACCCACATCAATCTAGAATAATCATCAATAAGTAACATGAAATACCTATCTCCTTATAAAATTTTGATTCTAGAAGGACCACACAATTCAATATGCACAAGCTCCAATACTTCATTTGAAAACTGATGTTTTCTTCAGAATGAAATTCTAGTTTGCTTCCCTAACTGACATTCCTTGCATATAGTATTAGTAGGTTTTGTCAACTTAGGAAGATCTCTCACTGCCTGAGTAGAACTTATCTTGATAATATTATCAAAGTTTACATGACACAATATCCTATGCCACATCCAACTTTCATCAACGTGAGAAATCAAACAACGTTTACTAGTAGTACTTAGGTGAAAGATATTACCTTTTTTTTTACTAGATGCAATTGCCTTTCAAGAACTCCCTAATATTCTACACTTTCCATCCTTGAATTGAAGATTATATCCCTTATCAACCATTTTTCCAACACTTAAGAGATTATGCTTCAAACCTTCCACTTATGGATTCTACTTGGGGTGTTTTCCTCCGCCTTGTCCTAGTTCTGGATTGTTGTTTCTTGCAGTTGGCAGAGGCAGAACCGGAACCGGATTGGTTCCTGATCTTGGACTTTTGGTAAAGTCCTGTTTTGTCCCCGACTCTGACTCTAGTCTTTTGTGTTCCCATCTTGGTTTGACCTCGGGTTGAATTTACCTAGTCAAAACTATTTCTGACGAGTTCCTCTTTGTCGTGGGTGGACGCGGAACCGAAATGGTTCCTGAACCTGAAATTTCGGTGGAGTCATGTTTTGACTCCAGTTCTGACTCTGACTCTGACTCTGACTCCGGCAGTGTGTATTTTCAGTGGAGTCATGTTTTGACTCTAGTTCCGACTCCGACTCCGACAGTGTGTATTTTTGCTGGAGTCATGTTTCAACTCCTGTTCTGACTCTGACTCCAATAGTGCTATTTATGACTTGAAGTCTTGGTCGCGCCCGATGTCTATTTGACTGTTTTGGTTGCTCTGTCAGCTGCGATTGCTGATGGGTCTTGGATGCGTGGCACTTGATTGAATAGTGATTGGACGGATACCAAGATAGTTATTGTGGTAGTTGCATTGTCAACAAAGGGTGGTGAGCTCAACCATTTTGAGTAATGGCTTTGAATGCAATGACGGCTTGTTGCAGGAGATTTGTCAGATCCGACCAGATGCGTGATTTGAGGATGGACTTCATTGCTCTTTTGAGTCAGTTACATTTGGGTGAGAGGTGTGTTATTTCTCAGAAGTTAGACAAGTTGAGTTGAGTCGTGAAGTTGCAGAGCAAGTTGAAGTCGCGAGCTAAAGAACAAGAAGGACGTGAGTTCTTGAAGAGGGTTTTGAACTATATGTTGTGAAAACATTCTAACAGTGGATCTGAATCTCTCTGGGTGATTGTGAGCTGAGCAAAGAAGTCTAGATATTGTATGTAATCGATTCATTACTATAATACAATTGATTTGACTTTGTGTGGTGGGTGTTTTGCCTGAAAGGGTTTTCCCACGTAAATACTGTGTCATCTTTGTTTGCTTATCTTTCTGGTTTCTCATTGCCATGGTTGTATGCATCTCTATAAGTTTTAGAAACTATTAGTTTTTCATTTTTGCTTCTCTCCCCTATAGTAAAGGTATTAAGAGAATGTATTCCACACTGTTGGGTCATTAGATCTGCATTCTTTTCCCTTCAAAGTGGTATCAGAGCTTGGCCAGTTCGTGTTATCCTTGTTAGGGAAAATTAGTTTTTTGCACTAATACTGTTTCAGTGGGAGACTTGCATTGTTAAACTTGTTTCTGTTGTGAGATGGTGAGTACACCTGGTAGAATAGATATTGAGAATTTTAATTGTAGCAACTTTGAATTATGGAAACTCAAGATAGAAGACTTGCTTGTGGATAGAGACCTTTGGATTGAATTGTCTGGAACTAAGCCACAAACTACGACCCTAAAAGCTTGGGATCTTGCTGATAGAAAAGCAAGAGGATTGATAAGATTGAGTCTAGCCGATTCTATGCTCTTGAATGTTCATGAGGAGACATCTGCAATTGCTTTGTGGAAGAAGCTTGGTGATATTTACCAAGGAAAATATCTAGTAAACAATTTATTCCTGAGAAAGAAGTTGTACTCCTTGAAGATGGATGAAGGTGCATCTGTTTTAGATCATCTAAACTCATTTAATGAGTGTTACTCAGCTGGCATCTGTAGGTGTAAAGATTGAGGAGGAGGATCATTGCATGCTCCTGTTGTGTTCATTACCTGATAGTTGGGATCATCTTGTGATGGCTATTGGAAGCACAACCACTACTTTCAAGACTGATGATGTGGTTGCTTCGCTTTTGTCTAAAGAAATGCGAAGGAAATATTCTGAGATGGCCAAAGATGCTCTTTCTGTTCAAGGTAGAACAAAGGAGAAAGGCAAGAAGAAAGACAACAAGTCGAAATCCAAGTCTAAAGGGAGATCAAAGTCTCCTGGTAAAAAGTCCAAGGTAAAGTGCTGGAACTGTGGGCAACCTGGTCATATCAGGAAGGACTGCAAGGAGAAGAAGAAGAAGAATGCTTCTGATAACGAATCTTCTCAAAGTGATACAGATGCCTTCATTGCAGTAGCCTTGACAACTCAGGCATCAGATGATGTTTGGTTAGTTGATTCAGGTGCCTCTTTTCACATGACATCAATTAGAGATTGGTTCTCAAAGTATGAGAAGTATGATGGTGGAAAGGTATACCTGGCAAGTGATTCAACGCTGGAGATTGTTGGTAGAAGAAGGGTCAGAATTTAGTTTCCTGACACAAGAGTCAAAGGAATTGGTGGTGTTCTTCACATCCCAGGTTTGTCTTGAAATCTTCTTTTTGTTAGTAAGTTAAATGATGCTGGTGTAGAAGTTTCTTTTTCTAGTAAGGGATGTAAAATGGCTAGAGGTGCAATGGTGTTAGCTAAGGGTGTTCGTACTGGCACTCTGTACAAGCTAGATGCATGACCTGTTCTTTGTAATAGTGCCTCTGTAAAGTCATGTAATTCTGCACCTATAGAGAAAGATGAAGACTCTTCACTATCTGGAAATGCTTTGGAGGTAAAACTTCCAGCAAAGAAGACTATGTTATGGCATCATAGACTTGGTCACATTGGTGAGAAAGGTTTAGAAACCTTGAAGAACAAAAAACTTGTAGAAGGGTTTGATGATTGTAACCTTGAGTTCAATTTCTGTGAACATTGTATCTATGGAAAGCAACACCATGCTTCTTTCTCCTCTAGTCCTCACAAAGTGTTTGGTCCAATTGATGTTCCTTCGTTATCGAAGTCTAGATATTATGTTTCTTTTATTGATGAATGTTCGAGAAGGGAATTTGTATACTTTCTTAAAAGTAAATCAGAAGTGTTCAGTCGGTTTAAAGAGTTCAAATCTTTGGTAGAAAATCAGACTGGAAGGAAAATAAAGTGTTTAAGGACAGACAATGGAGGTGAGTTTTGTTCTGTAGATTTTGAAAGGTAGTGCACTGATCATAGAATTAAAAGGCATAAGACATCCCCCTACACTCCAAAACAAAATGGAGTTGCTGAAAGGTTGAACAAGACACTGATGGAAAAAGCAAGGAGTATGCTGAGTGGTGCTGGTCTAGAGCAGATGTTCTAGGCTGAGGCTGTTGCTACAACATGTTATTTGATAAATAGATCTCCTTGTTCAGCTCTTGTTGACATGACACCTTTGAAAGCATGGTCAGGTAAGAAACCCTCATTAAGGCATGTTCAGGTCTTTGGTTGTGAGGCATATTATCATGTGCCAAATGAAAAGAGATCAAAGTTGGAAAAAAAGGCTGTGAAATGTATTCTCATCGGCTATGGAGTTGGTGTGAAAGGATACAAACTTTGGAACCCTGTTACTGAGAAGGTTTTGTATAGCAGAAGCGTGATATTTCGTGAGCTAAAACCTTTAGTAAGTGATCAACAGTTTGAGACAAATCAGAGTGATAAGAAGAAGGATGCAGTTGAGATTCCCCAAACTCCAGAAAGGGAAGAGTTGCATGGTGTACCTGAGATTGAGGAGAGCTCAAGAAGCTCTGGAAGTTCTGATGATTAAGAACAACCTGAGCCTCTAAGGAGATCTACATGAGAAAGAAGGCAACCAGAAAGGTATGGTTTCTCTATGTTAGATTCAAATTGTGCTTATGCCTTAATTACCAGCACTGATGAGCCTAGGATTGTGAAAGAAGCAATCAGCATGGCTGATTCAAAGTCTTGGTTGGAATCCATGAATGAGGAGATGGATTCCTTGAAAAAGAATGATACCTAGAAGTTGGTACCACTGTCTAAAGGGTGAAATCCTATTGGCTGCAAGTGGATATTCAAAAGGAAGACAGGCCTTGATCGCAGTGTGGAGAATTATAAGGCACAATTGGTTGCAAAAGGGTTTTTCCCAAGTTGAGGGAATTGATTATGGAGAGATCTTTTCCCTTGTAGCAAAGCTGACATCTATCAGATTTTTGTTGTCATTGGCAACTGTGTATAACTATGAAATTGAGTAGATGGATGTGAAGACATCGTTTCTCCATGGTGAGCTGGAAGAAGAAATCTACATGTCCCAGCCTGAGCATTTTGTTGATAGAGGCAAACAAAATCTGGTTTGCAAGTTAAATAAATCTCTCTATGGTCTAAAGCAATCTCCTAGAATGTGGTACCAGAAATTTGACACATTTGTGTTGTCAATTGGGTTTTATTAGATCAAAATCTGATCATTGCATCTACTATAAATGTGAGAATGATCGTGTGCTTGTTATTACTCTATATGTGGATGACATGTTATTCATTGCTAATAGCAAGACAATCATTTCTGATCTTAAAACTCAGTTGTCTGCTAAGTTTGAAATAAAAGATCTTGGAGCAGCAAGGTACATTCTTGGGATGGAGATAACTAGGGATAGAACAAGCAGAAAGTTTTGGCTCAGTTAGAGTAAGTATGTGAAAACCATTCTAGAGAGGTTTAGCATGACTGATTGCAAGCAACTAGTTGTTCCAATCATGCAAGGATTGAAACTCTTTGCTGAAGACTATCCAAAGTCTACTACTGAGATGGAGGACATGACCAGTGTGCCTTATGCAAGTGCAGTAGGTAGTTTGATGTATGCTATAGTCTGCACAAGACCAAAAATTGCCCAAGCAGTGGGAGTTCTAAGCCGTTTCATGGCAAATCCAGGGAGATCACATTGGGATGCTGTAAAGAGAGTGTTCAGGTATTTGAAGGGTACTTCAGATTATGCTTTATGTTACCATGGCAGTATGGTTGCATCACAAAGGACTCTTAGCATTCAGGAATATGTTGATTCTGATTGGGTAGGGGACATTGACAGCAGAAGATCCACCAGTGGATACACTTTCACGCTTAATGGTGGAGCAATCAGTTGGATGAGCAAGCGGCAAGCTGTAGTTGCTTTATCCATGACAGAGGCAGAGTACATGGCAGCAACTCATGCTTGCAAGGAGGCAGTGTGGCTGAGGCATTTGTGTTTAAACATTGGATTTAATGCTGAGCAGATTTCAATCTACTATGACAGTCAAAGTGCCATTTGTTTGGCAAAGAATCTGACCTTTCATGCCAGGACCAAGCAAATAGATGTGAAATATCACTTCATGAGGGATATGGTTGAAGATGGCAATGTCAGTATGGATAAGGTTCACACCTTGAAGAATGTTGCAGATGCCTTGACAAAGCCGGTTAGCATAGACAAGTTCAGATGGTGTAGAGAATCGATGGGCCTTAGGGCCTATGATAGACAGTAAGGTATGATGTTATGAGGAAGATGGAAGTGTTCACCAAGTGGGAGATTGTTGAGAAATTATGTCTCAACTTCCAGCTTGAAGTCCTCATTTTTATGCCTTGGTGATTTTGTGTTGTTTGCAAAGTTCTAGCAAAGGCGGAGCCAGGATGGAACTTGGCATTGTTCTATTTGCCTAAGTTTCGAGTCTCTGGTGGAGGCGGAATCGGGATGGAAGTTGGCATTATTCTGTTTGCCTAAGTTTTAGGTTTTGGTTCTCGTTCATGCTCCGACTCCGCTTCCTACCGTCTGTTTCGCTTCGTAGGTTCTGGCGGAGGTGGAACTAGTTTTGGAAGTTGGCAATGTCCATTTGCCAGGTTCCTATTTTAGTTCCTATTCTGACTCTGAGCCCAACTCCTGCTTTTATGATTTGGTTCTTCTAGATGTTTGGATTCTACTCGAGGTGTTTTCCTCCACCTTGTCCTAGTTCTGGATTGTTGTTTCTTGTAGTTGGTGGAGGCGGAACCGGAACCGGATTGGTTCCTGATCTTGGACTTTTGGTAAAGTCTTATTTCTATTCTTGTTCCATCCCTGACTTTGACTCCGATCTTTTGTGTTCCCATCTTGGTTTGACCCTGGGTTGACTTTACCTAGTTAGAACTGTTTCCAATGAGTTCCTCTTTGCCATGGGCGGACGTAGAACCGAAATGGTTCCTAAACCTAAAATTTCGGTGGAGTCATGTTTTGACTCCAGTTCTGACTCCAACTCCGACTCCGAATTCGGTAGTGTGTATTTTCAATGGAGTCATGTTTCGACTTCTGTTTCGACTCCGAATCTGACAGTGCTATTTATGACTTGAAGTCTTGGTCACGCCCGATGTCTATTTGACTGTTTTGGTTGCTTTGTCAGCTGTGATTGTTGATGGGTCTTGGACATGTGGCAACTGGTTGAATAGTGATTGGATGGATACCAAGATAGTTATTGTGGTAGTTGCATTTGTCAACAAAGGGTGGTGAGCTCAACCATTTTGAGTAATGGCTTTGAATGCAATGACGGCTTGTTGAAGGAGATCTATCAGATCCGACTAGATGCGTGATTTGAGGATGGACTTCATTGCTCTTCTAAGTCGGTTACATTTGGGTGAGAAGTGTGTTATTTTTTAGAAGTTAGACAAGTTGAGTTGAGTCATGAAGTTGCAGAGCAAGTTGAAGTCGCGAGCTGAAGAACAAGAAGGACGTGAGTTCTTGAAGAGGGTTTTGAACTGTATGTTGTGAAAAAATTGTAACAGTGGATCTAAATCTCTCTGGGTGATTGTGAGTTGAGCAAAGAAGTTTGGATATTGTATGTAATTGATTCATTACTGTAATACAATTGATTTGACTTTGTGTGGTGGGTTTTTTTCTTGAAAGGGTTTTCCCATGTAAATACTGTGTCATCTTTGTTTGCTTATCTTTCTGGTTTCTCATTGCCATGGTTGTATGCATCTCTATAAGTTTTAGAAAATGTTAGTTTTTCATTTTTGCTTCTCTCCCCTGTAGTAAAGGTGTTAAGGGAATGTATTCCGCACTGTTGGGTCATTAGATCCACATTATTTTTCTTCAACTCTGGAAGTTAGATCTTTCTCCACAGTCATGCAACTAGTAGATTTAGTAGGTACATGATCAATTTCCTTGATAGAAATAAATACCCTTTATTAGATCCATCATTTGTCACACCTTCATCAACAACATAATAACACTTTCTTTGGAATCTAGGCTTGTTAGATCTTGGCTTAGGAACTCTTTCAAGACACCTTGAGGAAAAATGACCTATCTTATTAAAAGAAAAACATTTAAGAGGCAATTTCCCTTTATACTTACTTTATCCTTTGGATACCCTCTTGACAATAAGTGCTTCAAGCTCATCTAGTTTTCTCTCTTCTTCTTCAATCTCTCTCATTTCTTACTCATTCTTGGAAATTTTTCTAGAATAAATTTCTCCTAGATCATATCTTTGCTTATATTTTCCAGAGATAGTGGCTTTGAATGTAGATTCTATCTTAGGAAGAGATTCACCAAACTCACTTAACTCAAAAGCAAGAAGCTTACCAATCAACATGTCTCTAGTTACATTTGTCATAGTTCAGATCTCCTCAATAGTAGAAAATTTGTGTTTGTATGCAACAGGAAAGGATTTGAGAACTTTAGCAACAATCTTTGATTCTTCCAATGTTCCACTAACACATTTGATACTACACACAATTTCATTCACTCTCTCCATAAAAGAAGTGATTTTATCATCTTCACCCATTCTCAATGTTTCATATTTCCCTTTCAGGCTTTGCAACTTAGCAATCTTCACATGGGTATCACCTTCATTCAAAGTTTCCATTTTTTTCCAAATCTCATAAGCAATCTTCAACTCCATTACATTTGTCATCTTGGAATCAGTCAGAGCACTCAACAATGCTTCCTTAGCCCTGATATTGTACTCAGCTTCCTTAATCTCACTTGCAATAGAAGGACCATTCTGTGGGATGATATATCTATTCTTTTAATTTTCTAGTAAGGTTCACCAATTCATCTCAGATGACACTCCATTTGAGTCTTCTACAGAGAATAATTTGTTCCATGAAATCTAAGACTATCCTTCTTATATGTCGCCATCCTAGATCACCTCAGGTGGTCAAGCTTCTCTAGAGGAACCTGCTCTGATACCAATTATTGCCAAAACAAGGGTAGACAATTGAGAGTGGGGAGTGAATTAGTTGTCATAGAAATTATACTTATTAAACTTATTCTCAGATTTGATAAATAAACATGAAATTATAAACCATCACCACATCAAAAACACACATAACACCAAGATTTTTTCGTGGAAACCTTGTCAGGGGAAAAACCATGGTGGAGGTTAATCCACAAGTTTAGAATTTGTTAAAATTATTATAAATGGGGAATGCACATACATTCAGACACATTTTATAGAGCTCACTGGTCAAATACAAAAAGGCTTACTTCCCAAGGGAAGACTCACTATCTTACAGTCACATTCAGATTTCATCCGAAGATTCTGAACTGAGAAAATAAAATCTTCTAATGCTTGATTATAGTTTTGGTTAAGCACATAAACACTTTCCTCTGCTCACTCTTCTCCACACTTTATTTATTCCTTCGAAATATTAGAACATTATTCACATGCAACACACACACATCTCACTCCCCATTTCTCTCAAATGTTATAAACAATAACTAGGGATAACATCAACTACATGTTTGCCCAACAAAATATGAAATGTGTACAAACTATCATCCCAAATTAATAAACAATTTACCAATGTGAACCAAACAATGTCAGCCAAAACATATTAAGGACCCAAAACAACATGTCTCAAAGATGAAACACCTTAAACAATTATGCCTTGAAGATCCACAACATGCTACAATCACCCTGTCAGCCATGATCATGAAAAACATGAACTCGCAGAAGAAAATAACCAATCATGAGCACAACAATAAATGTGAACCAACAACACAGATAGAAAAAGATCTAGACACATCCACAAGAATCTTGAATCACCATAGAAGCATATGCAACAACTCAAAGTACTAGAATCATATCATGTTCTTTCAAGAACACCAACTAAAGCAACAAGACAACTTTCAGAACACATACACTCATAAATTAATCAAATCTTCATGTGAACCTATAAAACTTCAGGTGGATAAAATAGATATAATTTTCAACAAATCCTTTAATAGAAAACTTCTTATCATCAATATATTGAGCTAGCCATCATACTGAACTTCACTACATCATTGATAACCTGCAACTTATTTTATTACAAATTTCTCAATATCCTTGACATATACAACCTTAAAGAAATTAATGCCAATAGTGTTGACATCATTGAAAACCACATATCCAAAATATCCAACACTCCTATATCTCATGTTGGCTTGTAGTGTTGTAATTTTGGGAATTATTGCATAATTGAGTATAAATACAAGGTTCTTTCACTCATTTTCATCCCAAGCATTCAAGTGTTCATTCTTATAGCAAGTTTGAATTCACAAGAATTCACAAGAGAATTCAAGATCATTCAAGGGATGATTATCCATAATTTTAAAGCATCATTCAAGCATCAATTATCATGTCAAGGACTTCATGCATCATGTTTGGTTTTGAGCTAACAATTGTAATGTAGGATTTTATGATTCAATCAAGAATTTCATTCAAGATCTATCTCCTTCAAGCAAGATTCAAGATCTAAATCCATTGGAGCCATATCATACATGTTTGCAATAATTTATTGGAAGGGTTTGGTGAGTTGCAACATTGTCATTTGTTCATTAATCATTCTCCATTCCTATTTGATTTCCAAAATGGGGTTTTACCAAGGCAAACCCATATAAAGTAAACCAAAAACATTTTTCCCTCTCCTTTGTGTGTTATTTGTAGGTCTAGCTTGCAAATTTATAAAACAGAAAGATTTGAGAAAATTTGTCAAGAGTTCAAAGTTTTCAAAGTTTTCATCAATCCTTGGAGAACATTGGAGATCACCTACATATTGAAAATTAAAGATTCATATTTGGAAATCAATCAGGACGAAAAAATAGATAGAGAAGAGTAGGATCAGCCTTTGAAGCTTTAGAAAATATTAACTGAATTGGTTCACTACTTCTAGCGAATGAGACCTAGTTCTAGTCAAATTCTAGATTTTGTAGATTTAGATACCCATTTGGCAGATTCTTGATATAGCAAGAGACATTATTTTGCAATGGTATATTAACCAAAGGTGCAATCATGTATCTTGCATGGACTTTGAGACACAAACATATGCAAACGAAATATTATCTTAATCACTAAATGATTCCAAGTACCGAAGTGGACCATAGAGGGGATTATACAGCAGACCAAAATATTTTGAACCACTCTAGCTAAGGTGTGAGAAATCATTAATAAATCAAGCTAATCACAAACATGCCATACAAGGTGACCCATATCTACTCTGTACTTTTTTTTTGACATACCAAGATATGAAAAGATCTAGGTGGATTGAGCTTGGTGACTTCGTAGATCACAAAAGTAAATCCAAAAAAGAAAAATCCAAATCTCTTGCCAAAAGGTAAGACTGATAGAGGCTATTAGACCAAAGAAGGATGCATCCTATCAAGAAAAAATGGGGTGGGTTATGATGGGAGGAAAGTGAAGTGACAAGATGATTTTGGGGATTATGATGGTTTAGTGCTAGGGTCTATGTAGGCATGTTAGTTGTTTTCTTTTATGTTGTTTGTCTCAGAATGATGTAGGTGATTCATTTGCAATGGTGAGGTGTTTATTATGGGTGGTATTTTATTTTGGAATAGGATTTTATTATGTTATGGAAAATACCACTTCCCACTACATTTTATGGTGATGATCATGTAAGATATCTATTTATTATGGATAGTGTGTAGTCGATGGACACAAAAGGGGGTGAAATGGGTGGATGATAAGTGAATTCCAAGCTATAGTTGGTGGGTTGTGTGGATAAACTTATTATGAATGGATTTATTGCAAGGTGGGAAAAAAGTGACCTAATAGATTGTAGAAATGTCTCTACACATGGTGCATGTTCACTATTTTTTCACCATTGGATAGATAATTTCTCTTTACTATTTTTTTGGTTCTTCTTGTTGTGCATATTTTGCACACAAACCCCATCGTAGGCGGGGACCCTCTTTTTTCGCTTCCGATGGGCTGCTTTGCTCCCATCTCATTTTGCATGCCCCTTTTTTTTGGTGTCCTATTTGGTCAATGTGCCCTTCAAAGTCTCATTTTTGGTTGAAAATATTTTGCCCCTAAAATAAAAAATGGCTAAGTCTTGGGTTTTTCGAGCTTCGCCTCCCCACTCATTCGATTCGATTTTTCCTTCATTTTTGACTTTGGGGATAGGTTTCCTATGGATTTGGGATGTTTTTGTGGTGCCTAAGTGAACTGCTAATGTTTCATTAAGTTTCAGAAAGTTTTGAAAATTTCAAAACAACATTTTTGCAGCAACATTCCGGCCTCTTATTTTTGGAATGTACAAGTGCTCCTCCGATTTCAAATGGACTTCGACCCAGATGCTAAAATTGGATCTTATCCTCCTCAAAATTTTCAAATTCCAAATTTGTATCTGGGAGATACCATCCGGAGTTCCATGCTTTGTTCACCGTTTTCAAAACAACATTTCTAGAACAACATTTCGGCCTCTTTTCTCCGGAACATCCAAGCGCTGCTCCGATTTGAAAACGGACTTCGACCCAGATGCTAAAATTGGATCTTATCCTCTTTGGACCTTTCAAATTCCAAATTTTCAGCTAGGAGATACCATCTGGAGTTCTATGCTATGTTCGTCATTTTCAAAACAACATTTCCAAAATGATATTTCGGCCTCTTGTCTCCAGAACGTCCAAGCGCACCTCCGATTTGAAAACGGACTTCAACCCAGATGGTAAAATTGGACCTTATCCTACTTGGATATTTCAAATTTCAAATTTGCAGCCAGGAGATACCAACTGGAGTTCCATGCTCTGTTCGCCGTTTTCAAAACAACATTTCCAAAACAGCATTTCGGCGTCTTATCTCCAAAACATCCAAGCGCACCTCCGATTTGAAAAGGGACTTCGACCCAAATGCCGAAATAAGATCTTATCCTCCTCAGAATTTTCAAATTCCAAATTTGCAGCCAGGAGATACCATCCCGACTTCCATGCTCTATTCACCATTTTCAAAACAACATTTCCAGAACAACATCCCGACCTCTTGTCTCTGGAACGTCCAAGTGCACCTTCGATTTGAAAATGGACTTCGACCCAGATGCGAAAATTGGACCTTATCCTCCTCGGACTTTTGAAATTCCAAATTTTCAGATGGGAGATACCATCCGGAGTTCCATGCTCTGTTCATCATTTTCAAAGTAGCATTTCTAGAACAACATTCTGGCCTCTTGTCTTCGGAACGTCCAAGTGCTTCTCTGATTTGAAAACGGACTTCAACCTAGATGCTAAAATTGGATCTTATCCTCCTCAGAATTTTCAAATTCTAAATTTTCAGCTAGGAGATACCATCCGGAGTTCCATGCTCTGTTCGTCGTTTTCAAAATAGCATTTCCAAAATAGCAGTCCAGCCTCTTGTCTCTGAAACATCCAAGCGCTCCTTCGATTTGTAAACAGACTTCGACCTAGATGCCAAAATTGGCTCTTATACTCGTTGGACTTTTCAAATTCAAAATCTTCACCCAGGAGATACCATCTGGAGTTCTATGCTCTATTCACCATTTTCAAAACAACATTTCTAAAATAGCATTTCGGCAACTTGTCTTCAGAACATCCAAGCGCTCCTCCGATTTGAAAATGGACTTCGACCCAGATGCTAAAATTGGATCTTATCGTCCTCGGACTTTTCAAATTCTAAATTTGCGGTCGGGAGATACCATCTGGAGTACCATGCTTTGTTCACCGTTTTCAAAACAACATTTCTAGAACAACATTCTGAGCTCTTGTCTCCAGAACATCCAAGCGCTCCTCCGATTTGAAAATGAACTTTGACCTAGATGCTAAAATTGGATCTTATCCTGCTTGGAATTTTAAGCCGAGAGATACCATCCTGAGTTCCATGCTCTATTCGCCGTTTTCAAAACAACATTTCCATAACGACATTTTGACCTCTCATTTCTAGTTTCAAGAAGCCTACCGCAAGTGCATTGGGAGACCCATTGAGAAATCTAAACAAGGAGAAGCATGTGGCTCTAGTGTAGGAGCACCTATTTGATTTCTTGCCTCCATGAGGCCATTTGTAAATATTTGCTCTATTTTGTGTATTGGGTCTTATAATAAGGTTTATAAAACCATTTTATAGGTGTTTGAGTCTTAGGAAGTAATATTTGAAGTCATTTGTCAAATAATGTTTAAAGTTGTTCCATATTGTAAAAATTGTAAAAGTTGCTCAAGAAAGTTGTCAAGCAACTTGTCAAAAGTGTTATTAAGGTGTTTTGCCAACTAACTAACTAAAAGGTGGTTGAAAATAGTTGTTTTTGGTTGTAAATGTATAAGTACACCCTCAAAAACTCAAATGATGTTGGAGATATTATTTGTGAAGTTTGATAAATGGCAACCTCAAGTTTGGTGTGCATTTTATGATTTCTACATTGTTTTTAGGTTGAAGATGTGATTTTTATAGACTGGTATGGATTCAAATAATAGATTATCATATATGGATCGAAAGGTATCTATTTCTAGTTTCCAATTCTTTTTGTCTCATTGAATTTTATTGACTTTTGTGGAAGATATGACTATTTTGGTGAGGGCAGGTTTGAACACTGCCTAGGGTTTGCAGTTTTGGGAAAAATACAATAACTTTATTTTCAACCATTGGATCTTTATAAAACTTGGAAGGGAGATTTTTGATTATTTTATCTTAAATCTCACTGAAGGGATCAACTTCATTATTGTTTTATGGAAGTTATTAATGATTGTTTGTTGCATTGAATTGTGGGTTGTTGTGAGAATGATTACACTGTGATCTAGAATGCACTTAATCATAAATTGAGATGAATAATTTCATGAAAGTTTTCAAGTGAATGGAATTTTGAGTTGTGATTCCTTTTCTCTACATTGGTTTGGTATCAGAGCTTAGCAAGATCTGGGCTAGAGAGTTGGTTGTGGTTTTGTGTTGTGTGTTTCGTTGTAGGTTCAGAAGGTAACCTGGTAGCTGCCTTTGAGAAGGCAGAGAGAGTTGTGAAAAGTGAGTGAGTTGAAGCAAGGAGAAACTTTCTTGGTGACCATCTTGAAGATGGAGATTCTAAAAAGGCATTTGCAGGCAGAGGAAGAGAGAAAGAAGAAGAAGAGACAAGAAAAACTTGATAGAGAGATTGTTGAGTTGAAGCAAGAAATGAAGAGGTTGTATAAAGAGTTCCAAGAATATATGAAGAGGATAGAACAAATGATGAAACAAGAGACAAGTTGGAATTTGAAATTGAAAAGGAAGATGGTTTGGCCTATAAAGAAGATTGTGAAAAGAAGAAGAAATGAGAAGATGAAAGAGGAAGAAGAAGCATATGAAGATGAACATGAAGAATTCCTAGATGAAGACAAAGATGTTCCAAAACATGAAGATGAAGGATGTAAAGCTGTTGCAGAAATTACAAGGCAAGAAGGTGAATGTATCATTGAGATAAGAAACCTGATTTCAGGACTTGAAGAAGTTGATTTGATTAAGGGAATGATCATGGATGAATTAGTCATAGAGGTTTGCAAAGGATTGATGAATGATGGAGGTATTATGGTAGAAAGTTTGTTTCATTTCATTCTGTTACTAATGCTTTGGCAAAAGAATAATTTTCAGGTTGAAAATACAAAGGACAAATTCAAAAGGAATTGGATGATCAAGAAGAATACAATTCAAAGGGGCTTGAATTCTTTTGCCCTCGGGAGTTTGGTGCAGGAGCACCTATTTGATTTCTTGCCTCCATGAGGCCATTTGTAAATAGTTGCTCTATTTTATGTATTGGGTCTTATAATAAGGTTTATAAAACCATTTTATAGGTATTTGAGTCTTAGGAAGTAATATTTGAAGTCATTTATCAAATAATGTTTAAAGTTGTTCCATATTGTAAAAATTGTAAAAGTTGCTCAAGAAAGTTGTCAAGCAACTTGTCAAAAGTGTCATTAACATGTTTTGCCAACAAACTAACTAAAAGGTGGTTGAAAATAGTTGGTTTTGGTTTTAAATGTATAATTACACCCTCCAAAACTCAAATTGGAGAGGTTGGAGACATTATTTGTGAAGTTTGATAAATGGCAACCTCAAGTTTGGTGTGCATTTTATGATTTCTACATTGTTTTCAGGTTGAAGTTGTGATTTGTACGGACTAGTATGGATTTAGATAATAGAGTATCATATATGGATGGAAAGGTATCTATTTCTAGTTTCCAATTCTTTTTGTCTCATTGAATTTTATTGCGTTTTGTGGAAGATATGACTATTTTGGTGAGGGCAGGTTTGAACACTACCTAGGGTTTGTAGTTTTGGGAAAAATACAATAACTTTATTTTCATCCATTGGATCTTTATAAAAATTGGAAGGGAGGTCTATAATTATTTTATCTTAAATATCACTGAAGGGATCGGCTTCATGATTTGTTTTATGGAAGTTATTAATGACTATTTGTTGCATTGAATTGTGGGTTGTTGTGAGAATGATTACACTGTGATCTAGAATGCACTTAATCATTATTTGAGATGAATAATTTCATGAAAGTTTTCAAGTGAATGAAATGTTGAGTTGTGATTCCTTTGCTCTGCATCAAGCTCCTATCACCATTCATTTTTTCTCCCACCTCTCCTCATGGTGCCCATCAATAGAGTTGACATCAAAAGAAGGCCTATGCCAAGGAAGTCAATGACAAAATGCAAGGGGGGTTGTCCTGCTTTTCACCAGATGATGATGATCTTTAGGGGTTGTCCGTTCGAATCAAGGGAAATGAATTGATTGATGCCAATTGTTGACATAACCACTTGATCCAATGAAGAATGTTGCAAGTCCATCGAGAGGAGGCATCTTTCAGGCAGTTTCAACTACAGTAAAAGAGAAATCAGCTAGAAGACAAAACTGCTACAGTGATTGGCCACTACAAGACAAAATAGGAAAAAGACAATAAATGTATTTTAAATTGATGAATATTGTGGGGTAGGTGAAGCCCTAATGTAATTTAATCTTATCCACACAATGTAACTCAATCATATCCATTCATTCAGGCTTTGGAAAATTATAAATAGGTGTCTCCCCCTCCTTTATAAGGGTTGGAGAGTTGTAAAAATATTATGCAGCAATAGAAAACAACATTGTTTGATCTATGGGTGTTAGTTTTGAGTTTTCTCATTATGTGTGCATGGTTCTACCTTCCAAGTTAGTTTTATTCATAGTTTCTTGAATGGAAGTGGTAATGGTGATTGTTGTTTTAGTATTTAATGAATTTCCAGCCCATACTTTTGGCACTTGTTGATGACAAGTTGTTGTGCAAAGTTAGCTTGGGCTTCTTTATTTGATTGTTGCAACTTAGTTCACTTGCATGTTCATGATGTGTGTATGCAAACTAAAAATCTGCAGTCTTTAGAAGATTGCACTAGTTTTGTGTAACTGTAGGATTCTCTTGGCCAAGAAAAACCTAGTTTAGGGAGTTTGTCTACTATAGCAGTCTCCATGATCACTGTTCATTCATAGTTTCAGATCTAGGAACCTTCTCTCTTCCCTATCATTTTTCCTTTTTTTTTAATAAGTAACCTTAGGCAAGGTTCATTGCACATTATAAAGCTAAATCTGATGTTGAAATGGAGTTCTAGACTATTGTTTTAACCTACAAAAAATTCTCAATAACTCTCCCATCTTAAGAACTCCATTTGCTGATCCAACTTCCCTACTTTGTAACTCATCCGTAAGTCCACCTTGTGATTCCAAAAAATCACATTAATCAACTGAGATATTCCAAGTACTTTCAAGACCTGACATCCGAGAGACCTTGGGATAGTGTTCTTCAATTTGATTGTGGAAGATTGTCTTTCAAGAGAGGTGATGCACCTATGCATTACCTGTGTTGAGAAGTGCATAAAAACACCATCTATAGAATTGGCGCTAGAAGGAGGGCTTGACATGTTGAGGCTACAAAGCTTGATGTTGGATGTTGATAAGAGCACTTTTGAAGAAGAATTTTGAGATAGAGAGATATCTTTTAATGCTGAAACATAAAATCATAAAATTTTGAAGGCAAAAAGAAGCCGAGTTGAAATGGAGCAACATGTGCAAATCAACATTGCTCAACTATATGAAAATTTAAATAGGAGATTGAAGAGGCCATTGTAGCAGTTTGCATTGGCAAATGGATGTAGAATTCATGGAACCCATAAGCACAATGAACTAGAGTATCTAACCTTCTTGAGCAGAATTGAAAGAGTCTTGCAAGGAGAGATTCCCTTTTGGGAAATATATCAACCTTTAGCTCTTGCAGACCCAACGGAAGAATTGAAAACCATGGCAACCAAGGCATTTGAAGAGCTGATACAAGAGTGTTTGGGCAAAAAAGATGGACCAAGAATGGAGGAAGCACTAGTATTAAGTTGGTGTAGATTTCACAATGCACCTCATTCAGAATTTACTTGTCCTTCATGTGCAAGCATCATCACCCAAGTCAAAAGAAATTTGAGCAAGTTGGAGCAGCCAATTGCCAAGGAGAATGAGTCATCCCATTAGGTAGAAAAGCTATCAGCATCTGGAGGACAAAACCTTCATGATAAACCAGGAAATCCGCCACAAACTAGTGTTGGGACAACAAAAATTGATGCTAAAAATCAAGAAGGAGAAGCTGATTTTTTGGGGACAACAAAAATATTTGGTGAAGGTTCACTAAGAATGGAGTTGGAAAGCCTCTCCTTCACGAGTAAGGGGCAGTCCTCCATTCAAGAAGAGGAGCCATTGGCAGTTGAGGATGAATCAATGAAGTTTGCAGCAGTATATGTTGGGGCAACCAATGAAGATGCTGAAAATCAGCAAGGGAAGAGGTTGACAGCCTTGTGACAACAAAAAATGATGAAAAAGGCATAACCAAAATCAGACTGGAAGACCTCTCCTCCATAAATGATAGTGATTGAGGTTATGAAAATGAAAGTTTGGAGGAGTGGGAACAACCACTCGCCACGGCTGTCTACCATCAAACTGATTTTTCAAGCGATGATGAGGACCCAGTAGCGGAAAGATATGACCAACTCATCTCCAGATTAGCAAAGGATTGGTAAGAGCTAAAATACAAAGTGGATTTGGAGGTATTTTTGCAACCAAATTGGTGCAGGCTCCATGATTCATCCCACTGTGAGTTCACGTGCAGAATGTGCCAAGAAGCCATGAAGCAAGTCAGAGAACAATCAAGGCAACTGAGTACACCACATCCTCTACTTGTTGCCCAGATGGAACGTGAAGATCAAGAGCCCGAGCCAAGTAATGACTCAGTTGAAGGCAATCCTCAAGAGGATGTTGGGACAACAATGGAAGTAGGTCAACAATACAGTCTTGAGCTTCTGAGCGATGAATTAGATCAAAGAGGAAGGTTTTCCACCACTCATCAAGAATTTCTCCCTCTTCAAGAGCATTTGTGCACCATGGATGATAGGCTTTATGGTGAGTCTTTGGGGGAAAATCACATAGTAAATTTTGCCCCCCTTGATGAGGTACCATCAATTGATGACTTCTTTTTGTTGGGAGTTTTACTGGGGAGGTATGCTCATGTCGAGGAAGAGCACATGCCAGAAGATGGTAGCGATGAACACATACTCCTTGAACTTCCAAATGGTGATGCACTAGAGTTTCCAGATTGGGAGAGGGGTTCCTTCTCCATTTACAGTGATAGTGAACAAGGGGAAATGAGTGAACGTCATGATGAGATGCATAAACAAGAAAGAGAAGAAGACAAAGGCAGGGGTGTTGAGATAGCTATCAACAAAGATGAAGCACCCAGTCGACTACAAGATGCAACTTGGAGTCCTTCGGCAATGATCATTGTTGATCCTCCTTCATATTCATATAGCTGCAATAGGAAAGATTCATACATATCATTATCCCATGACACTAAGCATCATGAAGATAAGGTTGACACTTGGGAAAGGAGATGGAACAACGTGCTGCCCTTTCGAGACAACAATCAAGTGGATCCCAAGTTTGCGAATGATCAATGTGGAGGAATACTTATTTTTGAAGAACTACCAGTGGATCCTGTGGATCCCACATGTAGATCAAAAGAGGTGTTTTTTGCCCCGTTCTCCTAGCCTTATGCAAGCATAATTTCTAAAGTGTGGCACCCTCCACCATGCTCGCACATATTTCCTCTATTAATTAAATACCCCTTTTTAATTAATTCACTAATTCATTAATTCCCCCTTTATCATACTTTTCCAACTATAATTAAATATCTTTATTTAATTATTCATTTAACCCCCTTTTCAAACTATAATTAAATATTTATTATTTAATTATTCAATCCACCCTTTTCGAAAGTCAAATTAAATAAATTATCTTTATTTATTTAATTAAATCCTTTATTTTCGAATGTTGAATTAAATTAACATTGAATTCACATTTAATTCATTTATGTCACATTCCTCTATCAATCAATTATCTGATCGTCCACTCACCTTCTGACTTGAGACCTATTTTTAGTTTTTTAGTTCTTTAGTTATCTCTGAAGTCAACTGCTAATCATCTCTGCAGAAAGACTCTCCGTCACAACTAGTCAGTTAGCTAGTTCCAACTCATATGCATGATCTGTTTTATTAGTTAAATATCTTTATTTAATTAATTAACTCATGTTTGCATTCGAATGCATTATTCTCCAACTTCTAACTTTGTCTTTTGCATGCAAATTCTATTTCTTCTATTTTTTGGATATTAAGATCCTGAACTGGTGTTCTAACTCATGTTCTAACTTAGTCTCTATCTTTAGTCTTTCCTGACTCACATTCTATCTGAGACAAAACTCACATCGCATGGAATTCATCGATCTCATCTGTCGATCTCTCTTTCAATCTGAGCCGATCATTCGAAAACACAAAATCTATAAAATGGCCTGTCATTATCATTATTCCTCCTCTCGAAATCATTCATTTTTGAGAAGAGAGATTCAACTTCAATGTTTTGCTTAGACACTCGACAATACTATACTTGCATTCAAACACATAAATCTAAGGGCAAGAATATTAAAAAGGCAAAATGGAGAAGAACAATCAAGATAATTCGAAGGAATGAACACATATTCGGTGAGAGCTTTCCATTAATTTGTTCAAGTTTGTTAGTTTATTTCATCATTTTTTGTTGTTAGATTTTAGATTTTAGATTAGGATTTAACTTTGTTTATCTAGTCATGCTATGCAGAAAAATCTAGGATGTTACATTTGGTGAACCTGATGTGAACACGCTTCAAAATCCACACATATTTTTGTCTTTCCATTTTTTCATTTTCTATTCTTTTTTGCAAGTTTTTCGTACGGCACACCGCATCTGTTAAGGGAAACGATGCATATGCATCCTTGAGTCGCATCTATCAAAAATAGTGATGCATTCACCATAGAAAGCTGCATCCGAGAAGTCATGAACCGCATCCGCCTATCAACAAAATTCGTGAACCACATCCGCCTTTCAACAAATTCATGAGCCGCATCCGCGTATCAATAGTTGAACCGCATCTGTGGCTCCAAAAGCTACATCTGGCTGGTAAAACTTTTTCAATTTTTTTTATTGATTTCTGTGCATCCATATTTTCACTTTTCATTTTTATTAGCTTGTTTGGGTTTTTGCTAATGTTTTTGTCAGTTGTGTTAAGGTGGAATAACGTACTGTTTGCAGGACGAAGCATAGAAGACATATAAAAACCTAAGACAATTTTCTACAGGATGAAAGCTGAAGAACAATGAACTACTGATGAATTTGCATGTAGGACCTAATGCCTTTGTGTTAAATTCATTTATTTAAGCAAGATTTTGTTTGGTAGATAGATAATCGTCATGTGGGATTAAAATGAATTTTCTGTTTGATAGATAGAAAATTGTCATTTGGATTAAAAAGAACCACTGTCTTCTTTGCTTGGTGCTTTGCACGTATCTATAACCCTTACGATTTAGTACACCGAAGTATCCTCTCCCCTTGCGCAGTCATGCGATCGTGGGTGTAAGACAAATGGTTGCTGACTCTAGAACTTGGGCCTGTCTTGTTGGGAAAAAGTACTCACCCCAAGATGACTCAAACGGGTAGCATGCTAAAGGCAAGCGACTTCCAGCCGATATATAAAAGAGGATTCTTGGGGAAAGCCCACAAATCACATGCACTATTCTGATGAGATGGACAGAAATGGAATCTTGCCAATGTTGGATAGTGTCCCATGAATGGAATGCCCTTATTAAACACCTTGTTATAGAGTTACCAAAATCCTACCTATTTGTTGGCGCAACAGGGTCGGCCTTGTGAAGCCGTCTTACATATTTACGGTTTATGTGTGGAAATGAAATGTATGCCATGGGATTTTCATGGATACAATAGCTTGGCTGCCCCGTATAAGTGAGTGCTGTGGAGGGGAGCCAGTGGGGTTAAGCTACTAGTCATTCACCATAAATATGCATAGCTGGAGAAATCCAAGTAAGAATTCAACAAATATTGTCCTAAAAGCCTAGGTTATACATGTTTTTGAGTCTTAAAGAGTCCTCCCATCACAAAATTGAAAATACATTGATTGCTATGTTTGTTGTTGGCTGTATTCATCAAAATCTTGATCAAACAACCAAATTCAGTCAATAAGTTTCGGGAAAATTTCAATTGTTAGAAAATAGAGTCGCAATTGTTAGTTTAATCACCGCATGTGTTATAGGGAGTCGCATCCGTTGGGGGAAATGCTGCATCTGGCTGTCAAAAACATTCACTTTTCACAGTCTACATATCACGAGTTGTAACTATCACATCTTGAGTCGCATGTGTGCATGAAAGCTGCATCTGTCAGTTTTAAAACCACATGTGTCCTGGTAAATCACATCTGTCAGTTTGTGAACCGCATGTGTCTGAGTAAGCCACATTTGTCATAGGAAAAACCTCAACTGTCAGGAAAATTGCATACACTATCAAAAAAATGCATCTGTGAAATCCTTAACCGCATTTTCTTGTCACCAGAAAACATCAAAAACCACGAGCTGAGTCTAAAACATCATTGTCACTTTTTGCTTTAGGTTTTTAGGATCAACCTTGGATTAGAAACTGAATTTTTTTCTCAAAACCTTGCATCATGAGGTGTCATATACATCTTAGTTACCATCATTAGGTGTCATACCCGTCTTAGCTACAGTAAAGGTCTTAGTTACTGTCCTTGTCATACAATCAGGTTCCTTGGTAAAAAACAAGTCCTTGCATGCATTTATTCCATTAAGTGGTAGGTTATACTCGTCTTAGACTCATTTATCATCATAATCTACTCGTATTTTGCATATTGTCTGTCCTATCACACATCATCTTAGTATATGTCTTTTTAGAACCATTTTAGCAATGTCATTTAGTGTCAAAAATAAATAAAATCCAAAAACATAGACATAGGTCATATCAGTTTTAGACATATTCTGCATTCCTCATTTTGAGCAACATCTTTCATGGTTGAAACAAGATCCCAAAAGAAACACAAAGCAATGGCAAACCCCAACGAATTCATCAATCCGTTCGGAAACCAACCGTCAAGAAGTAAATGACCACACTAGCCTTTGCTAGAAAAACATGTCACTAGAGACACACATGGTCATATTTACATAGAAGACATAGATGCAGCAATTCAAGATCCTAAATTCGCATCCTTTATGGATGAATGTTTGCTAAATGATCCTCAACGCTATCTAGCGAAATTTCTAGCAAATGGTGCTAAACAACCCATAGGATTTGATATTCATACCTTGCAAACACAATCAACCCAACCATCCCAAACTGCAATGTCAAGTGTCTCTATTCCCCAAATAACCACAGTGATACCAATAGGTATACCAACTTAAACATTGTCAATTGTAAACACAATCGCTTTTAACATAACGCAAGGTTTACAATTCACTGCAGGCGCAACTTCCTCTAGCCGCTTTGGCACCAACATCACTGCTAAGAGATCCAAAGTTGGTGGGAATGTACCTATACCAAACCAAATCATTCAAATAGAAAGCATCCCTATTCCAAATTAGACAATTCAGACAAGAAGCATTCCGATACCAACTTAGACCATTCAGACAGGGAATATCCCTATCCTGAATCAAAAAATTTTGACATGATATTTTCCCTCACCCAACCATAACCCATCACAAAACATGGCGTATCAGAACACCTAAATTGATCCAAATAACACGAACACCATGTCTTTGACTCAAGTCGATGTCCTTCAAAACAAAATGCAAGCTCTTCAACAACAAATGGACAACATGTCTATGTCTGGAAAATGAACTATCTCAGCACAAGACCTATGTCCATGTCCATTTGATAAAGCACTATATATGACACCATTCCCCCATGGATACAATATACCGGTTTTGCCTAAGTATAATGGGAGAAAGAATCCTATAGAACACATTAGAGAGTTCTCAACAACATGCATGGACATATCATATGACCCCACATACTTGATGAGATTATTTCCACGAACCCTTGTCGGGATAGGACTGAAATGGTTCTCTAAATTACCATATGGTATACGATCTTGGAGCAAATTAGCTGAGAAGTTTATCGAACATTTTGCCTTTAACATAGACAATGAGGTAACAATTGCAACCTTGTGCCACACAACACAAGAAGATGGTGAAAATTTCATCACTTTCTTCCAAAGATGGCGAAGTCTAGCTAGTAGGTGTCTAGTTGAAATACCAAAAAAACAAAAGGTCACAATATTCCTAGAGAACATCAACCCCAAATTGCGAAGTGATCTAAGGGTACATTGTTGTACTTCATTCTCAGACTTGGTACAAAAGGGAATCATCCTTGAGAAAGGCCTTATAGACAAAGGAGAAATGAAAGTACCAGGCAAAAATTTGGTTGTCCAACATCAAAACGCACCCAATGATAGAAATAAATTATGGTCTAGGAACAAGAATGTTACAAATGATGACATTGTTGATGCTAAACACATACATACAGGACTAGTTATCACCCTTAGGGGTTACAGTCCCAATCAAGACACGATGAATAGTCCAGATGAACAAGCTAACTATGTCCAAAATTCACAACAACAAAGACCACAACAAAGGAGATTTGCTACATGTGAATTTACACCTTTGGGACAACCAATCGAGACTATTTTCAAAGAGTTGATTAAACATAATCTTATCAAACCTTTGGAACCAAGAGAATATGATCCTAGATAGTTCAAACCTTCATGGTGCGATGATAACTCTTTTTGTGACTATCATCGAACCAAAGGGCACAACCTCCAACAATGTCGTCAACTCAAGAACATCATACAAGACTTTGTTGAAAATGGAACCATAGAGGTTGGTGGGCAGAAAAACACTAAGAACAGTGATCATAAGGTCTTCATGGACCCATTACATGACCACACAAAAGGAGAATCCTCCAGTTCGGGACCCCCAAATAATCCATCTGCCAACTATAACAATACCAAGTATGACTATGGGTAAAGGAACGATCATAAACCATCTCCGAGCCGCAAATGAGAATGTTAATACTTTCACCATTAAGAGGCATCTGAAATGTAATGTAAACACACACAGAACTAAGATTACTATTCTTGGTCCTTCTTCTGAGCCATCTACATGAACTTCCAAGTTCAAGTACAACCTTCTCGATCAATTGAGTAAAACCCCCACACAAATATCTATCTTGGAATTGTTGACCTTATCCCCTCAGCGTCGATCCATTCTTGAAAAAGCTCTATAGAACACAACTATTCCTATAGACTTAGATGTCAATCATTTCGAAGAAATGGTGGGATATTTGACCAACTCGCATCATGCAACATTTTCTCAATAGGACTACTCCACTGAAAATTCAGATCATAATGACCCCTTACATCTTGAAGTGTTAGTCCATCAAAACAAAGTCCGATGAGTCTTGGTAGATAGAGGAGCAGGTTTGAACCTGTGTACCCTTAGATTGGTTAAGGCATTAGGATTCTTAGAAGACTATGTAGACACTTCCAAGAGTATAGTCATTAAGGCTTATGATGATGAAGAAAGGTCATCCAAAGGAGTTGTAACGCTCCCTATCAGAATTGGCCCAGTGATCATGAACACCAGCTTCCAAGTCTTGGATCTCACACTTCCATACAACTTTTTGTTAGGTAGACCTTGGATACATGCAATGAGAGCCATCCCTTCAACATACCATCAATGTCTCAAGTTCCCCTATAATGGCACAGAGATTACTATTGATGATGATCCAAATCCTTTCCAGTATTGTACAAGCCTAAGGGACCTTTTGCAATGACAAGTGCCTGTTAACCAAGAGGCCTCATCATCCATTCTATCCCAATATGTTGACCCATCATGTCTCACTAAGTTCCTTTCATTCCAGCCACCATCATCCACTCCTAAACTCGAGATCCAAGACAAGGGCTGCGGTGAATATAATATAAAGGCCTCATACTGTATCACTCAACTGATTCCACCTAAGGCATATGGCCTACCCATGGTAGATAGAAGACAATCAGTGGTCATGTTTCATGTCCCCCCTACGATGACATTAACCAAATGGGGAGAGTTAAGTGAAGAAGTTGTGGATCAAGGTGATTCCTGGTTGTATCAAGAAGAACATGAATACCCCTCCCCTTCTATTCAAATAGCCAAGGACCAGTATGGGAAAGGATTTAAGATAATGCAAAAGGAAGGCTATGATGGGCACAGTGGGTTAGGACTATATCAAAATGGAAGGACGGAACCAATTACTGTCTACCAACGACCAAAATACTTAGGGCTAGGGTATCAACCACTTAGAATTGGGTGTCCTGGTACTTCGTCATCGTTTCAAGAGGAAGTGGGTGAATATGTTGGCATCGAGACATCTCATGAACCACTACCCCCATTTTTTGACAAACCCCCAATCTATGACAAACCTCCAATTTATGATGAATCCCCTTACTCTAGCGATGGTGAATGGGAATCCATTTCATCTACTAGCACCATGAATATTGATGCCCTATTTGGAGAATTGGACCTCAACGTGAAACTTGTACCAAAACAATCTAGTCGTCATGGTGTAAAGAGGGTTTGGTTGGAAGCCTCACACTTCCAAGCTCCGGGTCTCACTCAAAAAATCCCTGTTGTGGCTTCTTTCACCACCCAACCTCTAGGCTCTAACACATCTGTAGACACCCCTAGTTCTAGGCCATCCCCTCTTCCAACCTTTTTCAAACAAAACCACTCAATTCTTGTTACTTGCTTGCTATCCTCATTGACCCTTAATCCTTCCTAAAGGCTAATTTCACACCATGCTTCTCTAAGTCTTTGCAGGGTTAGTATTTCATGTTTTCATGCTTCTAGGCATCCTATCATGCCTCTTAGATCTCCTTTCACCTTCATTCCTCCATCGCTTTCAAGAAACCCTTCGTTAGGGTTTGGAAAAGGCTACTAGCCTTGAGCCCCTTTTTGGCCTCCTAGCCGAGGAAAACTAACTGTTGCTCCTAAATTTCCCACAGAACCTTCAATATTTCTCTTGGATTATTATTCCTTATACCATCCTTCACAACCTTTCAAATCCTTTTCTCCTTGACTGGCCGTACACAGGACTGCTCTTTCTCTTTTTGCATTCTTTAGGGTTTTTCTCTATTCCCTGTCCACTCGGTAGGTTTGTCAAAGCTTTGTCTTGGTTCCTTGAATGTTGAAGCCTCCTCCTTTGGGTCTTGGTCGTTGTGGGACCTTCCTCCACCCTTCTACCATGGGGTTTACCCTAGAGAAGCCAACCCTGCAAATGAAGTGCTTTTTAGCACTGGTAAACTTGACTGTCCTAGCCGGGCACTGTCAAGCCTGCCTAGGAGCAGTTCTTTGCCATCTTTCCTATACTCCTACACACCCCTACACCTATCCTAGCTATGTATAGGGAGCCTAGCTCTATTTCCCAAGCAACCATACACTGGGTATGGTGGGAAAAGAGTCTAGAACTCCATACTGGCTAACTTTACCAGTCAACACAGAATTAACAAGGAAATCAAAACAAATTGTAATCTAAACACCTGCATATGAACTCACACTCTTTAATCTAACACACCAACAAATAAACAAAGAAATTATCACTGTCTAAAGCATTCTACAAGTTTGATCGTTCTTGATCAACCAATTTTCCAAGAAAACACAGAATTTGTAATCACTTCTCACTATTTTTTTCCTTAGTTTTCAAACTTTCAAACCATACAAAATGCTCTCCACTTTTTCCCACCTACACAATGGTCGAGGCCAAACTTAACTACCCCATTTAAAATAGTTAGGCTCAATTCTTCAACTCTCCAAGGCCGGTTAGTCATTACAAATGCTCATTTTGGTAAAATGCTAAAAGCCAACTAACCACTAACATTTAGTGTTAAACCTCAAAACTTAACCATTCCAAATAGCTATCAACTACTACTAAAAGCTAATGACTAGCCTTATTCCACATCTAACTCCTAGAGCAATGGTCCACATGACCTTAATTGAAGAAAAGAAAAAATTGCCAAAAAGAAAATGGCCTATTTTGTCTAGGTGCTCCTGCACCACCTCGTCCTAAGAAACACTTGTCCAAGGCAAAATGGCAAGAGAATTATTATTGGGAAACCATTGATCATTCATCTTGGGCACCTAAACAACCATCTTCTGATGAATCTTCCCTCACTATAGTCCCACATTAGAGCATCCCTACCCCTAGGAGAAAGAACAAGAAGGAGTTGGTCCAAAACTTCTGTGACCATGTCAATCATTCTATATTCACCTTGTCTGCAGCTACCTTTAGGAACTCCGATGATGACATGCCCCTTATCTATCCCAAACTTATCGACTGGGATCAACAAGGTACACCTATCATAGATACATTCAAGAACGACGAAGCAATTGCTGAGTTCATGGGACTTAGAGAAGGTATACCAAGAGGGGATCAAAAGGCAGGTTTTACCATAGACTTGGATGATAAAGCATATTTCGGGGAGTCTATTCACACCTCTAGTCGCAAAAATGAGAATGAAAAGAAAAAAGACAATGAAAATAAAAATGATGAGTCCCTAGGTGAAAACCGAAAGGTGCCTTTGGACAATGAAAAAGTCGAAAGAAAGGACGTATCCGAGGGGAAAAACCTCTTTGAGGCACCCAAGGATAGAGATTTAAAAATTCTCCCCTTTGAACAGGAAAAGTCATTGATGCTAGTAGAAGATTCTGTTGAAGTCAACATAGGTACAAAAGAGAATCCTCAGAAGGTATATTTTGCAGCTTCTTTAGCAAAGACAGAAAAACACGAGTTTAAAGACTTCTTCACAAGGAGACAAATAAAATTTGCATGGTTGTATGCTGACATGTCTGGTCTAGATCTAGACCTAATATTGCATCATTTACCACTATAGCCAGGTATCAAACCAGTCAAAGAAAAGTTGAGGAAAATGCATCCACAAATTGCTCTATTGGTCAAGATAGAACTTAAGAAACTCTTGGATGTAGGGTTCATAAGGACAATAGACTACGCAGATTGGATATCAAATCTAGTACCAACGACTAAGTCAACTGGGGGAATTTGCATTTGCACTGAATTTAGAGACATCAATAAGGCATGCCCTAAGGATGACTTTCCTTTGTGGAATATCGACATGATCATGGATTTGACAGTAGGATATGAGATGCTATCCCTCATGGATGGTTTCTCTGGATACAACTTGATTAAAATAGCACCTGAAGACCAACACAAAACCACTTTCACATGTCCATGGGGCACATATTGTTGGAATGTTATGCCGTTTGGCCTTAAGAATGCAGGAGCCACCTATCAATGGGCCATGACTACGATTTTCCATGACTTTGTACCTAATTTTATGGAAGATTATGTAAATGACATTATAGCAAAATCAGAAATGAGAGAAGCTCATTTGAAAGTCTTAGACAAGATATTCCAAAGGCTAGAGAATTACAATGTCAGGCTAAATCCGAAGAAATGTGTCTTTGTGGTGAAATTAGGAAAACTGTTAGGTTATATCATCTCTCGAAGAGTTATTGAAGTAGATCCAGAGAAGGTAAGGGCTATCATAGAAATGCCTCCTCCAACCAACATTGGCCAACTCAGAATTCTACAAGGAAGATTACAGTCAATTAGGTGTTTCATAGTACAACTGGCGGATAAAATACATCCATTTTAGCATCTACTCAAGAAAGGAGTATCGTTTGTGTGGACATCTAAATGTCAAGAGGCCTTCCAGCAAATCAAGGACTATTTTCTTACTCCACCAGTCTTAATGCCACATATAGAGGGAAAACCATTGATACTTTATATCTCAGCAACCCAGTCAGCATTAGGGGCTCTTCTCGCACAACACGATGATCAAGGTCATGAGAGAGTGGTTTATTATATCAGTTGTACCTTAGTGGGCTATGAATTGAATTACAACAACATTTAACATGCTTTCCTTGCGGTAGTTTTTGCTACCCAAAAACTTCGGCACTATATGCTCAATCGACAAACAATGCTAATTACAAAGATTGATCCACATAAATACCTCCTAAGTAAGGTAGCTTTAATAGGCCGATTCGCTAAATGGGTTATGATACTTAGCAAGTATGACATTCATTATGTCGAAAGGAAGGCTATAAAAGGACATGCAATTGCAGATCAACTAGTTGATGCACCTATAAAAGCAAACCATCCATTAGTGGCTGACTTTCCAGATGAATTTCTCTTCAACATTGATGTTAAAACTGAATGGAAAGTATACTTTAATGGGTCACATACAAATCGTGGTTCAGGAGTTGGTATCTTATTTGTCACACATCAAGGTGATACCATTCCCAAATCATTCATGATTGTTTTCCCTTGTACCAACAATATGGCAGAATACGAAGCCTTAGTGATAGGGTTAAAAATGGCAGCTCAATGGAAAATTAAGAGCCTACATGTCTTTGGCGACTCTCAGCTTGTAATCCGATAGGTAAATGATGACTACGAGACTAAGGATGAAAAGCTTGCACCTTACAAGGGAATGGCTGATAGTTTCAAACAGTATTTCAATGACATAACTTTTCAACAAATACCACGTATCCAGAATAGAGTTGTAGATGCTATGGCAACCGTGGGTTCCTTGTTGGATATTCGGAGTAATGTGCCTAAGTTTGAGTTTCTGGTTGAACAACTTTTGGTCCCCGCTTTTGATGTCCCTGATACTGTGATAGTGTGTACCATTGTTGGTCCTATGTCTCCATGGTATAAAGACATCTTTGATTACCTCACTGACCAAACCCTACCTCAATACTTGTCCAATAACCAACGTCGAACCGTCATCCAAAAGTCAGCCAAGTACACCATCATCGAAGAAACCCTATATAGACGCACCTTAGATAATGCCCTTATGAGATGTCTCGATGCTAAAGAAGCATAAACAACTTGGCGAGCGGTGCACGAGGGTATATGCAGATCTCATTCGAGTGGTCCTAATCTAGCCCACAAGATTATGAGACTAGGTTACTATTGGCCTACGATGGAGAAAGACTCATACCTCTTTGTAAAGAAATGTAGACAATGTCAAATACATGGAGACTTGATAAGATCGCCAGTGCAGGAACTTCATCCAATTACTTCACCATGGCCCTTCGCCCAATGGGGACTTGACCTTATAGGTAAAATACACCCTTCATCATCCAATGGCCACAAATTCATCATCACCGCCACCGAATACTTTACCAAGTGGATTGAAGCTATTCCCATGACCTACATCACCGACACACAAATATCTAAGTTTATCCTAAACTATATCATTTGTCGGTATGGTGTGCCCCAATCCATAATCATAGACAATGGCCGCCCATTCAAGAACCAAGAAGTACGCCATTTATGTGAAGAATTACACATCAAACACCATTTCTCCACCCCGTATTACCCACAAGGTAATGGCCAAGCTGAGGCATCTAATAAGACAATTTTTAGAATCTTTAAGAAGACTAACAATGACGCTGGTCGTGACTGGCATCTACAACTTAATCCTACCTTATGGGCTTATCGCACAAGCATCCGCACTCCCACCGGTGCCACTCCATATTCCCTCGTATTTGGGTTTGAAGCTATCTTACCTAGTGAGGTTGAAATACCTTCTCTATGGGTATCCTTGAAGGGTCATATCGATGATGAAGAATACCATGTCTCTAGGTTACAAGAGCTAGAATTGTTGGATGAGCGAAGACAGAAAGCATTAGATCATTTACAAGCATATCAGAATCATCTTTGTCATAGTTACAATAGGAAGGTTCTCAATAGACACTTTGACATTGGTGACCTGGTATTAATGGAGAGTCCTAAGAACCAAGCTGAAAGAGAGAAACTAGGTAAGTTTAAGCGTAACTAGTTGGGGTCGTACATTGTCATAGAAGCATTTGGATCAGGAGTGTACCAACTCTCTACTCCTGAAGGAGAAACAATTTTGTCCCCTATCAACAGTCTGCATCTAAAGAGGTTCTATGCTTAGTCTCTGAGAATTCATGTCTTAATCTGGAAAAATAAAATAAATTAAAAATAAATAAAAATGGTTACCTAGATGAAAACCTAGCAAATAGGCATCTTTGTAACACCAAAAAAATTGAGAAAATCAAAAAAGTAAAGAGAAATAAATCCGTCCAATAGTGAAAACCGCTTCGATGGCGCTATGGATAAGTACCATGGTGAAAACCTGGCAAACAGGTGCCATGTGTAGTCAAGCTCGCTCTTCCATCTACCATCATTCTAATCAGACTTTTTCACCATCACTCATAATAAATGGTTGTCTTGTCCATTCCTTGGAACGATTGACATCTAGCGTCCATTCCGTCACATTATCCACTCCATTTTCCAAACATCTTCCCGACTGGGGGAAAATCCTTGTTCTATGCTCTAACACCTTGTACATATCGTCACACTATCGAAATGTCCTGAAAATCCAAAAACATTAGAATACTCCAAAAATCAAAAAAAATCAAAACAGTCAGAAAATCCCAAAAATAGAGTCCATCATGTCATATCTAGTCCATCATGTCAAGTCAATCATGTCAAGTCAATCATGTCAAGTCGGTCATGTTAAGTCAGTCGTAGACATAGTCGAACTACGTTGCCTCTGCGACTGGGACGTAGGCAAGGCCATCAATCGATGTGCCCCCGAGGCATTAGGTCTGTCAGTCTAGGTTTGTCATGTTTCACACACATTAAAATCATGATGCTTTGTATATTCAAAGTCATTGGTCATGTCAAACTATGAGATCTCTGTGTGTACAACGTAGGCAAGGCTAATCAATTGATGAGCTCTCGAGACCACACTAGGTCAGTCCAATAGGGTTCATTCACAATCACTATCACATAAGTTGCATATCATAGTTTAGGGTATTATCTCATGTGATACATGGTCAACACACACACACATAGTTTATTAGTTAAGGGATCACAACAAGTCATGCAACCACAAGGCAAAATGTCTCGACAGTCATCAAGTCAATATCAAACACATTGTCAAATTGATCAACCTATGTCTTACGCAAGAATTGTCTTTCTTGTCAACAGACATCATCACATTGTCATAGTCTCCTGTGGGTTGTCACTTCAACGTCATCAGACTCCAATGTGTTATACGACACGCGTCTTTCTAAAACCAGGCTTTGTCATGCCTTATGCAGAAGTCACCAGGTTGAAACCAGACTCAACGTCTTATGCGGTATGTGTCATTCTCTCACATTACGCTATGTCAAACATCAACATCAAACAATCCCACAAGATCAAGTTTTGGCGAATACATTTATTTGGCTTTATGACTTTATATCTTATTTTGTCTTATCTTTTTATCGATTTGTGCAAGATCCTGTTACTAGCTAATCCATGATTAACTTAATCCCTCTCACTAAAATTCTCTAGAGAATGCAACTTGCACAATAAATCAATTACTTTGATTTATTAAGTCTCCTATTTTCCCTCACAAAGCATCAAAAAAAGAATATTCCTCTTTTGAATTCAAAAAGTCCAAGTGGACTTGGTCCTTCCAACAAGGCATTAAAAGCCTCATACATGTCCTTGACCTTGAGCCAAGTGACATTAACTTCATTAATTTTCCCTTTTCAACATGTCATTTCTCAAGTTTGAAATTCCACCTAATGGCATTTATTGGCACATTGGCAAAAACTTGCACATTCCTCATCCAATCACATGTGGACAAGTGGCACAATGCCATTTGATGATCTTTTATCACACATTGCTCAATCTTGCTCATTCTTCCAGGGTTTGAATCTATAAATTGGAGACTCTTCTCCTCAATCTTCATCCACAACTCATATGCAAAGTTACTCTCTCCACATTGAGAGCTAATTTTTCCAATTTCATCCAATCATCCACTATATTTGAGGTTTTGTAACAAGGTTATGCTCAAATCTCTTTGGAGATTTGACCATTTCTCTCACTCAATCAAGCATTTACAATTAGGAATTGGGAAAGGGCTAATTGCAACATATCATTGGCACCAATTCCCCCGTAAGATCTTTAACTTATTTGCTTAATTAGGATTTAGTTTAAGTTTCTTACTTCATGTTCTTCATTTTTCCTAATCTTAGCTTAATAGGTGGATTTCATGGGGAATCCTTCAATCTTTACATGCACATTTGATCTAACACTAACAATATTTGACTTCTTTGTGCATTTGCAGGTTTAGGGGTTCACATTTTGGTGCTAGAAGGAGGGCAGATCACATTTGACACATTTTTCTTTCAAATTTTCACGGTTTTTTCATTTTTTTTGGTCATACACAGGAAACTACCCCGCACATCAGACACATGGCACTCTATTGCATTGTGGACTCATACGCGGTGCTATATTGCACCGCACCTCCTGAAGTCCATGACACCATATAACACCACAACTGCTTCCCGCGCTTCAAATTTGAAAATTTGCCAAACACCGCCGCTTCCAAACTCCACCGTGTGTAATACTCTGCCACATCCGCGGTCTCTATTTCTGGAGAGCACTGCAACTAGTCAACCACGTGGCACTGTATAGCACCGTGTCTATTTTTAAGCAGCACCACACACGCTAAGGAGCACCGCATTTGCTAAACTCCGTCGTAGGATTAGTCTGGTTTTTAAAAATTTGAATATTTTTTTTAATATTAACCGGGTTTGCTGTTTTTTCCTTTTTTTACTCTCTGTTTTTTTGTTATTTTGTAGGATGGAGGAAAAAGGAGAAGTTCATAATCATGTTATCTTCACAAACCCAAAGTGTTTCTAAACACTAAAATTGTTCTTTAACACTTCTTGAGAAAATTTGTTAAAATCTTTGGCCTTAGGAAAACTAATTTTACTTTGGGCTTTAAAAAACGTTCGAATTCTCTTTTATATATCATGTTCATGTTGTGCAAAGTGTTCCTAAACACTTGAGTGTTCTTCAACACTTCATAAGAAAATATTTTAAAATCTTTGACCTTAGGATACTGAATTTTCATTGGGATTTAAAAAGAACAAACAAACTTTGTTTTCTAAGATTGCCAAGGGGTTAAAAAGAATTTTAGGCAAATATACTAGAGTTGGTTTGAAAGTTAATAATTGAACAAGGAAATTTCACACTTCATTTTGCTTTTAAAAAGAATTCATTATTGCTTTGGAGGTTAAAATGAACAAGTGTCTTTTATGTTTTGCAAACTTTTTCACAAATTAACATCACTAAAATGCGTATGCGCTTCTCTCGCGCTTTATAGTGATCTTGAGAATCAAAAGCATTTTAGTGATATTAACTTGTCAAAAATATTGCCTCCACATTTTGATTTGGGCACTTAAAAATGAACAAAACATGTGAGTGTGAGCATGACATATTGCGGAGGTTTTCCCATTTGTTTTTCAATAAAGGTTGTGTAAATGACGAGATATGTTTGTTCGCTATTGTTTATCTTAGAGGGCCTGCCTTGTGGGAAAAATTAATCACCCAAGGGAATGACCCAACCGGGAACACGCTAAAGCCAAGTGACTTCCAACCAGTATATAAGTGTGGATATTGGAACAAAGGCCAATATCACGAGGATTGTTTCGATGAGATGGAAAGCAATGGACTCTCGCCGATGTTGGATAATCCCCCATGAACGGAATGCCCGAATTAGAACCCCTTGTTTAGAAAAAGGCCAAAACCTTGTCTATCTTGTTGGTGCAAAAGGTCATGTCCTTTGAAGCCGCCCCACGTAACATGCGGTCTTGTTGTGGAAATGGAAACTATGCCATGGGAGATTCATGGGTACTAATGCTTGGCTGACCCGAATGAGTGAGTGTCGTGAAGGGGAGCTAGTGTGGTCAAGCATTTAGCCATTCGCACAAGATATGTGCAGCTGGATTTATCCAAGTGGGAACCCAACAAGGTATTTTCTCATCAACCTAGGAGTGTAGAAGTGCTTGGAAAGAACACATTGCTTGACCTTGAAAACATTTGAAAAATGAACATACACAAAATCCTTGAAATTTCAAACACCTTGTGGGAAACAAATACCTATTGACGAATTTTTCCACTCTTGATTTCCCTAGGAATCACATTCCTAGAGGTTTCTAAGTGCACAAGTTCTACCATCATTTGTTTCCAATAAGGATAAACATAAGGAAACTTTTGCCCTATTTTCCTTGATTTCCACAAAAAGGACCTTGTGGGATGAGAATGGGAATGGGACACTAGACATATAGTTTGAAAACCTAAGTAAGAAAGTGTCTTGGATAAAAAGAACCTCATTTAACCAAGATAAAAAGACAAATTGGATTACACATGTGTTTTCTAACATGATTTCTCGCAAGATCGACATCCCAAAGCCAAAGTTCAAGAAAGTGAGTCTAAAAATCCGTGAGCAACACCTTGAGATGCTCCTTGAAGTAATGGAGAGACTTGTATACAATTTCTACAAAAAGGCCTCAAGGAACAATCCTGAACTTTTTCAAAGGTTTGCATTTTTCCCATAGGAAGTCTAGCATGTTCTTCAATACTGAGGTTTTATAGAGAGAGTCACATCTAGGTTAAGGTTCAAGATCAAAGTTTTCATTCTAATCCATTTCCTCCATCAACCAAATCTCATTTCATCATCAAACCTTTTGAGAACTCTAGAATCAATCATCACGCTAAACTTCGAGGGCTAAATCAACATCATCATACCTTGGCTTAACACACTTAGCCAGCTTAGTCTTAAAACATTGGACAAATGTTCTTTGAGATAACACAACTTTTTAAAGACTATTAGTTCTCAATCACATTGGCATAACACACTTTGTCAATTCATCCATTTGTGCAAGTTCTTTTAGGATAACACAACTTCCTAGGGAAAACAACTTCACAAAAATATTGTTTGACTTAACGCATCTAGTCAAATTATCACAATCAAATCAAATCAATAGCCCTTACAAATTTTAGCACATACCTTCAAAAGTTCTCCAAAAGGTTTCACTCACTCATCCCATCCATTTAACCCATCACCATTATCACCATCTTTGATCTTTTAGCTTCCCTAGTTCTTCTCTTTTGGACCTAAAGGATTAGGATCAAACAAATCCTTATTTATTTTTTATGGTCCAAACAAAATCTCAGTACAAGAAGGACATGGAGAATATCAGAGAAATATCAGCCTCTATGGACATGAGTCATTTAAACACCGAAGTGAACCTAGCGGGATCAAGCAATCCCTCAAGAAACTCTCCCTTATCATCACAAAATCCTTAAGAGGAGAGTCATCAAGAGGACAACACAAATGAAGACATGGGGATGACACCAAATGAAATCATGGAAATGTTTCAAAATCTAGAGAACCAAAAGATTGTTAGTGCTATATTCAAATACCTAAATACGATAGCGAGAGGAGGGGTCATGCCCCCTCCCAACCTTAACACAAACACTAGTACAGATGCATCCCCATTGTCCAACATCAACCAAGAAGCACCAAGCACCACATCAGTCATCACACCAACCTCCCCGAATGTGAACAAGGGGAGTGCCATGTTCCAGGAATTGCAAAAGCACCGTCTTGTGGCTAATAAAGAAGCAATCATCACCCCCACACCGGCTACATCTATTCTGGAAAACCCATCTCACTCGTATGTCCCACTCACATTTCATAACCCCGCTAGTTCATCCTCATTTCACACCACACCAGCTTATCAATTGAACATATCGACTGCCCCACTGCATGAGGAAGTTGGCTTTCTTGGAATGATGGAAGCTATCAATCCTTTCTCTTTCCAAATAGGTGCATCATCCCTTCCCCCACTTCCGTTCGCATCTGCATCACCTCTTGGAATAGGTCTTCCACCTTTGCCCATCAAAATTTTTGCTAATCCAAGTAATCCAACCACCACTTTGAACTCGCTTCTTTTGCCCATATCCTCACAACAAATCGCAACCATTCCTATCACCATGGTTAATGCATCTATTGGTCCTCAAGTCTCCCAAAGCATGCCTCCTCAAGGACCAATCATCTCAAACACCCCTCCAACAACCCAAATCACAATCACCACCACAATCCCTCCACCCACCACGATAGTTGGCATGATTCCTGTTCCACCACCAATCCCACTGAAAGCCAACACAACAAATTCATTCACCACTCTAATCCAAACCTTCCAAAAGGCAAACCAACAAAGAGTACTCCAGCAAAAGCAGCAAGCACAAGCCCAAGCCCAAGCCCAAGCCCAAGCGCAAGCCCAAGCCCAAGTGCAAGCCCAAGCACAAGCCCAAGCACAAGCCCAAGCTCAAGCCCAAGCTCAAGCCCAAGCCCAAGCACAAGCTCAAGCCCAACAACAAGCACAAGCTCAATACCAAGCGCAATTGCAAGCGATCCATCTACAAGCCTACCAACAAGCCCTGCAAGACTTTCAGGAACAACACCAAGCTAAACAACAGGCTTTATTGGCACAATAGCAGCTCGACCAACAACAAGCATTGTTGGTGCAACAAAAACTAGACCAACAACAAGCGTTACAAGCTCAACAGCAGATTGACCAACAATAGGCTTCATGGGAACAATAGCAGATGGACCAACAACAAGTGCTATTGGAACAGAAACAACAAGATCAACAATAGGCATTGTTGGCACAAATGTAGGCTTACCAACAAGCCTTAAACACACAACCAAGCTCGCAGCAAACACCAACCAGTACTCTCCCCACCCATCAAAGAACTCCAACACCTCACCACTCATTCATCCCACCCCCCGACCCAAGCAAGGATGTCGCAAGACAAATCAAACTGCTTTCATAGTAGGTGTTGGACTTGCAAGCAGGAAAAACCACAAGGACACCAGGCAACTTGTGCCCTTATCCGTTCGATAGAAGTCTCACCATGGTACCGTTTCCAAAGGGATTCGAGATCCCCAAATTTGATAAGTACAATGGAACGGGCAACCCTGAAAACCATGTCAGGGAATTTCAGGTGCACTGCATGGAAGTCGCATATGATGACACGTATCTAATGCGGCTCTTCCCCCGAAGCCTGACTGGTCCAGCTATGGAATGGTTTTCTCGCCTACCCACGGGCATTAAAACATTCGAGGAAATTATGGAGGCTTTCCTTAAAAATTACGCTTTTAATATGGGTGCGGATGTCAGTTTAGAAGAACTATCTGCACTCAAACAAAGAAGAGGAGAGTTATTTGCATCCTTCTTGCAAAGATGGCAATCCAAGGCCAATCAGAGCAAGTGGGCCATGCCAGAGGAACAACAAGTTTGCACCATCATAGCCAACTTAGATGAAAACCTGGTGTTCTACCTAAAAATGCAGTGCATCACATCTTACGATCAACTAATTCCAAAGGCGCTCAACATCGAAAGAGCCCTTACTACACGAGGAGGCGCACCTACATTCACTCCACCGCAGGATAACCGCCCGTCCAACAACTACAATGATAAACCTCAAACATGGTCGAGGAACAAAAATATCACGAACGACGGCGTGGTTGATGCTAAGGTAGTCATCAGTGCTCCTAAGCAAAATACCCAAAATCATCATCCGCAAAATCATAATCACAACAATGTGCAGGCTAATGCGGTAGTAGCACAGTCACAACCACCTTCCACCAGCCAAGTCAACAATGTGGGTAATCAAGGAGGACCACCTCCCCGCTACAAGTTTCCCCCCAAGAGGAAGTTCACAGCCCTTGGCGAATCGATTGAGTCTGTCATGAAGAAATTGGTCAAAGAAAACCTAATCAAAATTTCTAACTCCGAACAATACACAGAGCCCATGACCAAACTGCCGTGGTACAATGAGAATCTCCTGTGTGACTTCCACAAAGTTAAAGGACACACCACCGCCAACTGCATGAGACTCAAGAATATCATCCAAGACCTCATCGAGGATAAGGTCATCAACATCGAGCAGCCGGCCGGAAACCAAGACCTAAAAATCTACACGAATCTGATGCCGAATCATAATCAGGGAAATAACCAAGGGAATAATAAGGGTAAACAAAAGTATGCTAGTGCCAATCTAGTATATGAGGAGATAGTCGGATGTGTCGACGAGTTGGTCACTATCATAAATATCAAGGGAACCAACAATGACTGTGGAGTCACCACACGAGGCAGAAAAGTTACCATTACCGGGGCACCTGCTAAGACCCCCATTACCAACACAAAGGCCATCCCCTATGATTACAATGTAATTGACCAACTGAAGAGAACACCCGCACAAATATCCATCATGGAATTACTAAAAATCTCCGCCGCTCATCGACAGATCCTAGATGAAGCACTAGCTACCTCTACCGTCGCTGCTACCCTTGACACTGAGCAATTTCAGGCTATGGTAGCTAACATCGTTACCCCGAATCTCATCACATTTTCGGACCAAGATTCCCCCCCGCAGCCATCTCATAACCGGGCACTTCACCTCCAAATCCTAGTTCATAAAAAGAAAGTCAAGCGAGTCCTGGTAGATGGTGGTGCAGGTCTTAATATTTGTTCTCTAAAACTTATAAAGAAATTGGGATTCACCGAGGATTCCATCAATAAAAGCAAAAGTATCACCATAAGAGCATATGATGACCAAGAAAGAGTGTCTCAAGGCACTATCAAGATCCCCATCCAAGTGGGGCCAGCAACCATGGAAACAACTTGTCAAGTTCTTGACCTTGATTTTCCATACAACATCCTCCTGGGACGCCCATGGATACACGGAATGAAGGCAGTGGCCTCAACCTATCATCAATGCATTAAGTTCTCATATCAAAATGAGGAGGTTACCATATATGGGGATCCCGAACCCTTCGCCTATTGCAAAAACTTGGAAGCCAAGTTTTACAAGATCCCTCAAGTACCTAAAAATGATGAAGGACCATCCACTTCATACATAGACCTAGCTAATCTCGCCTCCACTTCTGCGACAGAGACACCCACCATCCCCGACATATCCGAGATCAAAAACATGATACAAGACAATGGATGTGGTGATTATAGAATGAAGAGAAATGCTTTTGTTGTAGGAGAGTTACCACAATCTCCTAGGTCACATGGGCAACCACAATTGATTCAAACACCTGTTCGCACTAGAATGGAACCCTCTAGATTCCACCTTTGGGGGGATCTCAGTCGGGAGAATGTAGATGAGGAGGACATCACAAACACTCTGTACCAAGATGAAAGACCCACTCCCACCCTACCCATGGAGGAAACAAACAAAGGGTTACAAATGATGTTCGACATGGGCTATAATAGGAATGAAAGCCTAGGAAGAAACAGTGATGGACGGTTGGAACCCATCATTGTGGAAAGAAGGATGCGAAACATTGGCCTCGGCTATACCCCTCCGAATATAACTATACGTGGCAGAGGTACGCCTAGAAGAGCAGTCCGGTCCTCTCCTCAGGTAACAACAACAATCCCTAGACCACCCGTTTGCTTAGGGATCCCACTCGACAATTACACCTTTGACGTTACTGATGTGTGTGCTAGTAGTGATGACGAGGATACCATAGCAAGTCTCCCTAGGCTTTTCGAGGAGTCCACCTTGTTAATGATTAGTGCCTCACCCGCTGAGCCAGTCCAACGAACCCACCAAATCCACTTAGTGTACCCCCAACTCATCGATCACGACCAACAGGGACCGCCAATTCTAGACTCGTTCGAAAACGATGAGGCTCTCTCAGAATTCATGGGACTAAGGGATAAAATCCCGTGCGAAGATCACAAGGCTGGATTCAACATCACACTGGACACACAAGCATACTATGGGGAGATGATTGAGTCCTTCAGTCGCAAAAGAAAAAGATCGAGAATAAGCTCAGAGTTATTGAGTGAAAACCACACTGTGGCACTCTCTAACCATAAAATAGTAAAAACAAAGGACACATCCGATGGTGAAAACCTCCCCGAGGTGCCAAAGGATGAAGGATTCAATCTCCCCCCTATTGCTCTACACCAGGAGAAGTCAATAGTATTGGCAGAATAGTGCAACCCTATCAACCTGGGAACAAAGACAGAGCAACAAATCACATTCTATGCCCAAACACTTCAAACAGAGGAACAAGAACTATTGGAAGCATTCCTAAAGGAGAGAAAGGTAAATTTTGCATGGATCTATGTAGACATGCTAGGCTTGGACCCTGAAGTCGTAGTGCATCATTTGGCCGTTTACCCCAGAGCAAAACGAGTCAGACAAAAGCTAAGGAAGATGCACCCACAAATAGCCTTGCTTGTAAAGATTGAGCTGCAGAAACTTCTGGATGTTGGCTTCATATGCCCAATTGACTATCCAGAATGGGTATCAAATCTTGTACCAGTCTCAAAACCAAAAGGGGGCATCTTCATCTACACTGATTTCAGAGACCTAAACAAAGCATGTCCCAAGGATGACTTTCCACTACCCAACATTGACATGATAGTGGATATGATGGCCGGACATGAGATGCTCTCCCTAATGGATGGATTCTCAGGGTACAATCAGATAATGATCATAGAAGAAGACCAACACAAGACAGCATTCACATGTCCTTGGGGTACCTATTGCTAGAACGTAATGCCATTTGGGTTGAAAAATGCAGGAGCTACATACCAAAGAGCCATGACA
>CM021106.1:32307328-32409812 GCA_007115665.2 Sequoiadendron giganteum
ATACTTGATGAGATTATTTCCACGAACCCTTGTCGGGATAGGACTGAAATGGTTCTCTAAATTACCATATGGTATACGATCTTGGAGCAAATTAGCTGAGAAGTTTATCGAACATTTTGCCTTTAACATAGACAATGAGGTAACAATTGCAACCTTGTGCCACACAACACAAGAAGATGGTGAAAATTTCATCACTTTCTTCCAAAGATGGCGAAGTCTAGCTAGTAGGTGTCTAGTTGAAATACCAAAAAAACAAAAGGTCACAATATTCCTAGAGAACATCAACCCCAAATTGCGAAGTGATCTAAGGGTACATTGTTGTACTTCATTCTCAGACTTGGTACAAAAGGGAATCATCCTTGAGAAAGGCCTTATAGACAAAGGAGAAATGAAAGTACCAGGCAAAAATTTGGTTGTCCAACATCAAAACGCACCCAATGATAGAAATAAATTATGGTCTAGGAACAAGAATGTTACAAATGATGACATTGTTGATGCTAAACACATACATACAGGACTAGTTATCACCCTTAGGGGTTACAGTCCCAATCAAGACACGATGAATAGTCCAGATGAACAAGCTAACTATGTCCAAAATTCACAACAACAAAGACCACAACAAAGGAGATTTGCTACATGTGAATTTACACCTTTGGGACAACCAATCGAGACTATTTTCAAAGAGTTGATTAAACATAATCTTATCAAACCTTTGGAACCAAGAGAATATGATCCTAGATAGTTCAAACCTTCATGGTGCGATGATAACTCTTTTTGTGACTATCATCGAACCAAAGGGCACAACCTCCAACAATGTCGTCAACTCAAGAACATCATACAAGACTTTGTTGAAAATGGAACCATAGAGGTTGGTGGGCAGAAAAACACTAAGAACAGTGATCATAAGGTCTTCATGGACCCATTACATGACCACACAAAAGGAGAATCCTCCAGTTCGGGACCCCCAAATAATCCATCTGCCAACTATAACAATACCAAGTATGACTATGGGTAAAGGAACGATCATAAACCATCTCCGAGCCGCAAATGAGAATGTTAATACTTTCACCATTAAGAGGCATCTGAAATGTAATGTAAACACACACAGAACTAAGATTACTATTCTTGGTCCTTCTTCTGAGCCATCTACATGAACTTCCAAGTTCAAGTACAACCTTCTCGATCAATTGAGTAAAACCCCCACACAAATATCTATCTTGGAATTGTTGACCTTATCCCCTCAGCGTCGATCCATTCTTGAAAAAGCTCTATAGAACACAACTATTCCTATAGACTTAGATGTCAATCATTTCGAAGAAATGGTGGGATATTTGACCAACTCGCATCATGCAACATTTTCTCAATAGGACTACTCCACTGAAAATTCAGATCATAATGACCCCTTACATCTTGAAGTGTTAGTCCATCAAAACAAAGTCCGATGAGTCTTGGTAGATAGAGGAGCAGGTTTGAACCTGTGTACCCTTAGATTGGTTAAGGCATTAGGATTCTTAGAAGACTATGTAGACACTTCCAAGAGTATAGTCATTAAGGCTTATGATGATGAAGAAAGGTCATCCAAAGGAGTTGTAACGCTCCCTATCAGAATTGGCCCAGTGATCATGAACACCAGCTTCCAAGTCTTGGATCTCACACTTCCATACAACTTTTTGTTAGGTAGACCTTGGATACATGCAATGAGAGCCATCCCTTCAACATACCATCAATGTCTCAAGTTCCCCTATAATGGCACAGAGATTACTATTGATGATGATCCAAATCCTTTCCAGTATTGTACAAGCCTAAGGGACCTTTTGCAATGACAAGTGCCTGTTAACCAAGAGGCCTCATCATCCATTCTATCCCAATATGTTGACCCATCATGTCTCACTAAGTTCCTTTCATTCCAGCCACCATCATCCACTCCTAAACTCGAGATCCAAGACAAGGGCTGCGGTGAATATAATATAAAGGCCTCATACTGTATCACTCAACTGATTCCACCTAAGGCATATGGCCTACCCATGGTAGATAGAAGACAATCAGTGGTCATGTTTCATGTCCCCCCTACGATGACATTAACCAAATGGGGAGAGTTAAGTGAAGAAGTTGTGGATCAAGGTGATTCCTGGTTGTATCAAGAAGAACATGAATACCCCTCCCCTTCTATTCAAATAGCCAAGGACCAGTATGGGAAAGGATTTAAGATAATGCAAAAGGAAGGCTATGATGGGCACAGTGGGTTAGGACTATATCAAAATGGAAGGACGGAACCAATTACTGTCTACCAACGACCAAAATACTTAGGGCTAGGGTATCAACCACTTAGAATTGGGTGTCCTGGTACTTCGTCATCGTTTCAAGAGGAAGTGGGTGAATATGTTGGCATCGAGACATCTCATGAACCACTACCCCCATTTTTTGACAAACCCCCAATCTATGACAAACCTCCAATTTATGATGAATCCCCTTACTCTAGCGATGGTGAATGGGAATCCATTTCATCTACTAGCACCATGAATATTGATGCCCTATTTGGAGAATTGGACCTCAACGTGAAACTTGTACCAAAACAATCTAGTCGTCATGGTGTAAAGAGGGTTTGGTTGGAAGCCTCACACTTCCAAGCTCCGGGTCTCACTCAAAAAATCCCTGTTGTGGCTTCTTTCACCACCCAACCTCTAGGCTCTAACACATCTGTAGACACCCCTAGTTCTAGGCCATCCCCTCTTCCAACCTTTTTCAAACAAAACCACTCAATTCTTGTTACTTGCTTGCTATCCTCATTGACCCTTAATCCTTCCTAAAGGCTAATTTCACACCATGCTTCTCTAAGTCTTTGCAGGGTTAGTATTTCATGTTTTCATGCTTCTAGGCATCCTATCATGCCTCTTAGATCTCCTTTCACCTTCATTCCTCCATCGCTTTCAAGAAACCCTTCGTTAGGGTTTGGAAAAGGCTACTAGCCTTGAGCCCCTTTTTGGCCTCCTAGCCGAGGAAAACTAACTGTTGCTCCTAAATTTCCCACAGAACCTTCAATATTTCTCTTGGATTATTATTCCTTATACCATCCTTCACAACCTTTCAAATCCTTTTCTCCTTGACTGGCCGTACACAGGACTGCTCTTTCTCTTTTTGCATTCTTTAGGGTTTTTCTCTATTCCCTGTCCACTCGGTAGGTTTGTCAAAGCTTTGTCTTGGTTCCTTGAATGTTGAAGCCTCCTCCTTTGGGTCTTGGTCGTTGTGGGACCTTCCTCCACCCTTCTACCATGGGGTTTACCCTAGAGAAGCCAACCCTGCAAATGAAGTGCTTTTTAGCACTGGTAAACTTGACTGTCCTAGCCGGGCACTGTCAAGCCTGCCTAGGAGCAGTTCTTTGCCATCTTTCCTATACTCCTACACACCCCTACACCTATCCTAGCTATGTATAGGGAGCCTAGCTCTATTTCCCAAGCAACCATACACTGGGTATGGTGGGAAAAGAGTCTAGAACTCCATACTGGCTAACTTTACCAGTCAACACAGAATTAACAAGGAAATCAAAACAAATTGTAATCTAAACACCTGCATATGAACTCACACTCTTTAATCTAACACACCAACAAATAAACAAAGAAATTATCACTGTCTAAAGCATTCTACAAGTTTGATCGTTCTTGATCAACCAATTTTCCAAGAAAACACAGAATTTGTAATCACTTCTCACTATTTTTTTCCTTAGTTTTCAAACTTTCAAACCATACAAAATGCTCTCCACTTTTTCCCACCTACACAATGGTCGAGGCCAAACTTAACTACCCCATTTAAAATAGTTAGGCTCAATTCTTCAACTCTCCAAGGCCGGTTAGTCATTACAAATGCTCATTTTGGTAAAATGCTAAAAGCCAACTAACCACTAACATTTAGTGTTAAACCTCAAAACTTAACCATTCCAAATAGCTATCAACTACTACTAAAAGCTAATGACTAGCCTTATTCCACATCTAACTCCTAGAGCAATGGTCCACATGACCTTAATTGAAGAAAAGAAAAAATTGCCAAAAAGAAAATGGCCTATTTTGTCTAGGTGCTCCTGCACCACCTCGTCCTAAGAAACACTTGTCCAAGGCAAAATGGCAAGAGAATTATTATTGGGAAACCATTGATCATTCATCTTGGGCACCTAAACAACCATCTTCTGATGAATCTTCCCTCACTATAGTCCCACATTAGAGCATCCCTACCCCTAGGAGAAAGAACAAGAAGGAGTTGGTCCAAAACTTCTGTGACCATGTCAATCATTCTATATTCACCTTGTCTGCAGCTACCTTTAGGAACTCCGATGATGACATGCCCCTTATCTATCCCAAACTTATCGACTGGGATCAACAAGGTACACCTATCATAGATACATTCAAGAACGACGAAGCAATTGCTGAGTTCATGGGACTTAGAGAAGGTATACCAAGAGGGGATCAAAAGGCAGGTTTTACCATAGACTTGGATGATAAAGCATATTTCGGGGAGTCTATTCACACCTCTAGTCGCAAAAATGAGAATGAAAAGAAAAAAGACAATGAAAATAAAAATGATGAGTCCCTAGGTGAAAACCGAAAGGTGCCTTTGGACAATGAAAAAGTCGAAAGAAAGGACGTATCCGAGGGGAAAAACCTCTTTGAGGCACCCAAGGATAGAGATTTAAAAATTCTCCCCTTTGAACAGGAAAAGTCATTGATGCTAGTAGAAGATTCTGTTGAAGTCAACATAGGTACAAAAGAGAATCCTCAGAAGGTATATTTTGCAGCTTCTTTAGCAAAGACAGAAAAACACGAGTTTAAAGACTTCTTCACAAGGAGACAAATAAAATTTGCATGGTTGTATGCTGACATGTCTGGTCTAGATCTAGACCTAATATTGCATCATTTACCACTATAGCCAGGTATCAAACCAGTCAAAGAAAAGTTGAGGAAAATGCATCCACAAATTGCTCTATTGGTCAAGATAGAACTTAAGAAACTCTTGGATGTAGGGTTCATAAGGACAATAGACTACGCAGATTGGATATCAAATCTAGTACCAACGACTAAGTCAACTGGGGGAATTTGCATTTGCACTGAATTTAGAGACATCAATAAGGCATGCCCTAAGGATGACTTTCCTTTGTGGAATATCGACATGATCATGGATTTGACAGTAGGATATGAGATGCTATCCCTCATGGATGGTTTCTCTGGATACAACTTGATTAAAATAGCACCTGAAGACCAACACAAAACCACTTTCACATGTCCATGGGGCACATATTGTTGGAATGTTATGCCGTTTGGCCTTAAGAATGCAGGAGCCACCTATCAATGGGCCATGACTACGATTTTCCATGACTTTGTACCTAATTTTATGGAAGATTATGTAAATGACATTATAGCAAAATCAGAAATGAGAGAAGCTCATTTGAAAGTCTTAGACAAGATATTCCAAAGGCTAGAGAATTACAATGTCAGGCTAAATCCGAAGAAATGTGTCTTTGTGGTGAAATTAGGAAAACTGTTAGGTTATATCATCTCTCGAAGAGTTATTGAAGTAGATCCAGAGAAGGTAAGGGCTATCATAGAAATGCCTCCTCCAACCAACATTGGCCAACTCAGAATTCTACAAGGAAGATTACAGTCAATTAGGTGTTTCATAGTACAACTGGCGGATAAAATACATCCATTTTAGCATCTACTCAAGAAAGGAGTATCGTTTGTGTGGACATCTAAATGTCAAGAGGCCTTCCAGCAAATCAAGGACTATTTTCTTACTCCACCAGTCTTAATGCCACATATAGAGGGAAAACCATTGATACTTTATATCTCAGCAACCCAGTCAGCATTAGGGGCTCTTCTCGCACAACACGATGATCAAGGTCATGAGAGAGTGGTTTATTATATCAGTTGTACCTTAGTGGGCTATGAATTGAATTACAACAACATTTAACATGCTTTCCTTGCGGTAGTTTTTGCTACCCAAAAACTTCGGCACTATATGCTCAATCGACAAACAATGCTAATTACAAAGATTGATCCACATAAATACCTCCTAAGTAAGGTAGCTTTAATAGGCCGATTCGCTAAATGGGTTATGATACTTAGCAAGTATGACATTCATTATGTCGAAAGGAAGGCTATAAAAGGACATGCAATTGCAGATCAACTAGTTGATGCACCTATAAAAGCAAACCATCCATTAGTGGCTGACTTTCCAGATGAATTTCTCTTCAACATTGATGTTAAAACTGAATGGAAAGTATACTTTAATGGGTCACATACAAATCGTGGTTCAGGAGTTGGTATCTTATTTGTCACACATCAAGGTGATACCATTCCCAAATCATTCATGATTGTTTTCCCTTGTACCAACAATATGGCAGAATACGAAGCCTTAGTGATAGGGTTAAAAATGGCAGCTCAATGGAAAATTAAGAGCCTACATGTCTTTGGCGACTCTCAGCTTGTAATCCGATAGGTAAATGATGACTACGAGACTAAGGATGAAAAGCTTGCACCTTACAAGGGAATGGCTGATAGTTTCAAACAGTATTTCAATGACATAACTTTTCAACAAATACCACGTATCCAGAATAGAGTTGTAGATGCTATGGCAACCGTGGGTTCCTTGTTGGATATTCGGAGTAATGTGCCTAAGTTTGAGTTTCTGGTTGAACAACTTTTGGTCCCCGCTTTTGATGTCCCTGATACTGTGATAGTGTGTACCATTGTTGGTCCTATGTCTCCATGGTATAAAGACATCTTTGATTACCTCACTGACCAAACCCTACCTCAATACTTGTCCAATAACCAACGTCGAACCGTCATCCAAAAGTCAGCCAAGTACACCATCATCGAAGAAACCCTATATAGACGCACCTTAGATAATGCCCTTATGAGATGTCTCGATGCTAAAGAAGCATAAACAACTTGGCGAGCGGTGCACGAGGGTATATGCAGATCTCATTCGAGTGGTCCTAATCTAGCCCACAAGATTATGAGACTAGGTTACTATTGGCCTACGATGGAGAAAGACTCATACCTCTTTGTAAAGAAATGTAGACAATGTCAAATACATGGAGACTTGATAAGATCGCCAGTGCAGGAACTTCATCCAATTACTTCACCATGGCCCTTCGCCCAATGGGGACTTGACCTTATAGGTAAAATACACCCTTCATCATCCAATGGCCACAAATTCATCATCACCGCCACCGAATACTTTACCAAGTGGATTGAAGCTATTCCCATGACCTACATCACCGACACACAAATATCTAAGTTTATCCTAAACTATATCATTTGTCGGTATGGTGTGCCCCAATCCATAATCATAGACAATGGCCGCCCATTCAAGAACCAAGAAGTACGCCATTTATGTGAAGAATTACACATCAAACACCATTTCTCCACCCCGTATTACCCACAAGGTAATGGCCAAGCTGAGGCATCTAATAAGACAATTTTTAGAATCTTTAAGAAGACTAACAATGACGCTGGTCGTGACTGGCATCTACAACTTAATCCTACCTTATGGGCTTATCGCACAAGCATCCGCACTCCCACCGGTGCCACTCCATATTCCCTCGTATTTGGGTTTGAAGCTATCTTACCTAGTGAGGTTGAAATACCTTCTCTATGGGTATCCTTGAAGGGTCATATCGATGATGAAGAATACCATGTCTCTAGGTTACAAGAGCTAGAATTGTTGGATGAGCGAAGACAGAAAGCATTAGATCATTTACAAGCATATCAGAATCATCTTTGTCATAGTTACAATAGGAAGGTTCTCAATAGACACTTTGACATTGGTGACCTGGTATTAATGGAGAGTCCTAAGAACCAAGCTGAAAGAGAGAAACTAGGTAAGTTTAAGCGTAACTAGTTGGGGTCGTACATTGTCATAGAAGCATTTGGATCAGGAGTGTACCAACTCTCTACTCCTGAAGGAGAAACAATTTTGTCCCCTATCAACAGTCTGCATCTAAAGAGGTTCTATGCTTAGTCTCTGAGAATTCATGTCTTAATCTGGAAAAATAAAATAAATTAAAAATAAATAAAAATGGTTACCTAGATGAAAACCTAGCAAATAGGCATCTTTGTAACACCAAAAAAATTGAGAAAATCAAAAAAGTAAAGAGAAATAAATCCGTCCAATAGTGAAAACCGCTTCGATGGCGCTATGGATAAGTACCATGGTGAAAACCTGGCAAACAGGTGCCATGTGTAGTCAAGCTCGCTCTTCCATCTACCATCATTCTAATCAGACTTTTTCACCATCACTCATAATAAATGGTTGTCTTGTCCATTCCTTGGAACGATTGACATCTAGCGTCCATTCCGTCACATTATCCACTCCATTTTCCAAACATCTTCCCGACTGGGGGAAAATCCTTGTTCTATGCTCTAACACCTTGTACATATCGTCACACTATCGAAATGTCCTGAAAATCCAAAAACATTAGAATACTCCAAAAATCAAAAAAAATCAAAACAGTCAGAAAATCCCAAAAATAGAGTCCATCATGTCATATCTAGTCCATCATGTCAAGTCAATCATGTCAAGTCAATCATGTCAAGTCGGTCATGTTAAGTCAGTCGTAGACATAGTCGAACTACGTTGCCTCTGCGACTGGGACGTAGGCAAGGCCATCAATCGATGTGCCCCCGAGGCATTAGGTCTGTCAGTCTAGGTTTGTCATGTTTCACACACATTAAAATCATGATGCTTTGTATATTCAAAGTCATTGGTCATGTCAAACTATGAGATCTCTGTGTGTACAACGTAGGCAAGGCTAATCAATTGATGAGCTCTCGAGACCACACTAGGTCAGTCCAATAGGGTTCATTCACAATCACTATCACATAAGTTGCATATCATAGTTTAGGGTATTATCTCATGTGATACATGGTCAACACACACACACATAGTTTATTAGTTAAGGGATCACAACAAGTCATGCAACCACAAGGCAAAATGTCTCGACAGTCATCAAGTCAATATCAAACACATTGTCAAATTGATCAACCTATGTCTTACGCAAGAATTGTCTTTCTTGTCAACAGACATCATCACATTGTCATAGTCTCCTGTGGGTTGTCACTTCAACGTCATCAGACTCCAATGTGTTATACGACACGCGTCTTTCTAAAACCAGGCTTTGTCATGCCTTATGCAGAAGTCACCAGGTTGAAACCAGACTCAACGTCTTATGCGGTATGTGTCATTCTCTCACATTACGCTATGTCAAACATCATACATCACATTGTCATAGTCTCATGTAGCTTGTCACATCAGATCATCGGACTCCAACATCTTATATGACACGTGTCTTTGAAACCAGGCTTTTGTCATGCCTTATACAGAAGTCACCGGTCATAACCGGACTCAACGTATTATCGGTATGTGTCATTCTCTTACATTACACTATGTCAAACATCAACATCAAACAATCCCACATGATCAAGTTTTGGCGAATACATTTATTTGGCTTTATGACTTTATATCTTATTTTGTCTTATCTTTTTATCGATTTGTGCAGATCTATTACTAGCTTTCTCAAGGATGTCCCTTGAAGGATTTAGAAGCAACAATGTCGGGGACTCTTTTTCTTTGGGCATTTGTCGTCAACTATCTTTTTAACATTGGTTTTGAGTCATGTTAATAGTTTCCTCAAGGATGTCCAATCAAGGATTTAGAGGAGCAATGACGTCTCATGACCCATCTTTTATTTGTCTATTGTTTGTGGTTTGTCTCGACAAAACGACTAGGGCATCTTGTCCTTAGTCTGAGTTAAGACACTCCTTGTCTACGACTGTCTGTTTTTCATAGGCGGATAACTTTGTACACTATGGTCTATCTCATATCATAGTGTGTACTATCCATTTGTGTCATGTCCTACCCAATGATGATAACAAGCAAGTATAGCATATTTGGCAATATATCGAAGATTATATCTTTTTCTCAATCAATCAATTTTCATTCTATCTTTTTCACCATCAATCACACTTGCATTATTTCTTATTAACATTCTGAATTAATTTCATCCTAACATTTCTCTTTGTAGACATGGAAAATGAACAAATTCATTTTGGTGCACCTGATCCCAATTTACTAACAACATTTCCTCTCAGATCAAATTCTCAGCATTTCACCACTTTCTATCCCTTAATTCGATAAATCATTATTAAGTGTATCACCTCCTTTGATTAAATTAATCAGTTTAATTTAACCTTGCATTACTGTTTAATTAAATAAATCATTTTATTTAATTAAAATCTCTAAATTCCTCCTATTAAATTAAACCTTGTTTGATTTAATCTAACACATTCCTTCTTTATTGAATAAATCAAATCAGTTATTTGATAAATCATTTCCTCTTAATTTTGACTTAAATCAATTCACAAATTTAAGTCTAAAATGGTCACATCACCTAATTCTTCATTAATTTAATCAAATCCATGATTAACTTAATCCCTCTCACTAAAATTCTCTAGATAATGCAACTTGCACAATAAATCACATGTGGACAAGTGGCATAATGCCATTTGATGATCTTTTATCCCACATTGCTCAATCTTGCTCATTCTTCCAAGATTTGAATCTATAAATTGGAGACTCTTCTCCTCAATCTTCATCCATAACTCATATGCAAAGTTACTCTCTCCACATTGAGAGCTAATTTTTCCAATTTCATCCAATCATCCACTATATTTGAGGTTTTGTAACAAGGTTATGCTCAAATCTCTTTGGAGATTTGACCATTTCTCTCACTCAATCAAGCATTTACAATTAGGAATTGGGAAAGGGCTAATTGCAACATATCATTGGCACCAATTCCCCCGTAAGATCTTTAACTTATTTGCTTAATTAGGATTTAGTTTAAGTTTCTTACTTCATGTTCTTCATTTTTCCTAATCTTAGCTTAATAGGTGGATTTCATGGGGAATCCTTCAATCTTTACATGCACATTTGATCTAACACTAACAATATTTGACTTCTTTGTGCATTTGCAGGTTTAGGGGTTCACATTTTGGTGCTAGAAGGAGGGCAGATCACATTTGACACATTTTTCTTTCAAATTTTCACGGTTTTTTCATTTTTTTTGGTCATACACAGGAAACTACCCCGCACATCAGACACATGGCACTCTATTGCATTGTGGACTCATACGCGGTGCTATATTGCACCGCACCTCCTGAAGTCCATGACACCATATAACACCACAACTGCTTCCCGCGCTTCAAATTTGAAAATTTGCCAAACACCGCCGCTTCCAAACTCCACCGTGTGTAATACTCTGCCACATCCGCGGTCTCTATTTCTGGAGAGCACTGCAACTAGTCAACCACGTGGCACTGTATAGCACCGTGTCTATTTTTAAGCAGCACCACACACGCTAAGGAGCACCGCATTTGCTAAACTCCGTCGTAGGATTAGTCTGGTTTTTAAAAATTTGAATATTTTTTTTAATATTAACCGGGTTTGCTGTTTTTTCCTTTTTTTACTCTCTGTTTTTTTGTTATTTTGTAGGATGGAGGAAAAAGGAGAAGTTCATAATCATGTTATCTTCACAAACCCAAAGTGTTTCTAAACACTAAAATTGTTCTTTAACACTTCTTGAGAAAATTTGTTAAAATCTTTGGCCTTAGGAAAACTAATTTTACTTTGGGCTTTAAAAAACGTTCGAATTCTCTTTTATATATCATGTTCATGTTGTGCAAAGTGTTCCTAAACACTTGAGTGTTCTTCAACACTTCATAAGAAAATATTTTAAAATCTTTGACCTTAGGATACTGAATTTTCATTGGGATTTAAAAAGAACAAACAAACTTTGTTTTCTAAGATTGCCAAGGGGTTAAAAAGAATTTTAGGCAAATATACTAGAGTTGGTTTGAAAGTTAATAATTGAACAAGGAAATTTCACACTTCATTTTGCTTTTAAAAAGAATTCATTATTGCTTTGGAGGTTAAAATGAACAAGTGTCTTTTATGTTTTGCAAACTTTTTCACAAATTAACATCACTAAAATGCGTATGCGCTTCTCTCGCGCTTTATAGTGATCTTGAGAATCAAAAGCATTTTAGTGATATTAACTTGTCAAAAATATTGCCTCCACATTTTGATTTGGGCACTTAAAAATGAACAAAACATGTGAGTGTGAGCATGACATATTGCGGAGGTTTTCCCATTTGTTTTTCAATAAAGGTTGTGTAAATGACGAGATATGTTTGTTCGCTATTGTTTATCTTAGAGGGCCTGCCTTGTGGGAAAAATTAATCACCCAAGGGAATGACCCAACCGGGAACACGCTAAAGCCAAGTGACTTCCAACCAGTATATAAGTGTGGATATTGGAACAAAGGCCAATATCACGAGGATTGTTTCGATGAGATGGAAAGCAATGGACTCTCGCCGATGTTGGATAATCCCCCATGAACGGAATGCCCGAATTAGAACCCCTTGTTTAGAAAAAGGCCAAAACCTTGTCTATCTTGTTGGTGCAAAAGGTCATGTCCTTTGAAGCCGCCCCACGTAACATGCGGTCTTGTTGTGGAAATGGAAACTATGCCATGGGAGATTCATGGGTACTAATGCTTGGCTGACCCGAATGAGTGAGTGTCGTGAAGGGGAGCTAGTGTGGTCAAGCATTTAGCCATTCGCACAAGATATGTGCAGCTGGATTTATCCAAGTGGGAACCCAACAAGGTATTTTCTCATCAACCTAGGAGTGTAGAAGTGCTTGGAAAGAACACATTGCTTGACCTTGAAAACATTTGAAAAATGAACATACACAAAATCCTTGAAATTTCAAACACCTTGTGGGAAACAAATACCTATTGACGAATTTTTCCACTCTTGATTTCCCTAGGAATCACATTCCTAGAGGTTTCTAAGTGCACAAGTTCTACCATCATTTGTTTCCAATAAGGATAAACATAAGGAAACTTTTGCCCTATTTTCCTTGATTTCCACAAAAAGGACCTTGTGGGATGAGAATGGGAATGGGACACTAGACATATAGTTTGAAAACCTAAGTAAGAAAGTGTCTTGGATAAAAAGAACCTCATTTAACCAAGATAAAAAGACAAATTGGATTACACATGTGTTTTCTAACATGATTTCTCGCAAGATCGACATCCCAAAGCCAAAGTTCAAGAAAGTGAGTCTAAAAATCCGTGAGCAACACCTTGAGATGCTCCTTGAAGTAATGGAGAGACTTGTATACAATTTCTACAAAAAGGCCTCAAGGAACAATCCTGAACTTTTTCAAAGGTTTGCATTTTTCCCATAGGAAGTCTAGCATGTTCTTCAATACTGAGGTTTTATAGAGAGAGTCACATCTAGGTTAAGGTTCAAGATCAAAGTTTTCATTCTAATCCATTTCCTCCATCAACCAAATCTCATTTCATCATCAAACCTTTTGAGAACTCTAGAATCAATCATCACGCTAAACTTCGAGGGCTAAATCAACATCATCATACCTTGGCTTAACACACTTAGCCAGCTTAGTCTTAAAACATTGGACAAATGTTCTTTGAGATAACACAACTTTTTAAAGACTATTAGTTCTCAATCACATTGGCATAACACACTTTGTCAATTCATCCATTTGTGCAAGTTCTTTTAGGATAACACAACTTCCTAGGGAAAACAACTTCACAAAAATATTGTTTGACTTAACGCATCTAGTCAAATTATCACAATCAAATCAAATCAATAGCCCTTACAAATTTTAGCACATACCTTCAAAAGTTCTCCAAAAGGTTTCACTCACTCATCCCATCCATTTAACCCATCACCATTATCACCATCTTTGATCTTTTAGCTTCCCTAGTTCTTCTCTTTTGGACCTAAAGGATTAGGATCAAACAAATCCTTATTTATTTTTTATGGTCCAAACAAAATCTCAGTACAAGAAGGACATGGAGAATATCAGAGAAATATCAGCCTCTATGGACATGAGTCATTTAAACACCGAAGTGAACCTAGCGGGATCAAGCAATCCCTCAAGAAACTCTCCCTTATCATCACAAAATCCTTAAGAGGAGAGTCATCAAGAGGACAACACAAATGAAGACATGGGGATGACACCAAATGAAATCATGGAAATGTTTCAAAATCTAGAGAACCAAAAGATTGTTAGTGCTATATTCAAATACCTAAATACGATAGCGAGAGGAGGGGTCATGCCCCCTCCCAACCTTAACACAAACACTAGTACAGATGCATCCCCATTGTCCAACATCAACCAAGAAGCACCAAGCACCACATCAGTCATCACACCAACCTCCCCGAATGTGAACAAGGGGAGTGCCATGTTCCAGGAATTGCAAAAGCACCGTCTTGTGGCTAATAAAGAAGCAATCATCACCCCCACACCGGCTACATCTATTCTGGAAAACCCATCTCACTCGTATGTCCCACTCACATTTCATAACCCCGCTAGTTCATCCTCATTTCACACCACACCAGCTTATCAATTGAACATATCGACTGCCCCACTGCATGAGGAAGTTGGCTTTCTTGGAATGATGGAAGCTATCAATCCTTTCTCTTTCCAAATAGGTGCATCATCCCTTCCCCCACTTCCGTTCGCATCTGCATCACCTCTTGGAATAGGTCTTCCACCTTTGCCCATCAAAATTTTTGCTAATCCAAGTAATCCAACCACCACTTTGAACTCGCTTCTTTTGCCCATATCCTCACAACAAATCGCAACCATTCCTATCACCATGGTTAATGCATCTATTGGTCCTCAAGTCTCCCAAAGCATGCCTCCTCAAGGACCAATCATCTCAAACACCCCTCCAACAACCCAAATCACAATCACCACCACAATCCCTCCACCCACCACGATAGTTGGCATGATTCCTGTTCCACCACCAATCCCACTGAAAGCCAACACAACAAATTCATTCACCACTCTAATCCAAACCTTCCAAAAGGCAAACCAACAAAGAGTACTCCAGCAAAAGCAGCAAGCACAAGCCCAAGCCCAAGCCCAAGCCCAAGCGCAAGCCCAAGCCCAAGTGCAAGCCCAAGCACAAGCCCAAGCACAAGCCCAAGCTCAAGCCCAAGCTCAAGCCCAAGCCCAAGCACAAGCTCAAGCCCAACAACAAGCACAAGCTCAATACCAAGCGCAATTGCAAGCGATCCATCTACAAGCCTACCAACAAGCCCTGCAAGACTTTCAGGAACAACACCAAGCTAAACAACAGGCTTTATTGGCACAATAGCAGCTCGACCAACAACAAGCATTGTTGGTGCAACAAAAACTAGACCAACAACAAGCGTTACAAGCTCAACAGCAGATTGACCAACAATAGGCTTCATGGGAACAATAGCAGATGGACCAACAACAAGTGCTATTGGAACAGAAACAACAAGATCAACAATAGGCATTGTTGGCACAAATGTAGGCTTACCAACAAGCCTTAAACACACAACCAAGCTCGCAGCAAACACCAACCAGTACTCTCCCCACCCATCAAAGAACTCCAACACCTCACCACTCATTCATCCCACCCCCCGACCCAAGCAAGGATGTCGCAAGACAAATCAAACTGCTTTCATAGTAGGTGTTGGACTTGCAAGCAGGAAAAACCACAAGGACACCAGGCAACTTGTGCCCTTATCCACTCGATAGAAGTCTCACCATGGTACCATTCCCAAAAGGACTCGAGATCCCCAAATTTGATAAATACAATGGAACGGGAAACCCTGAAAACCACGTCAGGGAATTTTAGGTGCATTACATGGAAGTCGCATATGATGACACATATCTAATGTGGCTCTTCCCCTGGAGCCTGACTAGTCCAGCTATGGAATGGTTTTCTCACCTACCCACAGGCATTAAAACATTTGAGGAAATAGTGGAGGCTTTCCTTAAAAATTACGCTTTTAATATGGGTGCGGATGTCAGTTTAGAAGAACTATCTACACTCAAACAAAGAAAAGGAGAGCTATTCACATCCTTTTTGCAAAGATGGCGATCCAAGGCCAATTAGAGCAAGTGGACCATGCCAAAGGAACAACAAATTTGCACCATCATAGCCAATCTAGATGAAAACTTGGTGTTCTACCTAAAAATGCAGTGCATCACGTCTTACGATCAACTAGTTCCAAAGGCGCTCAACATCGAAAGAGCCCTTACTGCACGAGGAGGTGCACCAACATTCACTCCACCGCAAGATAACCGCCCGTCTAACAACTACAATGATAAACATCAAAGATGGTCGAGGAAAAAAAATATCATGAACGACGACGTGGTCAATGCTAAGGTAGTCATCAATGCTCCTAAGCAAAATACCCAAAATCATCATCAACCGCAAAATCATAATCACAACAATGTGAAAACTATTGTGGTAGTAGCACAGTCACAACCACCTTCTACCAGTCAAGTCAACAATGTGGGTAATCAAGGAGGACCACCTCCCCGTAACAAGTTTCCCCCCAAGAGGAAGTTCACAGCCCTTGGCGAATCGATTGAGTCTGTCATGAAGAAACTAGTCAAAGAGAACCTAATCAATATCTCTAACTCTGAAAAGTACACGGAGCCCATGACCAAACCACCATGGTACAATGAGAATCTCCTGTGTGACTTTCACAAAGTCAAAGGACACACCACCACCAACTGCATGAGACTCAAAAATATCATCCAAGACCTTATCGAGGATAAGGTCATCAACATCGAGCAGCTGGCCGGAAACCAAGACCTGAAAATCTACATGAATCCAATGCCGAATCATAACCAAGGGAATAACAAGGGTAAACAAAAGTATGCTAGTGCTAATCTAGTATACGAGGAGATAGTCGGATGTGTTGACGAGATGGTTACTATCATAAATATCAAGGGAGCCAACAATGATTGTGGAGTCACCACATGAGGCAGAAAGGTTACCATTGCTAGGGCACTTGCTAAGACCCCCATTACCAACACAAAGGCCATCCACTATGATTACAATGTAATTGACTAGCTAAAAAGAACACCCACTCAAATTTCCATCATGGAATTACTAAAAATCTCCGCCGCCCATACGCAGATCCTGGATGAAGCATTAGCTACGTCTATTGTTGCTGCCACCCTCGACACAGAGCAATTTCAGGCTATGGTGGGTAAAATTGTTACCCCAAATCTCATCACATTTTCTGACCAAGATTTCCCCCCACAGCCATCTCATAACTACGCACTCCACCTCCAAGTCCTAATCCATAAAAGGAAAGTCAAGAGAGTCCTAGTAGATGGTGGTGTAGGTCTTAATATTTGTTCACTAAAACTCATAAAAAAATTGGGATTCACCAAGGATTCCATCAATAAGAACGAAAGCATCACGATAAGAGCATATGATGACCAGGAAAGAGTGTCTCAGGGCACTATCAAGATCCCCATCCAAGTGGGGCTAGCAACCATGGAAACAACCTATCAAGTACTTGACCTTGATCTACCATACAACATCCTCCTGGGACGCCCATGGATACACAGAATGAAGGCAGTGGCCTCAACCTATCAACAGTGCATTAAGTTCTCATATCAAAATGAGGAGGTTACTATACATGGGGATCTCGAACCTTTCGCCTATTGCAAAAACTTGGAAGCCAAGTTTTACAAGATCCCTTAAGTACCTAAAAATGATGAAGGACCATCCACTTCATACATAGACCCAGCTAATCTTGCCTCCACTTCTATGACAGAGACACTCGCCATCCCTGACATATCTGAGATCAAAAACATGATACAGGACAATGGATGCGGTGATTATAGAATGAAGAGAAATGCTTTTGTTGTAGGAGAGTTACCACAATCTCCTAGGTCACATGGGCAACCGCAATTGATTCAAACACCTGACCGCACTAGAATGGAACCCTCTGGATTTCAAAGTTGGGGGGATCTCAGTTGGGAGAATGTGGATGAGGAGGACATCACAAACACCCTATACCAAGATGGAAGACCCACTCCCACCCTACCCATGGAGGAAACAAATAGAGGGTTACAAATGATGTTCGGAATGGGCTATAACAGGAATGAAAGCCTAGGAAGAAACAATGATGGATGATTGGAGCCCATCATGGTGGAAAGAAGGATGTGAAAAATTGGCCTCGGCTATAATCCTCTGGGTATAACTGTATGTGGTAGAGGTACGCCCAAAAGAGCAGTCTAGTCCTCTCCTCAGGTAACAACAACAATCCCTAGACCACCTATTTGCTTAGGGATCCCAATCGACAATTACACCTTTGACGTTACCGGTGTATGTGCTAGTAGTGATGATGAGGATACCATAGCGAGCCTCCTTGGGCTTTTCAAAGAGTCCACCTTGTTAATGATTAGTGCCTCACCCACTGAACCAATTCAACGAACCCACCAAATCCACTTAGTGTACCCCCAACTCATCGATCACGACCAACGGGGACCGCCAATTCTAGACTCGTTCAAAAACGGTGAGGCTCTCTCAGAATTCATGGGACTAAGGGACACAATCCCATGTAGAGATCATAAGGTAGGATTCAACATCACACTAGACACACAAGCATACTATGGGGAGACGATTGAGTCCTTCAGTCGCAAAACAAAAAGATCGAGAATAAGCTCAGAGTTATTGAGTGAAAACCACACTGTGGCACTCTCTAACCATAAAATAGTAAAAATAAAGGATACATCCGATGGTGAAAACCTCCCCGAGGCGCCATAGGATGAAGGATTCAATCTCCCCCCTACTAGTCTACACTAGGATAAGTCAGTAGTATTGGCAGAACAGTGCAACCCTATCAACCTGGGAATAGAAACAGAGCAAAAAATTGCATTCTATGCCCAAACACTTCAAACAGAGGAACAAGAACTATTGGTAGCATTCCTAAAGGAGAGAAAGGTAAATTTTGCATGGACCTATGCAGACATGCCAGGCTTGGACCTTGAAGTGGTAGTGCATCATTTGGCCATTTACCCTAGAGCAAAACCAGTCAGACAAAAGCTAAGGAAGATGCACCCACAAATAGCCTTGCTTGTAAAGATTGAATCACATAAACTTCTGGATGTTGGCTTCATACGCCCAATCGACTATCCAGAATGGGTATCAAATATCGTACCAGTCTCAAAACCAAAAGGGGGCATCCGCATCTGCACTGATTTTAGAGACCTAAACAAAGCATGTCCCAAGGATGACTTTCCACTACCCAACATTGACATGATAGTGGATATGATGGCCGGACATGAGATGCTCTCCCTAATGGATGGCTTCTCGAGGTACAATCAGATAATGATCGCAAAAGAAAACCAACACAAGACAACATTCACATGTCCTTGGGGCACCTACTGCTGGAATGTAATTCCATTTGGGTTGAAAAATGTAGAAGCTACATACCAAAGATACATGACATTAATATTCCACGACATGATCCATAAAATAGTCAAAGATTATGTAGATGACATACTGGCTAAATCTAAGAAGAGACAAGACCATATAGCAACTCTAAGTGCTATCTTTGATAGGATCAAACAATATAAGGTTAGACTCAACCCGAAGAAGTGTGTCTTTGGGGTACAATCAGGAAAGCTACTAGAATACATAGTTTCAATGAGAGGAATAGAGGTGGACCCTGCAAAGGTAAAAGAAATCCTTGAAATGGAAGCACCAAGAATGTTAAAACAACTAAGAGGATTGCAAGGTAGATTCCAGTCCATCCATAGATTCATAGCACAATTGGCAGATAAAGAGATTGCCTATTCACACCTACTTCACAAGGGAGTAGCTTTCAGATGGGACGAAAAATGCAAGCAAGCATTTAGAAAAATAAAAGAATATCTACTTACACCACTTGTGTTGATGCCACCAATTGTGGGGAAACCATTAATCCTATATATCTCTACAACAATAGCTGCCCTGGGGGCCCTTTTAGCCCAACATGATGAAAAAGGAACCGAGCGGGCTATCTACTACATCAGCTGAACAATGGTGGTACATGAGCTCAATTACACGTCAATAGAAAAAGCTTGCCTAGCACTAGTATTTGCGGCTCAAAAATTCAGACACTACATGCTAGCACACCAAATCAAATTGATTGCCAAAATAGACCCTCTAAAATACCTATTGTCAAAAGCGACGCTTACAAGTGGAATGGCTAAGTGGGTAATGATATTATCTAAACATGATATCGAATATGTAGAGCGAAAAGCCATAAAAGAACAAGTCATTGCGGATCAGTTGGCAGAAGCTCCCCTCTACACATATAACCCACTCATATCAAAATTCCCAGATGAGTCCTTTTCTAACCTTGGTGCAGCATACCACTGGAAGTTATACTTTGATGGCTCTCACACACAACATGGATCAGGAGCTGGTGTGTTCTTCATCATGCCACAAGGAGACTGCATACCTAGATCATACAAGCTAGCATTCCCTTGTACTAACAATATTGCAGAATATGAGGCTTTGACCATAGGTCTCAAGATTGCAACACAGTGGCGAATCATGGCACTAAAAGTCTATGGGGACTCGCATCTTATCATCAACCAAGTCAACGGTGAATACCAAATGAAGGATGATAAACTCGCACCATACAAGAAGGTGGTAGAAAGCCTCAAGGAATATTTCATTGACATTACCTTTGAGCAGATACCAACGACAAACAACAGAGCGGCCAATGCAATGGCGACAATTGGATCCTTACGGACATCCCTCATAATGTCTCAAAACATGAATTCCTCGTAGAGCAGCTTCTCGTACTCACATTCGAGGTACTAGAGTTAGAATACATGTGTGAACTCATTGGTCCCGATGATCTTTGGTATCATGATATATACACCTACCTAAAGTTAGGAATCCTCCCCACTGACATCACTCCAAACCTAAAATGCACTTTTGTCAAAAGGACTTCACGATTCGTCATCCTAGGAGAGACCCTCTTTCGTAGGAGTACCGACAAAACCTTGCTGTGTTGTTTAAAACCTAAGGAAGCCTTGACTACTCTAATTGAGGTACACAATGGCACATGTGGGTCACGCTCAAGTGGTATGACCTTGGCTAAAAATTTGTTGAGAACAGGGTACTACTGGCCGATGATGGAAAGAGAGGCACTCAACTTTGTCATAAAATGCCTACAATGTAAACAACATGGAGACCTTATTCATGCACCAGCTCAATAACTGCATCCCATTGTTACACCTTGGCCCTTTTCACAATGGGGGCTCGATCTCATTGGTAAAATATTGCCCACCTCATCTAATGGCCATAAGTTCATAATCATTGCCACTGAATATTTCACAAAGTGGGTCGAAGCAATTCCCATGACCTACATCACGGGAAAAAAAATATCCAAATTCATCCTGAATTACCTAATTTTCCTGTACGGTGTTCCCCAATCCATTATCTCTGATAATGGGATGCCCTTCAAAAATCAGGATTTCCATGATTTGTGTGAAAAATTCAAAATCCAACACTATTTTTCCACTCCATACTATCCACAAGGCAATGGCCAAGCAGAAGCTACAAATAAAACCATTTTGAAAATCCTCAAAAAAATAGTCAATGACTCTGGTCATGACTGGCATCTATAGCTAAACCTCATCTTATGGGCCTACTGCACTAGCATCCGTACGCCAACGGGTCCCACCCCATTCTCTCTGGTCTACGGATCAGAAGTCATCCTCCCCATTGAGATCGAGCTCCTGTCGCTGAGGATATCACTGCAAAACCTCATCACAGATGACGAATATAGGGTCACAAGACTCATGAGTTGGAATTACTAGATGAAAGGTGCATGGATGCCCTTAATCATCTACAAGTATACCAAAATTGCCTAAAAAGGAGCTACAACAAGAAGATCATACAATGCACTTTCAAAGTTGGTGACCTCGTGCTGAAAGAAAACCAAAAGAACGTGCCAAATCTGGATACAAAGGGAAAGTTTGAGCCCAACTCGCTGGGACCCTTTATCATCACTACAAGCTATAGATCGGGGGTGTATCAGTTGTCGACACCAGAAGGCAAGCCCCTACAAGAGCCCATAAACAGTTCACACCTCAAAAAGTTTTATGCCTAAATCTTGCAAGGTATAGAACCAAAAAAACAAAAAATCAGAAAAAGTCCTAAAAAAATGGTTACCTTGATGAAAACCTAGCAAACAGGCATCTGGGTGACAACAAAAAAAATAAAAAATACAAATAATCCAAAAAAATCAGAAAAAAGATTAAAAAAATAGTAAAAAAAAGAAAAAATTCGTCCTCCAGTGAAAACCACTTCGGTGGCACTTTGGGCAAGTACCTTGGTGAAAACCTGGCAAACAGGCACCAAGTGTAAACAAAGCACCATCCCCACCTACCAGGATCTGCATGACTCTTTCCATCACTCATTCATCCACTCATCCGCTCACATCCATACCATAGCCTGCATTGGTGTCTACACCATGGAATTACTTGGTATATCTAATGTCAGTCTGTCCTGCCTTTATCAAAGTAGTCTGTCGCACCACACTGGGGGCACGTTCTCGCAACATCAGATCGGATTCATGTATATTCTCATGATCTTTTTCAAAATTTCATCAGAAAAAACCAAAAACATTCAAAAATTCATCAAAACATCCAAAAACATCCAAATCATCAAAATCCCAAAACATGTCGAAATATTGGAAAATCTTCAAAAATTCATCATTGATTCTTGTCAGTCTTTCACCTTGTTGAACTACGTCATCTCTGAGCTTGAACGTAGGCAAGGTTGATCTTTGATCATCCCCCGAGATAGTTAGGGTCAGTCCTTAGGCGTCCATTGCATTGGTAATCCATTTGCCCATCTATTTTACAGTAAGGTCAGTCCTTAGGCATCTGTCGCATTGGTAATCCGTTTGCCCACTTAGTTTGCATCTTAAGTCAGTCCTTTAAGTAATAAAATGGCAATCTGTTTGTCCATCTTATCGTCAAATCAGTTGTCGTCCGTCAAACTACGTGGTCTCTGTGTGTATAACGTAGGCAAGGCTCATCTATGGATTAGCTCCCAAGACCCCTAGGATAGGTCTCTAAGTTAGTCTATTCGTCGTAAATCCTAAAAATACCAAAAAACATTGAAAAATCTAGAAAATACCAAAAACAGCCTCAAAAATATCTAAAAAATCTGAAATGGTGCATCCATTTCATCTCGCTTTCACCCGTGATTGTCATCACTTAGAATGAATCATCGCCACCTTCACCCTTTGGTGAGTCAGTCAGAGGCAAGTCTAGCAGGTCTCAAAGTGAACACCTAATCGTGAGAGTCTCAAGTCTAGAACAGTAAGCAAGCAAGTTAGTCACGTCGGAGTATCAATAGCTTATCACCCAATCAGCCCCATCAAAACCCTGATCACTACATGTCCTAGGATGAAGCTGTCTTGCAATGGACATAAGCATCAGGTAACCCTCACAGTAGTTAGTCTTGGCTAGCGGTATGAAGAACATTAGCTCGTTTGTTTACCTTATTTGGTCTCTTTTGACTTATCTTATTTTGGCGCTCATTCCCAAGACCTCTCGATGATGCCTAAACAAAATAGGTTTAGAGAGAAAGGAATGGGGCAATGATCATTATCTTTTATCTGCTATGCTTGTGGGATACGCTTGTAAAATAACTTAGTCATGCATGTTTTGTTTGGTTTGTAGGGAGGATATTTTAAGTGTCTTGTTGACCACATCGGAAAGCTTGCTTTTCTGTGTTTTGGTCTGAGATATTTAGAATGTCTAAACTACATCCTGAATAAAGTATGTATGCTAAGTGTGAACAAGAATACTCCTATCTGATTTTCAAGTCAAATTCCATCACACTAGGTACCACGCCATCCTGGTTCTTAATACCTCGATGCATCGTACCTATGTGTGTTATCAAACATAACGCAATTGACCCTTTGAAAATCTCAATTCCTATATGCAAATGTAAAATCACCATCATCATCCTCACTAACTCATTAACTCTACAATTCTTCTATCTTTTTTCCACACTAACATGGTATTATAAAAGTAATCAAAACATCGCTCATGCATACATCCTGCATCCACTAGTTAGTTAACATCAGAAGAGCATTATATCATATCAATATATTAAGTTATGAGGAATAATATTCATTATTCTAAACATCTTAAGACATCATACATCATCATTACACCATTACCATTACTATTTGCATCCATTACCATTATTAATATGCATTACATCATTTAAAGCACGAAAAATACAAAAAGAAACGCATTCATTACATACACTGCATCATATAAACCATAAGGATAGAAACATCTCATAACATCACATATTGGAATTCACATATTTGCATTCACATCATAAAAGGGTGAATCATCTCATATATATCATCAAAAAATCATTGTTATCATACAAAATTGGATCAGGTGTCCATCGGATACATAATACAATAAGCCCAAAATATTGTAGCCCATATATCAAAAATGAAGCAAAACTGTCCTGTGATCAAAAAGGAGGCAGGCCCTGCTGGCTGCTACCCTCCCCATCCTGTCTCTCACCATGTGCCTCTGCTGGTCGCCTCCCGGTTTGCTGTGAGAAGTCTGGCACTTTGTTGCCTGATGGTACTACCTGCTAGTAATGATGTCGATAATACTCGGCCTCTCTGATAGCCTCTCTATAATCCTGAATATCAATCGATCGGGCCCGAGATGAGGACGCTACACTCTCTAACTGTCACCACCGGCCTATCTCCTGATCCCTCTCTGATTGTGCCTAGTCCCTCTCCGCAGTCAAAACCTGTATCTGCCCCTGTAGCTACTGAATCAATGCATCTCGATGGTCGGGCTACCCTGTTGGATGTCTTGTCGGCTACCCTACTGGCTGTCCTACTGGCTACCCTACTGGCTGATGCTGAGGATCTACCCTCGGCTGACCATTCTGATCTCCTGCTCGGATAAGTGACTGTTGAGCCCCATCCCTAGGAGGTGTCTGATGAGTAGGTGCCCCACCTTGTCCTCTGCCTCGGCCCCTGCCACCTGCTGACCCCTGCGTCTGCGCTGTGGGGCAACCGTGCATAGAATTGTCAATCTAGGAGGAGGCCTGAATAATGCCTTGTAAGTTACGGTGACTCCTACATCTATCGACCCCTGATCATATGGCCATGGTCGGGCCACTAACTGCCTAAACGAGGACACTGTCTCGTCTGCTGGGATGGGATGGCCCCATGCTGTCTCCCTAGTAGTACATGTGAAGATGGCCACATACTGGTCATCTGGCCTGTCCTGTACCTCCCCAAACTGGCGAGCAACCCATTTTGGAAGATATCTCTCAATCATCATATGCTCTCAGCCCTGCATCAGCCTATCCTATCGAGCGAAGAAGAGCTGCTGATCATCATCTATCCACGGACCAATACCCATCCACGGTCTCCAGATGAACTCTCTCATCTCATCGAGAACGCGCTGCCAGTACGGAATACCACCTGCACCGATAAAGGAAAAATGCATCAAAGCCCCGCCATACCGCCAAACAAGGGGGTCATCTATCTCTAAAGGAACTGGGGTAATGTCTAGATGAAGCACTGAGATCCTCTCCCATCCCCACACGTGCATCAAGGTGCCTCCTGCCTCGATGGACCTATTGTCCATATAAACAAAATTGTGAAGGTCTTTGTAAAGGAACGCCAGTAGTACTGGTCCCTAGGCAAAGCACTCCCTCTAATGAACCATCTGATCCCATGCAAGTCCCCATCCTGGACTAAAATATCGGCCCCACCGATCAGGTACCACAAGGCCTGAGATAATCACAGCAATGATCAATCGATATGTGTGCACGTGGTCACGATATATCTCCAGATCAATCTGACCATTGCAAAACTCAATGATGTCCATCTGCATCACCCCATATCAGGTCTCTCTGCCAGCATCTGGATCATAAATAACTCAGGTCCCATGAATGGGCAAGCGAAGGATGCGCCATACATCCTCAAGTGTGATGGTGGCCTCACTAGTAGGAAGATGAAATGAAGAGGTCTCATTGTGCCATCGCTCTACCAGGGTGGTAAGTATGCCTAGGTGAGTCGAACAAGAGGGGCATACGCAATGTACCAAAGACCAATAGCATCAAGGTGCTCCTGGACCAACTCAAGCATGGCCCCTAATCTACTAAGTACTGGCCATCGGTGCTCTCATGAATAGAGTATGGCAGGCTCCTCCTGCATAGGAAAAGTAGTCGCATAAGAAAAATAAGGTTTCAAAGTTCAAATCTACCTTAAACTGGCAAATGCGATGCTGTTTGTGGGTGCGATGCAGTTTGGAAAGTTCCAAACTACACTGCCATAGCAAAGTTTGTCATTTTGCAAATTACAAAGTGACCCACGCGGTGCACTTTTCATATGCGGTCCTATTTGGTGCAAACCCTAAATTCCTAACTGAGTCACGCGGTGAAGAATGGACATGCAGTGGACTTTGAAATAACTAAATGCAAAATTGCAAACTGGCCTGCGTGGGGCACTTCATATTTGTGGTGCAATACAGCACCGCGTGGTTGCGATAAGACACTTTCAGCGGTGCCATATGGCACCGTGTAGTTTGAACCGAACCCTAACCCTATTTAATGCACATAAAAGGATCAAATTGGAAGACGGATAGGGGTACATACCACAGGTCCTGCGCCTACTGGCCGCTGATGTGTCTGAACCCTCTCTGTCACGTGCCTGGGAAGCTGTCGTTGCGCCATTTCCACTCAAACTCAGAGCTAAAAGTTGAAATTTTCTCAAGGCTAAGATTGCAAAATGAATTGAAAATGACCCCTCGCAGTCTATTTAAGCCTAAAAATTAGGGTTTTTTGACCTAATTTGACCTCCCAACTTGGGTTTTGGTCCCTTGAACCCGTTTTCATCTAACTGAGAGTCGTTTTGCATCCCTTCTGGCATTTTAAGCAGTTTTCTGGCATTCCGGGGTATTTCTAGCCTGTCGGGCACCTTGTTATCTTTTTTCGCGAGATCACCCAAAAATTCAAAATTTTCGTCCGATCTCTCGAGGGGGCAATATCCAGTAGTATCCCTCTGCTGAGGCAGTGGTGGGGCATCTAAATATTTTCAAGAAAATCTAGACCTTGTTTGATTGCAGCAATTCATTCTTTGAACCAATGTAACGAGTACATTGCTTCAAAGAGGGGAAAAATGTAGACATGGAAAATGAACAAATTCATTTTGGTGCACCTGATCCCAATTTACTAACAACATTTCCTCTCAGATCAAATTCTCAGCATTTCACCACTTTCTATCCCTTAATTCGATAAATCATTATTAAGTGTATCACCTCCTTTGATTAAATTAATCAGTTTAATTTAACCTTGCATTACTGTTTAATTAAATAAATCATTTTATTTAATTAAAATCTCTAAATTCCTCCTATTAAATTAAACCTTGTTTGATTTAATCTAACACATTCCTTCTTTATTGAATAAATCAAATCAGTTATTTGATAAATCATTTCCTCTTAATTTTGACTTAAATCAATTCACAAATTTAAGTCTAAAATGGTCACATCACCTAATTCTTCATTAATTTAATCAAATCCATGATTAACTTAATCCCTCTCACTAAAATTCTCTAGATAATGCAACTTGCACAATAAATCAATTACTTTGATTTATTAAGCCTCCTATTTTCCCTCACAAAGCATCAAAAAAAGAATATTCCTCTTTTGAATTCAAAAAGTCCAAGTGGACTTGGTCCTTCCAACAAGGCATTAAAAGCCTCTTACATGTCCTTGACCTTGAGCCAAGTGACATTAACTTCATTCCTTTTCCTTCTTCAACATGTCATTTCTCAAGTTTGAAATGCCACCTAATGGCATTTATTGGCATATTGGCCAAAACTTGCACATTCCTCATCCAATCACATGTAGACAAGTGGCACAATGCCATTTGATGATCTTTTATCCCACATTGCTCAATCTTGCTCATTCTTCCAAGATTTGAATCTATAAATTGGAGACTCTTCTCCTCAATCTTCATCCACAACTCATATGCAAAGTTACTCTCTCCACATTGAGAGCTAATTTTTCCAATTTCATCCAATCATCCACTATATTTGAGGTTTTGTAACAAGGTTATGCTCAAATCTCTTTGGAGATTTGACCATTTCTCTCACTCAATCAAGCATTTGCAATTAGGAATTTGGAAAGGGCCAATTGCAACATATCATTGGCACCAATTCCCCTATAAGATCTTTAACTTATTTGCTTAATTAGGATTTAGTTTAAGTTTCTTACTTCATGTTCTTCATTTTTCCTAATCTTAGCTTAATAGGTGGATTTCATGGGGAATCCTTCAATATTTACATGAACATTTGATCTAACACTAACAATGTTTGACTTCTCTATTCATTTGCAGGTTTAGGGGTTCACACTCTTCTTTGGCATAAAGATAAGGTCCTGTGACACAATAATAACATTAGATCAATTGCATTAGCATACATTTCACATAGTTGCATTGCATTTCACATCATTACATAATAAGAATTGCATCATCATAACATACATAAGGTAAACATTGCATGTACATATTACCATCACATATAAATAAGCATCATATAGATCATTGCATCTATTATCATAAGTAAATAGAATCATTCATAACATCATTGTAAAATGCATAACTCATAAACATGTAGAAACATTTCATTCATAGCACATGTATATCCATCATCTAGGAAACATAATCATGTAGAAATATAACATCATCCATAACATAGAATTGCATATCATATAGAAGCCGCCAAAATCATATATATATATCACTCAAATAGTGTATCACAGTACAATGTCTGAATGTATCGATAAATACAACATGAGCTCACAAACTTTTTGATCAAAATACAACTATCTACATAAGTCCCTGTCATCGTGTCCCACTACCCCTGCTATCACGTGGTGATGGTGGTGGGAAAATACTCGAAGGTGGCCTCTGTGAGGTGGAAGGCCTATCATATGAACCTGTCCTTGGTGGTCCTACCACCCCCTAAGTACTCTGTGTCCTCTAACTCCGAGTATGACTCTTGCCCTGACTACACACCTCTAAAAATGTAGGAGCTCGTCTATCTACTGGCACTGCTGCCTCATAAAGATCCTTGTAGTACGTAGCTCTCTCCACTGCTCTGATCAATTTTCATACCATGCCATCAGATGAGGACCCACTATAAAGGCATCTAACCTCTGTGAACTGCTGCTCTATCTCATGTCTCCGAGCTATAGCCTGGTCTCTCTCCATGAGAGCACTATCCCTCTTTGTACAAGCATTGTCCCTCTCTGCATGGGCATTGTCTCTCTCTGTGAAGGCACTATCTCTCTCTAGTCTCATCGCCTCAAACTCTACAGTCATAAGTCTGAGTCTCTCCTCCAAAGCCTCCCCGTCACCATCTCTAGGAGCATCCTCATCCCATCTCCCCTCTACTATCCGATCTCTGAGCTATCTCTCCTACTCCTCCGTCGGTGCCTCCTCCTCCACATCATCCTCAACATCATCCTCAATATCCTCCTCTCCATATCCTGCCAAAATACCTAGAGGGTCTATAGCCACATCCATGTTAGCATCAAAATCCTCTGCAACATCTACTACTCCAACATCTACCTCTACACGCTCCTCAACCACTACCTCCGGTGCAGCGTGCTCACCCCCAACCTGTACATCCACTCTCCCTCCAATATCTACCATCGGTACATCCACTACTCCTACCTCCTGAATGGGTGCATGTCCACTTGCCTGACCCCCTCTCCATCCTCTCCATCCTCATCTCCCGCCTCTACCTCCACCTCTGTCGTCATCTCCATCACCTCTACCACCAAATCTACCCACTCTGGAACCTCCACCTCTTCGATGTCCTCTCGGCCTTTTGCCTTATCTCTCAAATGGTGTTGGCTGGTCTAGATCTATATAAGGAATCAGGCGATGGACCACCCACCATGCATTCTATGCATCCGTAGTCCTTGGATCTGCTAATCCACCTCTCTATCCCCACTGTACTGGCTGAAGTGCCTGTATGTCTGCCTCCGCAGTAGCCATTGGAATCATGGGTCCCCACCATGGAACCTCTTTCAATGACGGAGCAAACTCTTCTCTACCCTGAGGCTCATCCTGAACCTCCCTGAACTATCTCAGAACTCTGTCTAGTAGATGTCACTCAATAATATAAACACTCGAAACAATCCTCCCAATGAGATATTGTGTCTGTTTGTAGAATGGAAAATGTATATCCTCGTCCACCCACTCCTCACAATCCATGTAAGGTCTCCATGTGAACTGATCAAGAATATCTAGGGCGTGTCACCAGTATCTTGTGTCACCCACATGGGTCTATGTAATCTGCCGTGTATATTGAAACACATATGCGTCTCTCCTCTCTCTCTACTATAGCTGGAGGACAAAAGATGGCTATCCTCTCCCAACCCCATACCATCAATAGTGTCATCCCATAGCTCAATGATTGTGCATCTCTGTAGGAAATGTCATGTAAATGGAAGTACAACATCCCAAGAAGACATGGACCCCAGGCATATCTAGTCTCACTCTCTAACATACTGACCAGCATAGCTCCCCATCGTACTGGAAATATGTGCCCTCATCTATCTGGAAGCACTATCCGACCGATCAAGGTACATAGGATACAGTTGATCTGATCGTATTTGTTTGCTAGGACTAGCCATCTAATCTCATAATGCTTGATCCCGAGCCTACTAATGTCATCCACCTGATAGAACCGAGCTAACTCCATCAATCCTCGCTGGGTATCATACATAACCCAATCACCTCTAATAGGCAATCTCAGAATCCAGTACACATCCTCCAATGTGACAGTAGCCTCCCCATTCGGTAAATGAAACGACGATGTCTCTGAATGCCATCACTCGCAAAGTGTCATCAACATCCCCCTATTTGCCCGAATGGCAGGCATCGAAAAACAGTGACGTAGGCCTAGCTTCCATAGAAGCCGAATCTCTATAGAGCTCAACCTATCTCTCAGGTAAAATGTGTCTAGTCGTGACTCCCGCATGTAAATAGGATCTATCACCACCTACAATTTAACCATGGTGTCAGCATTTTTCAAATTTTCCTTGGAAATTTTTTTTCAAAAATTTTACTAGTCAAATGTGGCTCACATTTACAAATGCGGTGCATTTTTTGCAAATGTGTTGCACAGATCCTCATATGTGGTGCAAATTACATATGTGTCACATATTTTCCACAAAACCTTTCTGACTGTTGCACATGCGGTTCACTAAACCACATGCGGCGCATTTTTCCTCAGTCTACCACACCACACCATATGCATGTCACAAAATCATATGCAGTTCACAACTACACCTACGTAAATCCCTAATGCATATGCACTGCATAACAACACATGCGGTGCATAATGCTCCACATGTGGTCATTCCCTAACTAGCCAAATCTAGCCCTAATGCGTTTTTGCAAATGCATCATTTCGCAGTTAGATGCGGCAAATACGATGGCATATCCGTCATTTACGATGCACCGCATTTGCTTATGAAATTTCTCATGCCTAAAAATGCATGTAAAAATAACTTTGACAAGTTCATTTTTGGGTACATACTGGTGGTCCTACGTTGGCTGGCCTCCTGAATGTCCGGATTCGATATCCTCGATGCCTAGTGTATGGAATAGGAGCCATTTCGTCAGGCAGTCAGAGCAAAATCTCCTCTTTTTCTATCTCCTCTGGGTGCAAATGAATTAAATTTAAACCTAATTCCTATTTATAGGTGGGTTAGAAATGGCATTTCTTCAGCCCTTCTCTATTGGTCGTTTAGCCTTTTAACTTCCAAAGACCCGTATTCATTTGAAACATCTCCACATTCAATTCTGTTGACTCCATAGCATTTCTGACTATCAAATTGATTTATCGGGAATATTTTCTGATTTTTTTTTAAGTTTTTCAAAATTGTCAATTTTCTTGAGGGGGCATACCTTACCTTGTTTCACATTGAGGCATGACCGGGGCATATTTTCTTTGACACAACGTCATACCAACATTGTATCAAAGAGGGGCAAACTGTAGATACCGAAAATTGGTCTAGGCCTGCGAGTACACATTCGACATAATTTTCTATAGTCCATGGTCATGATTAAATAATATTTATTATTTAATTAACCTTTCTAACACATATTTAATCTATTAATTAAATACCCCTTTTTAATTAATTCACTAATTCATTAATTCCCCCTTTATCATACTTTTCCAACTATAATTAAATATCTTTATTTAATTATTCATTTAACCCCCTTTACAAACTATAATTAAATATTTATTATTTAATTATTCAATCCACCCTTTTCGAAAGTCAAATTAAATAAATTATCTTTATTTATTTAATTAAATCCCTTATTTTTGAATGTTGAAATAAATTAGCATTTAATTCACATTTAATTCATTTATGTCACATTCCTTTGTCAATCAGTTATCTGATCATCCACTCACCTTCTGACTCGAGATCTATTTTTAGTTCTTTAGTTATCTTTGAAGTCAACTGCTAATCATCTCTACAGGAAGACTCTCCATCACAACTAGTTAGTTAGCTAGTTCCAACTCATATGCATGATCTATTTTATTAGTTAAATATCTTTATTTAATTAATTAACTCATGTTTGCATTCGAATGCATTATTCTCCAACTTCTAACTTTGTCTTTTGCATACAAAGTCTATTTCTTCTATTTTTGGAGATTAAGATCCTGAACTCGTGTTCTAACTTAGTCTCTATCTGAGACAAAACTCACATTGCATGGCATTCATTGATCTCATCCATCGATCTCTCTTTCAATCTGAGTCGATCGTTCGAAAACACAAAATCTATAAAATGGACTATCATTATCATTATTCCTCCTCCCGAAATCATTCATTTTTGAGAAGAGAGATTCAACTTCGATATTTTTCTTAGACACTCAACAATACTATACTTGCATTTAAACACATAAATCTGAGGGAAAGAATACCGAAAAGGAAAAATGGAGAAGAACAATCAAGATAATTCGAAGGGATGAACGCATATTCAGTGAGAGCTTTCCATTAATTTGTTTAAGTTTGTTAGTTTATTTCCTCGTTCTTTGTTGTTAGATTTTAGATTTTAGATTAGGATTTAACTTTGTTTATCTAGTCATGCTATGCAGAAAAATCTAGGATGTTACACAAAGATTGACGATGCAGTGCTTTCTCTTGATTGTCAAATGTTGCCACCTCCATGTGATGAAATCTAGATTCTATCCTTCCTTTCTCTTGTTAATTTTCATAGCTGCACTTATCATTTTGATTATGGGAATGAGGAAAAATGGATGTGTTTATGGATTAATCATGGGTTTAATGAGCCTCCTCAATTGTTGATTCTTCATGATGTTGGGGTAGAATTTGAATTCTTCCATATTGAATTTATTCCCTCTGAACATAAGGATAAATTTGCATGGTATAGAACTATAACGATTGTCTGTCTGTTTGTGCATGCATTATGAAATCCACTGGGCATGAGTGGCATCTCACCTTACCCGAACATAGTTCTTTGTAAATATATTTATACATAACTTGTTTTGAGTAGTGTAGGTTTCCTATAAATACTGCGCTTTCTTGCTTTCCTTAGGTTAGTTGGTTTGTTGTAGGTTGCTTGCTTTAGAGTAGTTTCTTTGTTTTTTCCTTTCATTGTCCCGCTTTTGGTTTGGTGTTTGCTTTTCGTTTGCGTTTGTTTGCTTCTATTTGCTCTCGCTTTTTTGTTGCTTTGCTTGTGGTCCCTCTGCTTTTGGCTAGGCACATCTATGCACACAATAATCATACTTATCACCTGGGGTTGTTTTATGTATTCCTTCGTCAAACTCCAATCAAGTTTCCAGAGTGGATGGTGAGGATCTTATGTTAGTATCAAGTGATCTAGATGTTTGATTCAAAGTGGATAAGTCGTTGATTGGTCTGATTATGAAGTATCTTGTAATCTTATATCTCTCACATATTTTAAGGATTTGATGGCCACTGTAGGTCCTTTGTGATGTCTAGTTAGGTGAAAAGTCTAAAATTCTGCTCTAGTGCCACTGTGATTCTCAGCCCTGAACGTGAGCTTCATTGCTTGTGGGTTGAAATAAAAGAACTGAGAAAAGAAACAAAAGAAAGAAAATATTGAAAATCAAAAGAAGAGAAATTCATCTTTTCAGGGGTATACGAGAAACTCTACCAGGACTATGAATGCCCAACCAATAGTAGAGCAATGTTTTGGAGAATCAAAGTGACAACCTCGTCAAGGCTATGGACACCTGACTGGCAGTGATGCAATGTCCCATATTCTTTTAGAGTTAGAATAAACTATATAGCTTAACTTGATGGAGCTTAGGTTCTTGCAGCAATTGAAGGATGGGAATTAATGCAATTGCACACATTTGGATTTTCAGCATACTAAAGGTTGGGTTAACTAGTGGTTTTGATCCTTTGGTTGAACATCTAGCTTTTTTTCTCTAGCGTGAAGATTGAAACTAGATTTTCTGGGTTCGTGATTCCAGTTTGTCATCAAAATTCTTTAAAGCATTTCCCCAGCAAGTCGCCATTTGTTTTGCATATTTTGCACACACGCCCCTTCGTAGGCAGGGACCCTCTTTTTTTGCTCCCGGTGGGCTGCTTTGCTCTCATCTCATTTTACGTGCCCCTTTTTTTTGGTGTTGTATATGGTCAATGTGCCCTTCAAAGTCTCATTTTTGGCTGACCTTATTTTGCCCCTAAAATAAAAAATGGCTAAGTCTTGGGTTTTTCGGGCTTCGCCTCCCCGCTCGTTCAATTCGCTTTTTCCTTCATATTTGACTTTAGGGATAGGTTTCCTATGGATTTGGGATGTTTTTGTGGTGCCTAAGTGCACTGACAAGGTTTCATTAAGTTTCTGGAAGTTTTGAAAATTCCAATATAACATTTTTGTAGCAGCATTCCTAAAACAGCATTTCAGCCTCTTATTTCTGGAACATACAAGTGTTCCTCCGATTTGAAAACAGACTTCGACCTAGATGCTAAAATTGGATCTTATCCTCCTCATAATTTTCAAATTCAAAATTTGCAACTGGGAGATACCATCTGGAGTTCCACGCTCTGTTCACTATTTTCAAACCAACATTTCTAGAACAACATTCTGGCCTCTTGTCTCCGGAACATCCAAGCGCTCCTCCGATTTGAAAACGGACTTCAACCCAGATGCTAAAACTGGATCTTATCCTCCTTAGACTTTTCAAATTACAAATTTTCAGCTGGGACATACCATCCAGAGTTCCATGCTTTTTTCACCGTTTTCAAAACAACATTTCCAAAACAACATTCTGGCCTCTTGTCTTCGGAATGTCAAACCGCTCCTCCGATTTAAAAATGGGCTTCAACCCAGATGCTAAAAATGGATCTTATCCTCTGTAGACCTTTCAAATTCCAAATTTATAGTAGGGAGATAACATCTGGAGTTCCATGCTTTGTTCGTCGTTTTCAAAACAACATTTCCAGAATGAAACTCCAGCCTCTTGTCTCCGGAACGTCCAAGCGTACCTTCGATTTGAAAATTGACTTCGACCCAGATAGTAAAATTGTATCTTATTCTCCCTGGACCTTTCAAATTCCAAATTTTCAGCCATGAGATACCATCTGGAGTTCCATGCTTTGTTCGCCATTTTCAAAACAACATTTCTAGAACAACATTTCGGCCTCTTATCTCCGGAATGTCCAAGCGCACCTCCAATTTGAAAATAGACTTCGACCCAGATGCTGAAATTAGATCTTATCCTCCTCAAAAATTTTAAATTCCAAATTTGCAGCCGGGAGATACCATCCAGAGTTCCATGCTTTGTTCACCATTTTTTTAACAACATTTCAGCCTCTTGTCTCTAGGACATCCAAGCACACGTCTAATTTGAAAATGAACTTTGACCCAGATGCCAAAATTGGATCTTATCCTCCTCATAATTTTCAAATTCCAAATTTGTAGTTGGGAGATACCATTCGGAGTTCCATACTCTGTTCGTCGTTTCCAGAGCAACATTCCAACCTCTTGTCTCTGGAACATCCAAGCGCTCCTCTGATTTGAAAATGGACTTCGACCCAGATGCTAACATTGCATGTTATCCTCAAAATTTTCAAATGCCAAATTTTCAGCTGGGAGATACCATCAGGAGTTCCATGCTCTGTTCGCCATTTTCAAAACAACATTCCAGCCTCTTGTCTCTGGATCATCCAAGGGCTCCTCCGATTTGAAAATGAACTTTGACCTAGATGCTAAAATTGGATCTTATCCTCCTCAAAATTTTCAAATTCCAAATTTGCAGCCGGGAGATACCATCCAAAGTTCCATGCTCTATTCATCATTTTCAAAACAACATTTCCAGAACAACATTTTGACCTCTTATCTCTGGAACGTCCAAGCACTCCTCTGATTTGAAAATGGACTTCTACCCAGATGTTAAAATTGGATCTTATCCTCCTCAAAAAATTTAAATTCCAAATTTTTGGTCAGAAGATACCATCTGGAATTCCATGCTCTATTTTCCATTTTCAAAATAGCATTTCCAAAACAACATTCCGACCTCTTATCTCTGGAATGTCCAAATGCTCCTTCGATTTGAAAACAGACTTCGACCCAGATGCTAAAATTGGATCTTATCCTCCTCCAAATTTTCAAATTCCAAATTTGCAGTGAGGAGATACCATCCAGAGTTCCATGCTTTGTTCGTCGTTTTCAAAATAACATTTCCATAATGGCATACCGGCCTCTCGTTTTCGGTTTCAAGAAGCCTACTGCGGGTGTGTTGGGAGACCCATTGAGAAATCTGAACAAGGAGAAGCATGTGGCTCCTATCACCATTCATTTTTTTTCCCACCTCTCCTCGTGGTGCCCATCAATAGAGTTGACATCAGATGAAGGCCTATGCCAAGGAAGTCAATGACAAAATGCAAGGGGGGTTGTCCTGCTTTTCACCGGATGATGATTATCTTTGGAGGTTGTTCAGTTAAATCAGGGGCAACTAATCCATTGATGCCAATTATTGACAGAACCATTTGATCCAATGAAGAATTTTGCAATTCCATCGGGAGGAGGCAACTTTCAGGTAGTTTCAACTACAGTAAAAGGGAAATCAGCTAGAAGACAAAATTGCTATAGTGACTGGCCACTACAAGACAAAATAGGAAAAAGACAACAGATGTATTTTAAATTGATGAATATTATGGGGTAGGTGAAGCTCTAATTTAATTGAATCTTAGCCACACAATGTAATTCAATCATAGCCATTCATTCGGGCTTTGGAAAACTATAAATAGGGGTCTCCCCCTCAATTTAAGGGTTGGAGAGTTGTTGTAAAAACATTCTGCAGAAATAGAAAACAACATTGCATGATCTATGGGTGTTACTTTTGAGTTTTCTCATTATGTGTGCATGGTTCTACCTTCCAATTTAGCTTTAGTTGTAGTTTATTGAATGGAAGTGGTAATGGTTTTTTTTGTTTTAGTATTTGATGAATTTTCAGCCAATACTTTTGGCACTTGTTGATGACAAGTTGTTGTGCAAAGTTAGCCTGGGCTTCTTTATTTGATTTCTGCAACTTAGTTCACTTGCATGTTCATGATGTGTGTATGCAAACTAAAAATGTGCAGTACTTAGAAGATTGCACTGGTTTTGTGTAACTATAAGATTCTCTTGGCCAAACAAAACCTAGTTTAGAGAGTTTGTCTACTGTAGCAGCCTCCATGATCATTGTTCATTCGTAGTTTCAGATCCAGGAACCTTCTCTCTTCCCTACCCTTTTTCCTTTTTTTTAATAAGTAACCTTAGGAAAGGTTCATTGCACATTATAAAGCTAAATCTGATGTTGAAATGGAGTTCTAGACTATTGTTTTAACCTACAACAAACGCTCAACAACTCTCCCATTTTAAGAACTCCATTTGTTGATCCAACTTCCCCACTTTGTAACTCATCTGTAATTCCACCTTGTGATTCCATCAAATCACATAAATCAACTGAGATATTCCAAGCCCTATCAAGACCTGACATCTGAGAGACCTTGGGATAGTGTTCTAAAATTTGATTGTGGAAGATTGTCTTTCAAGAGAGGTGATGCACCTATGCATTACCTATGTTGATAAGTGCATAAAAACACCATCAACACTTCTCATGCGAAGAGTTTTTTGAGATGGATGATATTCCTAGGCTCTTCAAGTGGCTCTCCCTCCATAAGAGCTAATTGATATTCCATTGATCCATATTTTACTGTAATAATGTAAGGGCCTAGTTGATTGGGTTTAAAATTTCCCTTCTTTTCTCGTTCCTACAAGTTTCACTGAATTTCCTTAAGGAATATATCACCAATGGAAAATTCTCTAGGCTTGATCTTCTTCTTTTATGCTCTACAAAGCCTATTCTGATATGCTCTAAGATGGTTAAGGGAATTTAAACATTGTTCATTGAGAAGCTCCAGCTGTTGAAGGCATGCTACATGCTATTCTTCATCATCAATGATATGTTGTAAAGAGATTCTTAATGATGGGAGCTCAACCTCTATTGGAAAGATAGCTTCAAAACCATATACTAGGGAATATGGTGTGACTCCAATAGGTGTGTGAATGATAGTACAATATGCCCACAGGTCAGGATTAAGTTGTCAGTTCCAATCACAACCAACATCATTGACCAGTTTCTTTAGGATTATTAGGATTGTTTTGTTTATGGCCTCGACTTGGCCATTTCCTTGTGGGTAATATGTAGTGGAAAAATGATGCTAGATGTGATATTGTTGACATAGATTATAGACTTCTTGATTTTTGGAGGTTTGCACATTGTTTGTGATTATGAAAGCGGGAACACCAAAGTGAAAAATGATGTAATGGAGTATGAATTTGGAAATATGTTTCCTTGTAGCATAGATCATCGGTATGGATTCTAGCCACTTAGTGAGGTATTTGGTGGCAGTGATTACAAATTTATGACTGTTAGAGGATGCAAGATCATGTATCTTTCCAATGAGATCTAACCCCCATCATGAGAAAGGCCATGTAATAACAATGGGATGCAATTCTTATGATGGTGCAGAAATCAAGTCACCATGTTGTTGACAATGTTTGCATGCTTTTACCAGATTAATAACATCTTGCTCCATTGTAGGCCAATAATATCATGTACACAACAAATTCTTAGCTAGTTCTAGTCCATTAGAATGGGCCCCACAAATACATTGATGTACCTCATTTAGGATGGTTTGAGCTTCTTTTGAGTCTAAACATCTTAGGAGGGTACCATCAAAGGAGTGATGATATATAATGTCTCCCAGAATGGTGAAGAAGGATGTTTTTTGAACAAAGGATTGGTGTTGTTGGGTAGGTACTCATATATGTCTTGATACCATGGTGAATCAGGACCAACAATTTCACCAACCATCTCAGATTTAGGGATATCATAAGTAGGGACCAAAAGCTATTCTATGAGGAACACATATTGCTGGCTATTTTGTGGGAAATCAACAAGGGAATGAATGGTAGCCATAGCATCTAATGCTTTGTTGTTTACCCTTGGAATCTGATCAAACTGGATTTGTGTGAAGAACTCCTTGAAGCCATCCACCATGCATTTGTAAGGAAAAAATTTATCATCCTTTGTCTGATATTGATCATTTACTTGTTTGATGACTAGTTGAGAGTTACTGTATACCTATAATTTTACAATCTTCCATTGGATGACAAGCTTAAGTCTTGTTATCAGTGCCTCATATTCTACAATGTTGTTTGTGTAAGGAAATGTGATTCATTATGACTTAGGGATATATTCTCCTTAAGGTGTGACAAAAATTATACCTGCCTCCAAGCCATGTTGTGTGAAAGATCAATCAAAGTATAAGTTCCACCATGTTCCTTCTTTTGTAGTCAATATGTGTTCATCTAGGAATTTTGATAACAATTGGTGACTATCTTGTAATGGACCTTCAACAAGCTGATCAAAAACCACTTGTCCTTTAATAGATTTTCTATCTACATATTCGATGTCAAACTCACTAAGAACCCTGATCCATTTAGATATTCATCCTTGGAGATCTTCCTTAGAGAGTAGTTACTTTAATGTATCAACCTTTGAGTTGAGTCTTATGATTTTGCATATAATGTTGTCATTTCTTAGCACAAAAGACTACAACCAAACATGCTCTTTCTATTGATGTGTATTTCAACTCACTGCCAACTAATGTGCAAGATATTGAGGTTCTTAGTCTTTGATACTATCATTTGAGTGAGTATCATGGGTTTTTTTGTTCATCTTTCTGTGATCAACTTGGACAAGGACAAATATGAGTCTTGGTGAAATAGCATCTTGACGCATCTCAAGTGGATTGATATTTTTCCTTATCTATAAGGACTTATACCTACACCAGACACACCAGGGAGTTTATCAGCTTGGGGCATCATCAAAGATCATATTGTAGGGGTTATATGTTCTAGTGTTGATCTTAACACTATGTGTGTTGTATCAAACATTGAATGTCCCCACACTCTTTGGACATGACTTTAGGAGATCTGTGGAGACCCTCATATCTCTCTATACCTAGAGGATCTTGTTGTTATTGCCTCATCCTCCTTGAAGATGTATAATCCATACCCTTTGATGACAATACTTTAGAAGATCTTGAGTATATCACAAGTCTTTCATATTTTATTGGTTCAAAGACATGTCTTCATGTTCCCACTCTTTAGATCGAGACTCCATCATCATCTTCTAGTTTTCCTAATCAGTTTGACATCACCACATCTTTGGCCCCTATTAGTTAAGTTTAATAGTCAACATCCATCATCTTCCAAACACAAAAACTACTTGGGATTCATATCTTACATACATATCATCTTTGTTTATAGAATCTTAAATTGCTGACTTGGAGGATTACTTTGAGGAAATTCATCTCCTCTTTTTTGACAACCACATCAACATTGTTGGTCCACCATACTTATCAACTTTGTCGCCTGTTCTATATTATTCTTCACAAGATCTTGGATCAACATCATCACTTTTTGACATGTGGATACGTGAGAAGTTTTCAGAGGCACACATCATTTGGATTTGGATTTTGGTATCACCCCATTCTTTTAGATTGGATTCTCCAATAACTAGTGGATTTGTTTATTCCTAAGGGGAGAAATGTTGTTTGCAAGTAGTGGATCATATTTCATCTTTAGGTGTTCATCATTGGCACAAACGATTTTTCTTTATGGGGGGATTCATATCATCATTTTATCTCTCCTATCGAGGGTACATCTAGTGTAATTGTATGATATAATTAGTCCTTGAGGGGTTATATTGTGTCCTCCTATCCTTCTTTCACTAGTACACTCATTTCATTTTCTCTCTTTTGGAGAGGATTTTTTTCCCATGTGGTTTTCTCCTTTTCTCTAGTTATGACAGATTCATTTATTTGTACATGTGTACCTCATCAAGACTTATATCTGAGACCAATACATGCATCCATAATTTCATTCTACATCAAGGTTTTATAGATTCTCCCTAAGTTTATCTTAAGGGTGGTGTTGGAGTGTGTCGCCAAAAAGTGTAGTCTTTGACACTTTTTCACTCATTTTGGCCTTTTCCCTTGGATTTTGGCCTTGTTTTTTCTTCATTCAATTTTGAAAGCCTGCAAGTCAACAATAATCTAAGGGTATTTTCCTAAGGTGTTGTGAAGTGTTGTAACACACCTTCCTACTTTTCTAAGAACCTTTCAATACAATTCACCTAAACAACACCTTTCTACCCCTTTCCAGCCTTGTGTCAAGGTGTTGTAAAGTGTTGTAAGGAATTTTCACACTTTCCTAGGTTTATCATCTACTAATTAACCATTTTCTTATGTTAATTTGTCCCCTTAATATAATTTTAGGCCTGACTTAAGTGTGTTTTGGGAGGCAAGCATAATAAACATTATTAATCATCATTTTATTCCTGACCATGACTTGAAATTGTCCAAGTGGACTAGGTCACCACCTTGGGAAACCTAGTCTATTTTCGCCTAAATTTCAAATTTAAGACAAAAACCTAACGGGAATTTGCCTCCAGAACCCTAGTGTCGGCCTATCATGTGACATTTTTGGGAAATTAGGGAATATATTGTATAAATAAGGGTTTTCCCCTCATTTTGAACCCTAGCAAGTCTCATTTTTCACCTTCACTCAATCTTGACAATCACTCTTGCACTCAAGCTTCCCAAGAAAGAAATCAAGCACAGGGGTATCATAATCAACCTCCATTATATTTGGTTCTTACATGTTGTAGACATCTTCAACAAAGGTTTGTTAAGTGTTTTTATTGGATTTATCATTCAATCATCCATTCCTTTCATTATATTTCATTTGGATTTGATTATCATCTAAGGCATTTGACTAAGGAAAAACCCTAATCTCTAACCCTAACCCTTTGTCTCCTCTTTGCATGTGTGATTTGTAGGTTTTTGTATGCAGGTTTATCAAGAAGAAAGGTGTTATAAAGGTGTTCCCAACTCATCAAGATCACTAAGTCAAAAAAGCCCTAGTTGAAGCTTGGAGACCTCTTTCAACCCATTTTCTGTAGAATCTGAACCACACACCTATTGGGATCTAGAGTGCAAACCAAAGGCTCCAATCTCCAGTTTCAGGTTCTCAAAAAATTAGAAGAGGAATAGGTCACCAATAATGGCGACCTAGTTCCTTTAAGCTTGTGTTCCAGTGATTTTCACATTTTTGGATACCCTTTTGGTAAAAACCCATTCTGACAAACTTTCCTGAAAAGAGGACTAGGTCACCCATTTTGACATAAATTTCCTTATGAAGTTTTCATATATATTTCAAAACATTTTGGAGCTCCTCATCTGAATCTTCCAATACCCAAGTGCACCACTTTCATCATTTCTAGTGTCTTTCTAGTTTGCAATCATTTAGGTCATTTACTTTACATTTCATGTAGTTTAGATTTACATTACTTTACATTTCATAGTTACCTTAGTTTCATTCTATTTCAGAATTTAGCCACACTTCATCACACACAATCAACACAACCTCACCCTACTCAACCCCTTCCTTTGAATGCAATCACCAAAAATAACCATATCAACAAAGTGGAAAGAGTGACATTCTTAAACCAAGAGCTCCTAGGTGAAAAACCCTAGGGGCCTAGTAAAGGGAATCCTCTTTCCCTTTTTATTATATCCATTTTTGGTGGTTCATTTTGGTGAACCTGACTATCCAACACTTGTTAACTTTCTGATTTTTCATTTTAGCTTAGGAAAGAGCTTGCACTGCCTTAGGATTTTGCATTGTTTACATCCTAGGGTTTGTAAAAAGCGCAATAGTGAAAGGTTCATATTAAATTGAATTTTTTCATATATAATTTCATGGAAAATATCTACAATTCTGTATTGGCATCTTAGGATTGCATCATATAGCCTGAAACACATCCAAACCACTCAGGAAACTTAGAAAGTTTGAAAAAACCCCTACTGGGACTAATTCACCATTCTAGGCGATCTAGTCCTAGTTCACATTTTTAACTGCCTATTACAACATCAAAAAACTTATTTTTGTGCTTTCTTAGCCCCCTAGTATCATATACTTCAAGTCTAGAAAATTCTGAGAACATAGATTTTATGCTTCTAACTCAAAATCATCAATTTAGGGTGGTCATTTTTGATATACCTTCATTATTAAATCTACAAAATGATTACATTTCTGAAATTGTGCTTAACATTGATAAAAGTAATTTTTAATTTTTTTTTTAGAATGTTTACATTTACAAAAATATGCATAAGTTTGATAAATTTACTTTTCATTCTTTCATATGCATTATTTACATTCTTCAAACTTAGCATACATTGGATGAAAATGTTATGTATATTTGTGTCCACATTGTTCATATTTCTGAAATGGTGCATGAGATGGTTACATGTATTTGTCATTTTTTTTTAAAAAATGCTATTATCATACAAATCTAGATATGATAAGAAACCTTCCCTACCCTCTCCCTATGAGAGCGTTTTAGTGATAGATAATACATTCTTGGATATTCTGGACAATCATATTCGTTCTTCCCCTAATCTTTCTCATCTTGGTGATGCAAAGATTTTGGTGTCAAAAGAACCAATTATTGAGAGTTCTAAGAATCTTAGTTGTTTCTCTCCTCTTACCTCTCTTAACAAACATGACAATAACATTTTTCCTTCTCCTAGTATCTCTCCTAGGTGTGAAGATGATACTTTATCGATAGAAGATACAATCGATGAAAGTCATGAGTATCTTAGTTGTCCCCCTTCTCCTAGGGAACCCAATATTAAACAAGATAATCCCATCATTGATCATTACCCTCCTTGTGATGAATTTCTTTTAGAATAACCAACCTTTGAATGTGAAGAACATTCGATTGGTAGTTCTCCCAAAAACTCTCCTCCTGAGGAGACTATCATGGTGCAAGAACATGTGAAAACTGACACCTATCCTTCAAACACTCAACCTTCCCTATGAGAAGATAACCAAGTTACATTCAACTGTCCTTCCTTAACCGGTCATGAACATAAAGACAATATTCTTGAGGTTATGATGACACAAGTGGGATCTTCTTTAACTAATGAGCCTCCTAAGTCTCCTCCCACTCGTGAATCACAAAAAAAAAGAGATATCTTGAAATCCATGATGCAATCTCATCATAACAATGTTTTGCAGCCACTAAGTTGTAATTTAGTGACTCAAACATCTAGGGGATCACACATCACTCCTATGCCGCTTCCTTTTTCTCAACTTAGAGTCCCTCGTGTTGAGGACCTTAAAAAGGTTCCTGCTAATATATCATGATGGGAAATTATTCAACTTTCACCTATAGTCAAATTTCTATTTCAAGAAATGATACAAATATAGATAGATGAGATTGAATCTTACATAAAATTTAACAATCTCAAATCATCCTCTCATCCTATTAAATTAACCCAATCTGACATCAAATTCTCTAAACATGAATTACCCTCACTTGAGATTCAAAACAAGAATGATCCCTTGATGATAATGGTGATCATTAATGAAAATCCAATCAGGTACACTCTCATAGACAATGGAGCAGAAATTAATCTTTGTAGCATGGAAATCCTTAAAAAACTTGGCATGGACAACAAGCTCATTCAACTTAATAATTTTCATATTCATGGCTTTGACATTGTTAATAGGAAACCAATAGGGATGATCACATTACCTATTGTAGTTGGACCTATAGTGTGTTGCCTACTCCTATCCATATCATACAAGGATGCCTTCCATACAATCTTCTCCTAGGGAGACACTAGATTCATGCTATGAAAGGAGTTCCATCTACCCTTCATCATACAATGAAATTTGAATACAATGACAAGGTATACACGGTGCACGTAGATGACCAAAGCTACGAATCCACTAATCAAAACATTCCCAACTCCCCTAATTCTCTCATTCCTAGATCAAAACTTGTACAAGTTGATGCTAATCCTTCACCCACAAAAAATTTATTTTGTGATCATTGGGGGTTGTTAGATTCTACACCTCCTTCCAATACAAATTCAAAAATCTCACCCTCTTGGTCCAAAGAGTCATATACACACAATTCATTTTTAGGTACAAGTTCTACTAAAAATTAGGGTATTATGCTTCACTTTAAAGGAGAGTGTAAAACCTCATGACCTACACCCTCATGAAGGAGAAACACACAACACTCACAAGGATTTGTGTTCTTATATAGTAACCAATTCTTCTCCAAAAAACACAACCCCTTCATCTAACTTGGAAGATTGTTATGGTATTGGCCACCACCTCCTTCCTACACATGGATGCAATGAACACATGATGCAAACTGATGTACCATACTCTTCCAAGAAATATCTAGGGTTACCTCCCTTCTCTCCATTTTCTTCAAACTTAAAACATCTCACAGAACTTGGTGCTCTCCCTTCTATGGGGGCACCTAATTCCTCTCCCTAACACTTACCTTCATCCTTTCGGCTCACCTTTTCCTTGCACTAAGTGGGGGCAATGGGTTCATTAGCCTTGTCCTTGTATGTCACTTATCATTACATATTTTGACTAGACATTAACATCTCATAAACATACAAAGGCAAGCTTGAGATGTGGACGACATGTCTTAATGTTAACTCGCATGTGACATACTATCCTTTCCATAATGCAACCATGCTTGGAAACATATCACTTGACATAGGGATTTCCAAGTAGGCTCTCATGTCCTTTTTTCATTTTTTCTTTTCTCTACTTTAAAGCAATTGCTCACAATACAATGTTTCACAATTCCTTTAAAGTGGGGGCATACACTAGCACTGTCCCTCCTTGTATTTTTCTTTTTCTTTTTCTTGGTTCTTAGTGTAGCCTTATCACTTCACACGATGAGTGCCTCAATTTGTGGATGAAGTTGGGTGTAATTTCACTTACGAAAGTGACCTATCTTAGTATATTACATTCCTCTTAGTGGCCTGATGTGATGCACATCATCCCCTAAGTTGTGAATATTTTTTCCTTTCATAGGTCATCCTTTGGAAAAATTACACGCAATGTTCCCTAAGTCAAAGACCTCATATGAACTACAAAAGACTCCTTGGAACAATCCTTTTTACATTTTCACATTTTCACATTTTTGCATTTCTTCATCTTGCATACATGGCCACCTTGCATAGCACAACTTGCATGACGATGGTGCCATCTTGCACTTATTCATGAGTTTCTAAGCATCCAAGGATTTTCTTATCTCATGAACCAAAAAATCTTTGTGGTTCCTTATCAAAGTTATCAGGATGTATAACTTTGGTATGGTTGAGCGGGAAGCCCAAATAGTAGCACAACTTTCCCCATAGCCACCTTTTTGTGTGTGAGTGCATACCAAATGTATTTATCTATCTCACCTCCATGGAATTCTCACCTGACAAAAAATTGAAAGTCTTGTCAGCCTAGAGTGAGTACATACTTTTCCTTCAGACAAACATCCTAGATCTGATCCACAACTAGTTGGACAAACGGTCGAAGCTTGATCTGACTTTTCTTTCTCTTAACCCTTTCACATCACTCCTTGTGTGATATTTTTTGCTTATGTTTCGCTTGAAATGGGATCTTGATCCTAGGGGCTTGATCATCCCTATTGATCATAGTCATTTCACTTTACTAGCATGATTACATTAGATCCCACTCGACACACATGATTTGGCTACTTTAGTGTGAGTTTGAAGCAAGTTCATTCTCTCACTAAAGTGGGGGCTAAATGTGTCACCAAAAAGTGTAGTCTTTGACACTTTTTCACTCATTTTGGCCTTTTCCCTTTGATTTTGGCCTTGTTTTACCTTGATTCAGTCTTGAAAGTTTGCAAATCAACAATAATCTAATGGTGTTTTACTAAGGTGTTGTGAAGTGTTGTAACACACCTTCCCACTTTTCTAAGTCCCTTTCAATAAAATTCACCTAAACAACACCCTTCTACCCCTTCCTAAGCCTTGTGTCAACATGTTGTAAAGTGTTGTAAGACATTTTCACACTTTCCTAGGCTTATCATCCACTAATTAACCCTTTTCTTATGTTATTTTGTCCCCTTAATGTACTTTTAGGCCCGACTTAAGTGTGTTTCGGGAGGCAAGCATAATAAACATTATTAATCACCATTGTATTCCCAACCACCACTTGCAATTATCTAAGTGGACTAGGTCACCACCTTGGGTGACCTTGTCCCTTTTGGCCTAAATTTCAAATTTAAGACAAAAACCTAATGGGAATTTGCCTCCAAAACCCTAGTGTCAGCCTATCATGTGACATTTTTGGGAAATTAGGGCATATCTTGTATAAATAAGGGTTTTCCCCTCATTTTGAACCCTAACAAGTCTCATTTTTCACCTTCACTCAATCTTGGAAATCACTCTTGCACTCAAGCTTCCCAAGCAAGCAATCAAGCACAAGGGCATCACAAGCAACCTCCATTGGAGATGGTTCTTGCATATTGCAAACATATTCAACAAAGGTTTGGTAAGTATTTGTATTGGATTTATCATTAAATCATCCATTCCTTTCATTTTATTTCATTTGGATTTGATTATCATCAAGGGGGTTTGACTAAGGCAAACCCCTAATCTCTAACCCTAACCCTTTGTCTCCTCTTTGCATGTGTGATTTGTAGGGTTTTTTATGCAAGTTTGTCAAGAAGAAAGGTGTTAGTTCAAATTTTTCCCAACTCATCAAGATCACTCAAGTCAAAAAATCCCTAGTTGAAGCTTGGAGACCTCTTTCAACCCGTTTTCTACAGAACCTGAACTAGACACCTATTGGGATTTGGAATGCAGACCGAAGGATCCAATCTCCACTTTCAGGTTCTTAGAAACTTAGAAGAGGACTAGGTCACAAATAATGGTGACCTAGTCCCTCTGAGCCTGTGTTTTGGGTATTTTTCACATTTCTAGATACCCTTTTGGTAGAAACCCATTCCGACAAACTTTCCTGAAAAAGAGGACTATGTCACCCATTCTGGTGTAAATTTCCCTATGAAGATTTTAGATAGATTCTAGAACATTTTGGAGCTCCTCATCTACAACTTCCAATACCTAGGTGCACCACTTCCATCATTTTGAATTTCTTTCTAATTTGCAAACATTTAGGTCATTTACTTTACATTGCATGTAGTTTAGATTTACATTTACATTTCATAGTTACCTTAGTTTCATTCTATTTTGGCATTTAGCGACACTTCATCACACACAATCAATACAAACTCACCCTACTCAACCCCTTCCTTTGAATGAAATCACCAAAAATAACAATATCAACAAAGTGGAAAGAGTGTCATTCCTAAACCAAGAGCTCCTAGGTGAAAAACCCTAGGGGCCTAGTAATGGGAGTCCTCTTTCCCTTGTTAGTATATCAATTTTTGGTGGTTCAAGGAGTAATTAGCATAATCACTTGATAATTAATTAATCATTAATTAATTATTAAGTTCCTTATTACTTTAGTTCACTTAAGCTAAACTTAGGAGTGCTTTTTTATTATCAGATTGAGCTAATTATAGGTCTAGTTGTTTCATTGCATGAGATTAAGATACTTGTCATAAAATAATGCAATCCTCATCTAGGGTTTTCTTTTTCATGCTTTTATGAGAATGAACATCCATTGTAATTAGTTCAAAACTATTCAAGTTAACATATTTCACATATCAGTGCTTTTCTGGGTCAATCTTTTACTCTCTTGATTGCATAGAAAATTAGTTACTTTGATCTTTCTTTTGTGGTAGGATAATTTCTTGTAGGTGATTTCTAGGTGTTGTGGAGTTCAATCAACAACTTCAACATACTATATGTGATATTTAGTACTTTTACACAAATTATCAAATTGGATATGGTACTCTTGCCAATACCATAATGTGTCACCCTTGTTGAGGGGCTAGGCCACTTCCAATAAGAAGGTGTTGGTGGGGGTGGGTTGCTAGTTTGTGGTTGGAAGTAAAGTTCTTCAAGGATGATGCTCTCCCTCCATATAGCTTGGTAGAGCTAAATATATTGCACTCACTAAGGATATTGGATTCTATATATTTTATAGAAATGAATGTGTTTTGTTTAAATACTTGGATGCCATCAAGAGATATCATCCCCTTTAATTTATTTATAAACTCAATAATTGTTTTGTAATATTGGTATTCAAAAGGAATATGAAATGTGTGTAATTACATTTTATGATTGTTATTTTATGTAATATTTTGACACAATAAAAAATATAATGAATTTTTTAGCTCTTATAATCATGTTTACAATTTTTTTCTTCTAATTTATTAAATCGATAATTTTAACTTTTCTTATATTATAGGTTTAATTCATTTCACAATATTTATGGAATCCCACTATTTTCTATCATGTCAAGTATGCCAATTTAAATAATTTGACAAATGATAGAAGACAACAAATAATTTACCCATAAATTAAATTTGTTACTCATTTTAGCACCAAATGTGAATATGTTTGATTCATTTCCATTCTAAAAGTTCTTGGAATGAGATATATTCATGTATGTGTTCTCTAAAATGAATGCAAATAAATATTTTTTATAGAAACACATGACAAAAAATTATGCAAATATCTACATATTTGGATCTAAGAAGGAAAGACATAGGGTTTCAGTCGACCAAATTAAATTTTTTAAATATTCATTTATGTAGTTTGAGTTCACACTTGGAGGGTTATTAATATTTCAGTTTCATACTTGATCTAGGATCAAATTGATGGACTAGATATTAAAATACATAGATAGTTTATGGATAAGTGTGAGAATTAGTCTATATATATATATAATTGTAAAGAAAAATGTGTCATAGAGATTATGTATGATGTATTAGAGTAATAAGTTATTTCACTTAATTAATTTAATCATATTGGTTAATTAATTAAGTCACTTATCATTTTAGTTACTTAAGGTAAACTTAGGCACATTAATAATTAATTATTTATTAATTATTAAATGTGTACACTAGGGTTTCCCTTTTAGGTTACACTTTAGGGTTTCTTGATCTCCTTCTTGAGGATTGATCTCATTGTAATTATTTGATTCTCTTAATGTATTTTTACAGCTTGAGGCTTGCAGAGCATCTTTGTTGTTTTGTTCATCTTTCATACTTTGTGATAGGTTATTGCATGTATCTGATTCTTGGGGCTTGTGAGGTTGGGTTTCTCAACTTCTACATGGTATTAGAGCTTCATATTTGTAGCTGCCTATTCATTTTTTTGAAGGATTTTTGCCTTACTATGTTTTTCAAGTGCAAGGGTTTCAGCCAAGCATCTTTTTTGTAAGATCTAGGGTAGCCAATTTTTTTGTGCATTTTGGGCCAAATAGACGTCGCCATTACATTTAGAGCACCCAAACATTCTAGAAACACTTGTCATATCATCAATTTTGGAGAAGTTGGTTTATGAGGAAAAAAAAAATTCTAGAGAGGTTGTATGGCCTGCCTAGCTCGCTTCTCGTGGCTCGAAAATTAAAAAAAAAAGGAAAAAAAGTGCATGAAACTTGTGCTGCCAGTGTAAACCAAGCGTCGCCCACTCACCACCCAGTGGCCACCTGTGCATCATTCACACCCAAGTTGTGCACCACCTTTGCTCCTTTGTGCCACCACTGGCCAACCCAGCCCCCGCGGGCTTCCTTTGTGCATGTTGCCAGTCACATTGGTGACCAGGTACTACACGCCCGACCTCGCACCTACCTCCCAACCCCTACATAAGGTCACATTGGTGACCAAGGGCTCCAACCCAACCCTCTTCCGCTAGTCCAAAGGGCTTATTGGGAAATTTGGAGCACTTTCACGAAATCGGGCATATTTTTGCGTACAATCTTCGTTTTCCAAAAATGAAATATCATCGGAAAGCTGGTTACAGGCACTATCCAATGGTGCTGGTTTTTTTTCTAGTTTTTCTTTTTTGATGCATTTTTTTCAATCAAAGTCGGATGATGTTTTCTGCACTTCGGGGGGCATAAATTTTGCGTTTGGGCTTCGTTTTGTGCAAACGATTAGGCATCATAAATCTGGTTTAGTGCTCCGCACAATGATTAGACTTATTTTCCAAGATTTTCCCCAGGTATATTTTATTTAGATTTTTGTGTTTTCACAGTTTGCTTAATTAGTTCAACGTTTTGGCACTTGGGAACCTCCTGTTTGTGTCATTTGGCTCTATTTCATTTGATCTACATACAGTAAGGTCAATTTCTCAAATTGTTTAATTTGGAGAGTTATCATGGGTTTTTCTACTCACCCTTCAGTTGTAATTTTGGAACGGGGTAATTATGAGTCATGGGAAAAGGGCATACTTACACATTGTAGGTGGCTTAATATTTTTCCTTATTTATATGATCTCATACCTGTACTAGCCACTTCAAATAGAAAATTAGCTTGGGATATCATTAATCACATAGTAGGACTTATATTGTGTAGTGTTAATAATGACACAGTGTGGGCTATATCAAACATTTTGTGTCCCCACCCACTTTGGACACGTCTTTGGGAGATCTATGGAGACCCCAATCTCTCTCCATTCCTAGAGGATCTTGCTTCAAATTGTCTCTTACCCATTTCTTGGAGATAGAATATACCCTTTGATAATGATACTTTAGAGGAGCTTGAGTATTTAGACATCCTTGCATGTTTTGATGGATCAGAGGCTTGTCTCACAATTCCTACTCTTTAGACTAAGATTACACATTTATCATATGTTGTTCCTAATGAAATCAGTATCAACACATTAGCCCCTATGGATTCAATCCAACATCATGACCATCTTGGTCACTCATTATCTACTACATCATGGGATTCTTATCTTGCAGACACATTCTTGTTTGTTGAGTCTCACACTGCAGATATTGAGGATTATTTTGAGGACATACATATCATCTACCTTGATAGTTAGGTTATCACTGCATGCCCACCATTATCCATGGAATCAGAGGTTGCATTTCAAGATTCTTCACTTCAGTTTGGATTTGGCATCATTTGTTTCAATTCAGACACAAAGATTCTTCAACATCCTATCATGGCACACATCTTGAGACATATTGGATCACTCTTAATAGGGTTTCTTTAACATCATCCTTTGGATTCATTTCTTCCCCAGGGGAGGAATATTATCTGCCTTTTTAGGATCTCTTTTTGGATTCTGCTTCAGGTATCAACCATTGTGACACGAGTTTCTTCAATGTGGGGGGGCCTTCTTGTCTCTTTCTATCTCTCCTATGGAGACCATTGTACATGTACTTATATGATAGAAGTTGTCTATGGGGGGTATAATTTAATCCACCTTCTATCCTTCTTCTATTAGTGCATTACATTATTTTCTTTGCATCCTATTTTGGGGAGGATTTTTGTTCCCACTAGGTTTTCTCCTTTACCCTGTTTGTTTTAGTTTGCATTGCATTTGTACATGGGTACCTGATCAGGCCTTTGCTGCCAGGACCCATATTTTATTTCATGCATCTTTAGTGTTTTAGCTACTCCCTAAGTTCATCTTAAGGTGGGGTGTTAGAGTAATAAGTTATTTCACTTAATTAATTTAATCATATTGGTTAATTAATTAAGTCACTTATCACTTTAGTTACTTAAGCTAAACTTAGGCACATTAATAATTAATTAATTATTAATTATTAAGTGTGCACACTAGAGTTTTCCTTTTAGATTACACTTAACATTTTCTTGATCTCCTTCATAAGGATTGATCTCATTGTAATTATTTTATTCTCTTAATGCATTTTTACAACTTGAGGATTGCAAAGCATCTTTGTTGTTTTGTACATCTTTCATAATTTGTGATAGGTTATTGCATGCATTGATTCTTGGGGCTTGTGAGGTTGGGTTTCTCAACTTCTACATGATGTAGGAGCATTTGGATCCATAGGTGATCCTAAATTGACCAAAAAAATATTGTTTCAAAGTTTTTGTAAGGTTTCATGATAAAATCAATTTTGATATTGTTCTACGATAGGCTGAAGATTCTCAAGGTTCCTTGTTCTTGTATCTACTTAAATTGAAATGATATGGTATTTTCTTGAGAATTATTATTATTGATGTTAATGGTTTATGGAAAATAAAAGAAAATTAAAGTTTAAAAACATAATAAATAGTATTTGAAGGGACATGAGGTAAAGAGATAGGAAATGAAATCGTTTAAGGGAGAAACACCTCATCTTACACCACAAGAATTACTTAATATAGTTTGAACAACAATTGAAGGCATGTAGTGGGAAGGAGAAACAAACTAAGTAGAAAAAATAGAGGAATTTTCCCCTTTCCCGCACCATGAATAAATTGCATATAAGAAGGCGCATATGAGGTGGGTTTGAAATTGAGTGATGAGAGGAGCACATGAGACAAATGAAAATCTAAGTTGTTTAATATCTTATGAGGTTAGTATAAAAGGAATCGAGCACCATTGGATTGCTTAATGGAAATATTGCTAACCATATGAGGAAGTGCAGAATGAGAGTGCATTGACCATGTGGGAAGGCTGAGAGGAGGGAAATGCAAGTTTGGATACATAATTTCTATGTGTATGCTATGGGATAATTTTGGTAGATGCCGAATTGGTTGGTTTATGCCAAGACCTATGTGGAGGTAACATATTTAATACATTGAAATTCATGAGTATGATTCTTTTTAAACAATGTCAAATGGAATGGAGAATGCGTTGAAGATAAGCACTAAAGGATGGATGGATTAGTGTTAAAGTTAGATGGATGAGGGATCCCGAGACCATTACAAGATGATTATGAGTTTAATAGGCCATGCAAGATGTAAAATTAAATGAGAAATGATCACAAGGTAATGGAAATTCATAAGCAGGAGAACATTCATATGTTCAATGCAATGTAAATTTTAGAGTGGAGATTCCCAGTTAGAGGGGAATTTGATAATGAAAGCATAAAGGTTGATTTCAGATGAAAAAAGGGACAATAGAATAATAAACCACTAAATTTTTGGTTTGATGTATTCTATATGTAGAATGAGGTGGACAGAGGTGCATAGAGGAATTACATGAGGGGTCTGGTAGTCGCGTGAAAGATTGGAGGAAAATGAAAATACCAAGCGTTAATAGGAAGTGCATAAGTATAGAAGAAGAGTGGCAAGTGGAATGAGAGAATGAAGGTGGAAAGTGAAGAGCCCATGCTTGAAATGGTAGTCGATGAAAGAAGAAGTAGTGTGATAGGTGAAAGAGGCTACAAAGAATTTGGACAGAGGCAATGTAGATAAGAGAGATGATGCAAAGAACATGAAGAGTTAGCTTGATGGAGAGATGGAGGTTTAGGAAAAAGAGATGCAATGGAATTGCCTATGATTATAATATTTGTGTTTCATAAAATCATAAATAAAGTTATTGATATTTTTTCAAATTTTGGGTATGTCGGCAATTGTAAATTGATTAAAATCAACACAAATAATTGTCAATTTGAAGGATTTAATCATTACTGAGTCATGTGTAATATGATTTTATGGATTTGAGTTGAGAGAGCTTTTTTTCTCCTTCATCATCAATTAGTGTTAGATCCAAAGGTTCTAAGTGTGTGAGTAGAGCGCCAACTAAGAGGCAGCTCACACCAGGACCTGCAAGTGGAGAGGGAAGTGAGAAGAGGTTTTGGGGGCACAAGAAGATCGTCGAATGCGAGGTAGCTTGTGATGAAACCCATGGATTGAAGAAGCATGAGTGAAGCTAAAAAGTATTGTTTCAGGTGTGTAGAGTCCTAAGTAATTGAGGGCTAGAAAGCGTAGAGTTGGAAGCATGAGTGAGAAGCTCGAAAGTACCATTGTAAATGTGTGGAGTCCTTAATGGTTGAGAGTGAAAATCATAGAGGAAAGTGTTGTGATAGATTAAAACAGATGATGTGGAATCTTTGTGAGATTGAGGTATGATTGCAACATGGATTTTGCAAGGGAAAAGTTGTAGTGAAGACATGCTAAAGGAGGGAATGGAGAGAAGAAGAAGAGTATTTAGCGAAGGAGGTTGGGCTGTCAATGACGGAGTTTTCTATAAATTTTCATAGTCTCAAAAGGTGGTTCTATCACCTAGCTCGACCTTTGTGAGACCATACACACAAATTTTCTTACCTGACATGTCTGATGCAGGAGCATTTAGGTCCATAGGTGATCCTATGTCAACCAAAAAAAAATTGTTTCAAAGTTTTGGTAAGGTTTCATGAAAAATTCAATGCTGATTTTGTTCATCCATGATAGGCTAAAGATTCTCTAGATTCCTTGTTATTGTATCTCTTCAAATTTTAATGATATGGTAATTTCTTGAGAATTATTATTATTGATGTTAATGGTTTATGAAAAATAAAAGTTTAAAAATGTAATAAAGAGTATTTGAAGGGATATAAGGTAAAGAGGCATGAAATGAATTTTTTTTAAGCGATAAATTCCTCATCTTCCACAAAAAGCATTAATTAATATAGTGTGAACAAAAATTAAAGGCATGTAGTAGGAATGGAGAATGAATTAAGCAAAAAAAGAGGAAATTTCCCCTTGTCTGCACCATGAAGAAATTGCACATAACAAGGCACATATGAGATGGGTTTGAGATTGAGTGATGAGAGGAGAACACAAGACATATGAAAATCTATGTTGTTTAATGTCTCATGAGGTGTGTATAAAAGGAATTGAGCACCATTGGCTTGCTTAATAGAAATATTTTTGACCATATGAGGAAGTGCAAAATGGGAGTGCATTGACCATGTAAGAAGGATGAGAGGAGGGAAATGTAAGTTTAGATACAAAAATTCTACATGTATTGTGTGGGATAATGCTAGAAGATCCAGAACCAATAGGTTTGTGCCAAGATCTATGTGGAGGTAGCAGATTTGATACATTGAAATTCATGAGTATGATTCTATTTAACAATGCTAAATAGAATGGAGAATACATTGAAGAGAAGCACTAAAGGATGGATGAATTAGTGTTAAATTTAGATGGATGAGGGAGCTCATGGCCATTGCAAGATGACTGTAAGTTTTCCAAGCTACACAAGATGGAAAAGTAAATGAGAAATGATTAAGAGGTAATGGAAATTCATAAGTATCACAACATTCATATGTTGAATGCAATGTAAATATTAGAGTGGAGATTGATAGGAAAAGGAGAATTTGATAATGAAAGTGTGTGCAAGGATTTTTCTACTTCTAAAAATGCAAAACAAATGGAAATTCAAAAAAGAAAATACACAAACAAACACTCAATGATTGACCAAAATATAATCCAAACAAACAAAAAACAAATGAAACATTATACCTTGCTTGCTTGGATTGATGGGTTGGTTGGCCCTTTGATGATGTTTGGTTGTATGCTCCTTTGATATAAAATACATGCAATAATGGAGGTGGGTATTGAGATGGAGATGGTAGGTGAATACAATAATGGATTCAAAATGGGTGCAAATTCTATGAATGCAAAATGACTTGAATGCTAGAGAGTCTCTAATGCTTGTCTAACCTTCTTTACTTGAGGCCAAGGCTCTCAATTTAAAGAAGAATGAACAGTTGAGATTAAGCCATCATGGAAAATATGGAGGGTTGTGGTGAGTTGAGGACTCACAATCCCTCACATATTTCCATGTGGAGTGTGAGTTGGAAAGACAACAAATGACATGGAAAATGACATGTGAGGTGGAGGTACTTGTAAGTACCTTGGGATTGAAGATAATTTCTTCAAAAAGTAATTCCTTGTCACCATGGGGATGGGGGAAGTTGTTGGAGAAATAAATGTGAATTTTAAATTCACATGATTGGAAGTACCCAGTGGATAAGACAAGTTCCTCCTAAATGAGGTCCTTGTCCCATGTGACTGAAGTGACCTATGAGGGGTTATGGGGAAGAGAGATGCATGGGAGGAATAAATGTGATTTTTTAATTCACATGGGGAAAAGGTCAATACTTGATAAGTCAAGTACCGTGAAAGGTTGACTTAAGGACATACCAAAAAATGTAAGTGATTATATTAAAGTTGTGCAAACAAGTGATTAACTACATTAATGAAGATTAGAGTCAAGTGGTTAAATATGGAGGATGTGCCCATCTTAGTCAAGGATTAATTAGATTAATCTGGATTAGACAAAGGCTTATGGAGGATGGGACGATGAGAGAGAAAGAATGAATTTAAAATTAAAGAAGATAAATGAATAAATTAAATAAATTGATACATTTATTTAATTTAGAGAAGAAATGGTAAATGATAAAGTATTTAATTAAATAATTTTAAAAACCTCAGCGGAAGGGTAATATTAATTAAATATGTCATTTAATTAATATAGATGAATTGGACGAATAAATGATAGAATTTTGACCATATGGGAGTGGTTAAATTTGAATGTCTACGTTTCACCCCTCTTCGAAATATTGTTAGAATAATAGTGTTTCAAATAAAAATAAGATGTAGATGACTCTATAGAGGAAGCGACTAGAAAAAGATGCCCCAGCATGGGAGAGGTTGCATGAGCTGCTTGAATGAAAAAAAGTGAAGGGATATCCCCAATATCACAGGAGAATGACCGAGAGGGAGGAATGTATGAACATGGTAGGGTATGCCCCCTCAAGAGGGCAGTTGGGGAAGAAAAAGTGGCCTCGGGCAACTTCTTTATATGAAGAAATGAAAGGTACCATTGGATAGAGCTCAAAAAACCATGAAGATTGGATTTTGAATGGAGTCAAATAGACACATGGGGTGCAAATGGAGGCCATGAGAAGTTATAGGATTAGTTGAATTAAAAAGTGGTTAAATAAAGGGAAAAAATACCTTTTATTTAAAAAAGAACAAAAGGGGGGAAAGGTATAAATAGTAATTTTAGAATTACTATTCCTCATTTGCACAACTACTAGCTGAATGAGAGAAAAAAGAGGATAGGAAAGATACAAAGAGAGAAGATGCTGAAGGATTATGATGACGACATCATCCACTGAGGAGACGAGGTGTGGAGATTCTACCATGAGCATGCGGTCCCACGCCAAGTTAGGTCCAAATCCTCCTTGTGATTTTTAGCATTTTTTGATTAATTTGGAAAGTGTAATGCTAGTTAGAAACATGGGTTTGGGAATGGGGGTAGAGTAGTAAAATGGGTAGAGGGCGAAAGTCTATTTCACCCACCAGATAGGGAGAAATTCATATTAGAGGTGTGGGGAAAAAAGGAGGTTTTTGAAAAATGAATAAAGGAATTGGAAAAACAAGTGTTTTTGCCCCTAATAGGGGCGACCACGCCCCATGATGGGCGGCCCCACCCATCAAAGGGCGGTCCTGCCCTTGTGATGGGCAACCCCGCCCATTGAGGGGTGGTCGCACCCACATAGGGGTGTTCCCACCCTCAGCGGGGGAAACCCTGCCTATGTAGGGAGGGTCCTGCCCCAGTGGGAGTGGGCCCACCTGCGTAGGGGCGACCGCGCCCCTATGGGGCGATGGTGCCCCTAAGGGGCGACCCCACCCCAAGGGGCAACAACACCCCTAAGGGGCAGCCTTGCCCTAAGGGGTAGTTGTGCCCCATCAGGGGCAGTCACACCCCAAGGGGTGATTGTGTCCCTAAAGGGGTGGTCGTGCCCTGAAAGGGGTGGCTACACCCCCAAAGAGGCACCTCCACCTTAAGGGGTGGCTACACCCCCAAAGGGTAGCCCTGCCCTAAGGGGCGGTTGCACTCCAAAAGGGTGGATGTCGAAGGAAAAGAAGGGGGGACCAAAACAAATGGAAGAAAAGGAGAGAAAGAAAAAGAAATGAAAGGGGACAACTTAAGAATCATTTTCCAAAGAATGGAAGAACAAATTAGTGAGAAGAGAACCTAGGGCCAGGAAATAAAGGAAGGAAGGGATTTGATGAAAAGTTGTGTGATGTGATTTCAAAAGTTTGACAACTTGCAGATGTGAGAGAGGAGATCAGATGTGTTAGAGGTGACAAGGTGAGCGATTACCGCAGTAGACTATGAGGCCCTATCCCAGGCGGGGCTGTTGCATATGTTAGGATATCTTTCTATTAGAGTGCATTGGGCAATACTGACAACCCTTATTGAGCATTGGGATTCAGTGACCTCGACCTTCCATCTCCCAACAAGGGAGATGATGGTGGCATTGGAGAATGTGTGGCAGATATTGAGGCTTCCCATAGCAGGTTTCCTAGTGAATGTGACGAGATTGGAGGGGGAGATACTGGATTAGACTATGTGGGTCATGTTTGGGTGAGAGTACCTTCTTGTGTAGAAGAAGGGGTTTGACGTGGATCAATGTTTGGGATTGAGATTACCAACATTGCCACTATACTTGTGTGGATTGATCAACGAGATATTGTTACCGAATAGGAGTGGACGGTTTTGTATCCTTAGCTAAATGGAGTTGATTCGACACATTATTGAGGGGAGGTATGGAGACATGCATGTAGTGTGCTACCGATAGGGACTCAATGTGGTGCATGTGATGCTATTATAGGTATGGGTGTGGGAGCACATTACTGTGACTAGGCCAGATGCGGTGAGAGTGGAGTTAGAGGATGCAAAATTACTAGTGGCATATTAGTACGGTGTTGAGTATGATTGGGTGTGGCAATATTAGGGCTATGGGGATCTAGACGGATGGAGGAGGTTATTTGATGATCTTGAGGAGGATATAGTGTAGAGGTTGTATATGACACGATGCTTTTCCAGGTGGAGAGAGGATGAGGCGAGACACCGAGGACATTTCATGACCCTATGCTATATAGTTGAGAAGGAGTCACACAAGCTAGACCGGGTGACTAGGCAGTTTGGGCTGACACAGGATATTCCAAACGGAGCAAAGAGGTTTAGACTGATTACACGAGAGTGAACATGGAGGGAACTGATTTCGCTGAAGTTTGTGAGGAAGCATTAGGAGATAATGGAGTAGGATTTAGTGACCTATCTAGGGAGGGTTGGAGGGATGGTAGATGCAGGGGTGTCGATTAGATATGTTGCATGGTTTTCCTATCATCGACCCCCATAGATTACACCATAGGATCCAATCACAATGGCATTAGGATTTGGGCTAGAGGACAAGATTAGATTGGTAGGACAGTGGAGAGGGAGAGGGAGGGGACAATTGAGGAGAGATTTGGAGGTAGGTAGGGCAGGAGGGCAGCAAAGGAGAGGGTCATGTTAGGAATAAGGTGTCTCAACCTTGGATAGTTCCTATTCTTATTATTTGTTTTTTAAAATGTATTTCTTGCAAATAATGTAATTAAGAGTGCGTGTACATGTCTAATTGGCATGTTGATGTGTCACTCCACTTGATGTGTTGGCATCTTGAATTGTGTGTAAGGAGACCATGGTTGAAATGGTTATGACGGATTCCTATGACACGTAAGAGCTATTTCTAGAAGTTTCAATGACGGGCGAAGACATGCAAGACATGTGGCAACTGATAAATTTGAGTACTATACACTCTTCCACGATAGTGGGGTTCGGGTTCCTATTTTCTTGGAGAATGGTAAAACCCTAATAGGGCTATCTTTGGAAGTTGCCCTAAAAAGGAAAGCACATGATATAAGCATTTTTTAGGGTTACAGACTGTGATAGGAAAAGAGTGTATTGTTGGTATGATTTCATGCTATTGGATTTGTCTTTGAGTGTCAATTGTCTCCTGAAAGAACTTGCATTGCAAGTGTGTTGTAACCGTTGTGTTGAAGATAATACATTGTGCAGGTTTTGGAGTGCTGGGGTTTTTTTACCGCAAGGTTTTCCCTAGGGTAAATCATTGTGTCATTCTCTATTTTCTGTATGCTGGTATATGACTGCAAGATCATTGTTAAAGTAGTTAACGAATCTGAAATTGTAAGTATTTAAAAGAATTTGCACAATACTTTCCTTTAGAGATTAGTGTAGGAAGTTGTTTCTGGACCTGAGTTTCCTTACAAGTGGTATCAGAGCCTGATCAACTTTTGATCCTAGTTGTTGGGTAGGGTTTTTTGAGCTAATCTCAAGTTGAGTGGGAGTTTTTTTGTGCAGAGCATTCTAAATCTTATTTGTAGATTGAGATGGCAAGTTCCTCATACAGTAGAATGGAGGTGGAAAAATTTAATGGCACTAATTTTGAGTTGTGGAAACTCAAGATGGAAGACATGCTTGAAGACCATGACTATGGGAGGCTACTTCACTTGATGTGAGACCTGCAGTGATATCTCAAGTGGATTAGGACATCAAGGATCGGAAGCCTAAGGGTCTCATCAGACTCTGTCTAGCAGATGCCATTCTTTTGAATGTTCTTGATGAGACTACTGCAAATTCTTTGTGGAAATGGCTTGGGTCTGTGTATTAGGCCAAATCTCTGGTGAATAAGTTGTTCTTGAGAAAGAAGTTGTATTCTTTAAGAATGGAGGAAGGTGGATCCATAATTGATCATCTCAACGCATTCAATTTATTGATTGCACAGTTGGCATCATCTGGTGCCAAGATCGAGGAGGAGGATCAATGTATGACCCTGCTTTGTTCCTTGCTGGATTCATGGGACTATCATGTGATGGCTCTCAGAAGTACTATAGTCAAATTTCGTATGGATGATGTGGTGTCTTCACTGCTATCTAAGGAGATGCGAACAAAGATTTCGGATTCGTCTAAGGAAGCCCTTGTTGTTTGTGGGAGATCCAACGACAAAGGAAAGCAGAATGAAAATAAGTCAAAGAAGGGCAGATCCAAATCTCGTGGGAGTTCTAAGACTCCTGGAAAGTCCAAGGCGAAATGTTGGAACTATGATAAATCTGGGCACTTCCGAAGGGACTGCAAAGAACTGAAGAAGAAGAAGAAGAGCTCAGATTCAGCTTCTGAAAAATCTCAAGAAGATGGAGATGCTTTTATTGTAGCTTTGGCAGCCCATGCATCTGATGATGTGTGGCTGGTAGACTCGGGTGCTTCTTTTCACATGACCTCTCATCGAAACTGGTTCTCAAAATATGAAGAGTTTGATGGTGGAAAGGTGTACTTGGGTGATGATTCTCACCTAAAGATAGTTGGACACGGAAGGGTCACTATCAGATTTCTTGATGGATGAGTAAAGGGAATCAACAGAGTTATGCACATTCCGGGTTTGGCATGAAACCTATTATCTGTAAGTATGCTAAATTATGTAGGTGTGCAAGTTGTCTTTTCAAAAGATGGATGCAAGATGATGAGAGGTTCTATGGTGCTCGCTAAAGGTACTAGGAGAGGTACTTTGTTTCAGCTTGATGCATGCATTGCTCAATGCAATAGTTCTTCTATTTCAAAGAAGAGAGCAGCTATCACTTCATCCCCACCATCTGAATGAGCAGTAAAGAAGACTGTGGCAATGGGTTCCGATGGCAGTGCAGTAAGTGTACCTAAGGGTGCAAACACTTTGGAAGGCAAGCTTCCTGCAGAAAAGACAATCTTGTGGCATATGAGATTTGGCCACATTGGCGAGAAGGGTCTTAGGACCTTGAAAAATAAAAATATCGTCGAGGGGCTAAATGATTGTAATCTCAAATTCGATTTCTATGAACACTATGTTTATGGTAAGCAAAATCATGTTTAGTTCTACTCCAGTTCTCACAAGTCTTCTAGACTTTTGGATCTTATTCATTCTGATGTATTTGGTCCTGTAAAAGTTCCTTCTATCTCCAGTTCTATATATTTTGTATCTTTTATAGATGATTACAGTAGAAGGACTTGGATATATTTCCTGAAAAGTAAGACACAGGTTTTCAATCGGTTCAAGGAATTTAAGGCTCTTGTGGAGAATCAGACTGGTAAAAGAATCAAGTGTGTGAGAATTGATAATGGTGGTGAGTTTTGTTCCATAGAGTTTGAATAGTTCTGTAAAGAACAAGGAATCAAGAGACATAAGACAACTCCTTACACCCCGCAGCAAAATGGAGTTGCAGAGAGAATGAACAGGACACTGGTGGAGAAGGCTAGGAGTATGCTTAGTGGAGCTGGTTTAGAACAAAGGTTTTGGGCCGAAGCTATGGCCACTGCTTGCTATCTAGTTAATAGATCTCCTACATCAGCTCTTGTTGGTAAGACACCCATGGAGGTGTGGTCTGGTAAGAAGCATTCAATTAGACATCTTTGTGTTTTTGGTTGTGAAGCTTATGCACATATTCCAAAGGAGAAAAGATCTAAGTTGGAAAACAAAGTTGTCAAATGTATTTTCATCGGATACAGTGTTGGTGTGAAAGGATACAAGCTTTGGGATCCTGTGACTAGTAAGGTGTTGCATAGTAGAAATGTTATTTTTAGAGAGCTAACATCTTCTCCTATTGTGCTACAACCAGATGAAAAAGAAAAGGAAAAAGATGTTGTTCAGTTTCCTCCTACCCCTAAGAAGACTAAACAGAGAGACCATGTTGGGTCTAATGATGAGGAGAGCTCTAGCAGCTCTGATAGTTCAGAAGAAGAGGAAGAACAACTTCAACCTCAGCCCTTGAGGAGATCCATGAGAGAAAGAAAGCAACCGAAAAGGTTTGGTTATTCTATGTTAGATTCTAGTTGTGCTTTTGCTTTGATTACTAACACTGATGAGCCTAGATCTGTGAAAGAGGCTTTGGGCATGGAAGATGCAGGTTCTTGGATTGAGGCTATGGATGATGAGATGGCTTCATTAGAGAAAAAAAAAACTTGGGACATTGTACCTTTGCCTAAAGGGAGAAAATGTTTTGGCTGTAAATGGGTGTTCAAGAAGAAATTATGTGCAGATGGCAGTGTTGAAAGGTACAAAGCTAGATTGGTTGCAAAGGGGTATTCACAGGTAGAGGGAATAGATTATGGTGAAATATTCTCTCCTGTTGCAAAGTTGATGTCCATTAGATTTATGTTATCTCTTGCTCCATCATATGATTTAGAGATAGAACAGATGGATGTGAAGACAAATTTCCTTCATGGTGATTTGGAGGAAGAGATTTACATGTCACAACCTGAGCACTACATTGTTAAAGGTAAAGAATCCTTAGTTTGCAGATTAAAAAAATCTCTATATGGTTTGAAGCAATCTCCTAGGATGTGGTACCTTAAGTTTGATGCCTTTGTGTTGTCAATTGGATTTGTAAGATCGAAATCAGATCATTGTGTTTATTTCAGAGTTGAAAATGAACGCCTTCTTATTGTTGCATTATATGTTGATGATATGTTGTTGTTTGGGAAGGGTAAGGGTATGATTTCTTATTTTAAATCTCAGTTGTCAACACAGTTTGAGATGAAAGATCTTGGGGAAGCAAGGTACATCTTGGGTATGGAAATCAGTAGAGACAGGTCTAACAGAAAACTTTGGTTGAGTCAGAGTAAGTATGTGAAGTCTGTGTTGGACAGGTTCAACATGGTAGATTGTAGACCACTATGTGTTCCTATTTCAATATGAACAAAGTTATCTATAGATGATTGTCCAAAATCTCCTAGTGAGGTGGAAGACATGAGTAGAGTACCTTATGCTAGTGCAGTTGGCAGTCTTATGTATGCTATGGTCTATACTAGACCAGACATTGCCCAAGCAATGGGAGTCCTGAGTCAGTTTATGGCTAACCCTAGACGGGTACATTGGGATGCAGTTAAGCAAGTATTTAGATATTTGAGGGGTACATCAGATTACTCCATATGTTACCATGTTAACTCTTCTGGATCTCCGCATTCAGTTTGTATTCATGGGTTTGTGGATTTAGATTGGGTAGGTGATATTAACAGTAGGAGATCCACCAGTGCTTATGTGTTCACTATGTTTGGTGGTGCCATCAGTTGGATGAGTAAGCAACAACCTGTGGTTGCTTTGTCCACTACAGAAGCTGAGTACATGGCTGCTACTCATGCTTGTAAGGATGCCATTTGGCTTAGGAGATTGTGTTCTGATGTTGATGTTGATGCAGAACAGATTACTATTTGGTGTGACAATCAGAGCGCTATTTGCCTTGCGAAGAGTCCAACTTTCCATGCCAGAAATTAGCACATTCATGTGCAGTTTCACTTTGTGAGAGATATGGTGGAAGATGGAAAGGTAAATTTGGAGAAGGTAGATACTATGAAGAATGTTGTAGATGCATTAATGAAACTAGTGGGCACTATGAAGTTCATATTGTGTTTAGAGTCTATGGGACTTTTGGCCTATAGCAGTTAGTTCCTGTTATGTTCATGTTGCTCTTACAAGGTGTTCGACAAGTGGGAGAATGTTAGGAATAAGGTGTCTCAACCTTGGATAATTCCTATTCTTATTATTTGTTTTGTAAAATTTCTTGCAAATAATGTAATTAAGTGTGAGTGTACATGTCTAGTTGGCATGTTGATGTGTCACTCCACTTGATGTGTTGGCATCTTGAATTGTGTATAAGGAGATCATGGCTGAAATGGTTATGACGGATTCCTATGACACGTAAGAGTTATTTCTAGAAGTTTCAATGACGGGTGAAGACATGCAAGACATGTGGAAACTGATAAAGTTGAGTACTGTATACTTTTCCATGATAGTGGGGTTCGGGTTCCTATTTTCTTGGAGAATGGTAAAACCCTAATAGGGCTATCTTTGGAAGTTGCCCTAAAAAGGAAAGTGCATGATATAAGCATTTTTTAGGGTTACAGACTATGATAGGAAAAGAGTGTATTGTTGGTATGATTTCGTGCTACTGGATTTGTCTTTGAGTGTCGATTGTCTCCTGAAAGAACTTGCATTGCAAGTGTGTTGTAACCATTGTGTTGAAGATAATACATTGTGCACGTTTTGGAGTGCTGAGGTTTTTTTACCTCAAGGTTTTCCCCAGGGTAAATCATTGTGTGATTCTCTATTTTCTATATGTTGGTATATGACTGTAAGATCATTATTAAAGTAGTTAATGAATCTGAAATTGTAAGGATTTAAAAGAATTTGCACAATACTTTCCTTTAGAGATTAGTGTAGGAAGTTGTTTCCGCACCTGAGTTTCCTTACAGGTTAGGGGCAACCGTAGTAGGAGGAGGTCCGCAGAGGAGAGAGCCGAAGGCGGCAAGAGCCAAAGGGTAGCAGAGGAGAGGGTCAAAGGTGGCTATAGCAGGAGGAAAACATAGGAGAGGGCTGGAAGTAGTTGGAGTAGGAGGACAAGAGGAGAGAGGAAAGGGGGATGATGAGGCAGGAGGAGATTGTGGAGGAGGGCCTAGATGGAGATCGAGGTAGAGGAGGATAGATATGAGGCAAAGGTGATGGACATGGGAGATGAGCAGAGGTAGAGGAGATGGATATAGATGTGCATGATGTTCTCCAATTGTCTATGGTGGTGCCAATGGTAGAGGATCCGGTTCTACAGCTGAGAGGAGTGGAGGCGAGGTTGCATATCGTTAAGAAAATATTGAGAGACACAAAGGCTGCAAGGTGTAGACTGGAGATGGAGGTCAGCAGGCTACAAGCAGAGCTAGTCCAAGTGCGGATAGAGAATGAGAGGTTTTTTTAGGATGTAGCCATGATAGTGCCATTCCATGAGTCAGAGACGAAGGAGGAGAGAGATAGCCTACGAGTTGAGGTGGAAGATTTGTGAGTGGAGGTGAGTGGGTTACGAGCAGAGGTGAATCATTTGTAGCGATAGGTAGCTAGGGAGCATGAGGTAGGGGATGCGGCAAGATGGGAGCATGATAGACTAGAGGCGAAAATGATGATACTACAAGCCAGGGGGTTAGCAAGAGTCAAGAGGGGTGACAAGGTAGATATCAAAAAATACCCTAGCAGAGGCAAAGAGGGATATGGAGGATTTGAGGAGACAAGTGGAGGGACTATTGAGAGAGAGGGTGGAGTTCAGATAGGAGTCAGATGAGCTCCATGAAAAAGTTGAGGTGGAAGAGTAGATAGTGGGCAACATGGGATAGATGCAGGAGAGGGAGGACACCATGAGGGCCTGGGTACACGTGTTGGAGATAGAGAGGGATGCCTTACAGACATACCTACATGTCCTACAGAATGAGATGAATGCAGTAGTGGCATAGATACATGTGGTGGAGAGGGAGAGAGATGCAGCATAGGGGCAGGCATAGGCACCATAGGGTGGCGAGATAGGGTCGAAGGTGCAAAGACTAAAGGAATAGATACAGGCCATGTAGGAGGAGAGGGACAAAGCTATGGATCAAGTGTTCCAGATGGGAGGAGAGGTGGAGCATCTACGGTTAGCACAAGGTGCATGGGCACAGGAGAGGAGATCCATATGTGGATTCTGGGATAGGTATAGGGCAGAGCAGGACTCAACCAAGAAGCAGGCTATAGAGCGAGACAAGTATATGAGGGAGGCTAGTGAATATATGTGTGCCTATTTCTTAGCAGTGCCAGATCTAAGACAACAGGTACCTACTTATGTTCGAGTGAGGCCATAGATGCTAGCACCATCCCAGTCAGCAAGGATGCATACCCAGGGATATAGTAGCTTGAGAGAGACTCCTCCATGTAGAGGACCAGTGCCAGAGTCACAAAGAGGTCAGATGGAGGTAGCTCATGGTTCAGAGGATTAGAAGGACAAGATCCTAGTATTTGATAGGTGCAATATGGGATATAGTATAGAGCAGCAAAGATCAGAGTTGAGCCATAGTTCTATACTCATACTTTATTTGATGACATATGATGGATATGTATTGTGATGTATATGATGGACATTATTATGAATTATGTGATGGACATGTATTTTTTAATTTTTGATATGATATGTGAGAGCCCTTATTAACACTATCTGATGTTTGATGTGATGGATGATTTATGTATGCATATGTTTGATGGTTTTATTATGGATTATTATTATGATGTGATGTATGGATAGGCCTATAATGATTTATGTTTATGTCTATATGGATAATATGGATGATATCTAACACCTATGATGTAGGATGTGATGGATGATTTATGATTATTCCTATGTGGATGATATAATGATCTAATGTTTATGATGCAAAAGGTGAGGGATGATTTATGATTTTATATGTTATGGATGATACGTATGATGTCTAACAACTATGATACGGGATGTAATGGATGATTTATGATTTGATATGGTATGGATGTGGAAATGATACCAAAAATTTATGATGTAGGTGAAAATGCATGGGATATGTTAATGATATATGATAATGCAATGGATTAATAATGAAATGAATTTAAGATCTATAGAATAATTAATTAAAATTAATCTAAACAACTTAAAAATGATTATGATATGATAATGCACATGCCATGTAGTGAACCTAAAATATGGGATGAAAAATTAAATTAAATTTCTTAAGTAAATGAAATGCAATGTGATCATGAATGTAAATAAGGGCTTGCATAATGATGGAAGTGAAGGAAGTAATCGGTGTGCAACTGCACCTGTCAAGAACCATAGGAGGCCTGAGGAGAAAGGGAAAATGGAAGGAATCAATGTTTGCACAACCAAAATCATAAGTCAGGGAGAAAGAAGGGATGGGGATACATGTAAGGCAATGGAAGAAAAAATGAAATGCAATCCTAATGAAATTTTCCATTTTTGGAGCATTGAATTTCTCTATAGCATAAGACACCAGGTACCATGGTACGTGGAACCAAGGAAAATTAGTCTCTAATGCATAAACAAACACGGAAAACAAGAAGGTTATCCCAACACCCCAAATTCGCAATGACTTTGGTTGGGCCAGGTATTGGGATAACCAAAAGCACAGAAGGATGTTGAAGCATAACACAAGACTATAGGGATCTTGGTTGGTACTACGTGGGACAACCAAGAAGACAACAAAAAAGAAGAAGATCAAGATACACCCCTATGTTGACCAGTCAAAACACACCATAATATGATAGATCATGGAAGCCTTGACAAGTGATGATAGGGAGATCAAATGATAAATAGAAGCCAAAAGTATCAAAAGATTGTGATCAATTTCAAAACATCCTTTTCCATAGGATCAAGAGGATGGATGGGGTTGATGAGGTCTGTTAGGAAGGATACATCCTATTGAGAGAAAATATGGATACTAAACTAAAAGATCAATATGACTCAGGATACTCGAAACTGATTAGATCTCGGGATACTAGTGACCTTTATTTTGGAAGCACCAACTAGGATGGGGACATAATTGATGACACAAAAAGACAATGAGACATAAGACGCCAATATGACAAAACAACAAGGCGACAAACCAAACACATCCTAAAGACATAGGGGACATAAGACCGACACACCCTCAAGACCTAGCGGACACAAGACCGACACACCCTAAAGACATAGGGGCTCAGGGGTTGATCAAAGATCAGCCTTGCCTATGTGAAAGCATAGATCCCTCGTAAAGAGACAAAAAAAAAGATGATAGACCAAGAAATAGAGCCTCGAGGGCTAATCAAATGATCAACCTTGCCTATGTGCAATAATAGGGGCAATGTAGTTCACAAAATATAGGATGGGATTTATATGGAGACCAACACGATGAAATAACATAGATGAAAGTGGAAGAAAAACAAAGAGAAGATACGACACAAGCTCAGATTAGGATAAAAGCTCAAGATGATGAATAGAAGATGAAGTTCATCCAATGCTCAACCAAAATATACCAAGTGACCAAAGGATACATGTGGATGAAAGGATAGGATTGATGGGATGATGAGGATATGAGATATGGATGGCTAAGTCATAAAATAACTAGGATGCGAGGTAGATAATGATTAAGCCCTCTATGAATGGTGCCTGTTGCTAAGTTTTCACCAACGTACTTATCCAAGGCACTAAGAAGAGTGGTTTTCACTATAGGATGAATTATTTCTCTTTACTTATTTTGGATTTTTCTGATTTTTTTATTTTCTTGTATTTGATACTTTTTAACTTTTTTTCTTGTATATTTTTGGATTTTGACAAGGAGGAGACCCCAGATGACCTAAGTATAAAATCTCTTCAGGTGCATGATATTTATGGGTTCTTCTAGGGGATCTCCTTCAGGTGTAACAAGCCTATATGCTCTGGGATCATATTTTGTTGTGATGACGTAAGGGCCCAACCAATTTTCTTCGAACTTTCATTTTTCTTCCCGATGTTGCTGATTTCGCTGATTTTCTTTAAGGATTAAGTCACCAACATTAAATTGGCGAGGGTGAAGCCTCTTATTGTAGCTTCTCCTAAGATGATGTTGATAGGATTGTAAATGGTTGTATTCATTGATCCATTTTTCATCAAAGAGTTCCAATTGAGCAAGTCGTGCAACCCAAGTGTCTTCATCACTTATTATATTCTTGAAAGATATGCGAAGTGATGGTATTTTGACTTCAATCGACAAGATAGCTTCAACACCATAAACTAGTGAAAATGGAGTTTCATTAGTGGGGGTGTGAATGGAAGTGCAGTAGGCCTAAAGGGTGGGATGGAGGTGGAGATACCAATCTCGACTAGTTTTGTTAACCATCTTTTTAATTATTTTAATTAAGGTTTTGTTGGTTGCTTTTGGTTGACCATTACCCTAGGGGTAATATGGGGTAGACCAATGATGTTGGATGTGATAAGTCTCACAGATGAATTTCATGCACTTGTTTTTGAATGGCTTTCCATTATCAGTAATGATGGTGGAGGGGATTCCATACCTGTAGAGGATATGGTAAAGGATGAACTTAGATGGGGTAATATGGGGTAGACCAACGATGTTGGATGTGATAAGTCTCACAGATGAATTTCATGCACTTGTTTTTGAATGGCTTTCCATTATCAGTAATGATGGTGGAGGGGATTCCATACCTGTAGAGGATATGGTAAAGGATGAACTTGGATATCTGAACACTATTAATTTGGGTGAGTGGCATTGCTTCCACCCACTTAGTAATGTATTCAGTAGCGGTGATGATGAAATTATGGTCGTCAGAGGATGGAGGGTGTTTTGATGGGTTGTAAATCTTGTGTAGGAGCATGAATCGGATTTGCATGTTGCTGACAAGGAAGGCACCTCTTTACAAAATCACAAGAATCATGTTCCATAGTAGGCCAGTAATATCCTGCTCTTAGAATCCTTTTGTCTAGGGCCATGCCATTGGAATGGCACCCACAAATACAGATATGTACTTCTACCAATGTGGTGTGGGCTTCAATGTCATTTAAACATTGGAGGAGGGTTTCATCATACCCACGTCGATAAAGCATATCACCTATGATGGTGTAACAGGATGTGCATTGGATAAAGGATTTCTATTGGTTACGGGCGAGGTCAGGAGGTAAGGTGTTATCATGGAGGTAAGGGGGATTCGGGACCTATGATGTTGCATACCATTTTCTCTAAGGGATTCATATGCAGGGATTAAAATTTTCTCTACTAGAAACTCGCATTTAGTCTGATCTTTGGGTAGTAGCCATGGCGTCAGCTGCTTTATTCTGCACTCTAGGTATTTGATCAAATTAGATGGAGGTGAAGTAATTTTTGAAGTCATCAATCATACGTTTGTATGGTAATAGCTTATCATCTTTTTCTAGAAATTCATCATTGACCTGTTTGATAAAAAGTTGGGAGTCACCAAAGACTTGCAGGTGAGAGATACACCATTGGACTGCAATCCTAAGGCTTGTAAGAAGAGATTCATATTCAACAATATTATTGGTACAAGGAAAGGCTAATTTGAATGAATTCAATATGTAATCACCCTGGGGGTGATGAGCAAGAGTCCTACTTCTGATACATTGTTTGTGTGTGATCCATCAAAGTATAGTGTCCATGTGGTACCTTTTGAAACTATAAAGACCCCTTCATCATGAAAATTTGTTTCTAAAGGATAAGCATCTACTAGTGGAGCATTTGTCTGCTGATCGGCTATTAATTTTCCTTTGATTTCTTTAAAATCCACATAATCTATATCGAATTCACTTAACAACATGACCCACTTAGCCATGCGGCTAGTTAGTGTTTTTCTGGATAGAAAATATTTAAGCGGATCAACCTTAGAGATTAGCTTGAGTGGATGGCTAAGCATGTAGTGTCGAATTTTTTGCAAGCTGAAGACCACAACAAGGAAAGCCTTCTCCATTGGGGAATATTTTAATTCACAACCTACTAAGTTTCGACTAATGTAGTAAATTTCTCTTTCCTTGGATGACTCATCGTGTTGTGCCAACAATGTCCCTAATGCCATGAAAGTAGCTGAAATATAAAGTAGGAGTGGTTTTCTTGGAATAGGTGGCATAAGAATAGGTTGGGTGAGCCAAATATTCTTTGATATGATCAAAGTTGAGTTGACATTGTTGGTTTCACTTAAAGTCAGTATCTTTCTTCAGGAGAAGCATGAACAATTGACACTTGTCGGCTAGTTGAGAAATGAATCTTTGGATGGATTGGAGCTTACCTTGCAGGCTTCTTAGTTGTTTCAAATTGCGAGGTGGAGGAATTTCCATGATTGCCTTGACCTTAGCAGGATTGAACTCTATTCCTCTGCAGGAAACAATGAACCCCAAGAGTTTTCTCGAGGTGACACCAAAGACACATTTCTTTGGGTTGAGGCATAGCTTATACTGTTCCACATGTTCAAAGAATTTTTTGAGGATTGCAAGGTGTTCTTCCCTCATTCTTGATTTTCCTAAAAAGTCATCAACATAGTCCTCCATTATTATATGGATGAGTTCATGGAAGATGACTGTCATAGCACATTGATATGTTGCCCCTGCATTGTTGAGACCAAAAGACATGACATTACAAAAAAATGTACCCCAAGGTGTAGTGAAGGCAGTCTTGTGTTGATCCCCAGGGGAAATGTTAATCTGGTTGTAACTGAAGAAACCATCCATGAGGGATATCATCTCATGTCTGGCAGTGAGATCGACCAACATATCAATTTTTGGCAAAGGGAAGTCGTCTTTGGGACAAGCTTTGTTAAAGTCTCAGAAATCCGTGCAGATTCTGATATCTCTGTTGGGTTTAGTGACTGTCACTACATTGGAGATCCAGTCAAAGTAGTCAATTGGTTAGATGAATCTTGCCTCCAACAACTTTTCCAATTCTTTATTAACCAGTAGAGCAACTTGGGGGTGCATTTTTCAGATTTTATTCTTGATAGGTCTTGCATCAGGATGGACATCTAGGTGATGTATGACTCAAGCAAGGTCAAGGCTAGGCATGTCTGAATATTTCCAAGAAAATTTAATGATTCCCTCTTTGAGGAGTTGGGTGATGGTAGAATTTTCTTCTTCTGACAATGCTTTGGCTACATAGGTGATCTTGGGATTATCCTCAGTGCCCAAGTTTATTGCTTCTGTTTCTTTGATCAAGATGAACATCCCCATCTTCTAGCAGCTCATCGAGGTTTTCTCTAGTAGATACACCCATTTTTTTACTTTTTCAAAGTCACAAAGTACCTCCGAGAGGTTTTCACTAGTTGACCCATTTTTATTTTGTTTCTTTTTATTTTTGCGGCTGGGGCATTCATTGTCCCCCAATCCCATAAGATGTACATATTGGTCCATTGAGGGAAAGGTTTTGAGATGTTCACTACCTTTTAGGTTGTAGTCTATAAGCTCACGGTGTTTGAGGGATAAGGTGATGGTGCAAAAGGATAGGCATTCAAACATAGAAGGGAGGTCAATGTGATCAACGCCATCATACACATGTATGATGGATTCCTCCTTTGGCATGTCTTTGAGAGAACCATCATCCACACTGACATTGTTAGAGGCACTAGGTGATGCCATAGGACCCTTTTTTAGTATCATATCCCAAGATCATCTTCTTCGGATGCATAGAAGCTTCTATTGGTTGTTGTCTACCTTGCTCCTCTACACCCAGGCCTCCCCCCCAATAGTTGTACTTTTTTGCAATCTTAGAAGGCCAAGGATAAACCTCCTAGAAGTATTCTTTCAAGGGGGGAGAGGATTCAGGTTCCTCATGGTACACCTACTGGTTGATGTCGTCCTCTAGTGTATCTTGTCTTAACCCAGGAGAGCGAAAGGTGCTAGACCCCACAGTTGGAAAATTGAGGGTGATTGTCTTCTCTTCATCTTTTGGGAAAAATTGAGAAGGTTGGCCATATGTATGTGGTGAGGGTGGTATGGTTGCCATGTTTAATGCTATGCACATTTTATATTCACCACATCCTCTATCAATGATTTGGACCTTGGTAATAGTGGAATCAGATGTGGATGATGGAGTGGATGAAGTGGTGGTTAATGTGTTGGTGGATGGATGAGACATGGATGTCTGAGATGCCCCCATTTCTACCCTAGGGCAGCAATGAGAATGGGGAAAGGAAGCCTCTAGTGTGAAGCAATATTCAAATGGCTGAGAATCAGCTTGTATAGTTACTTCCATTCCTTGAAATGGGAATTTCAAACAATGGTGATAGGTTGATGGAATGACTTGCATACAGTGAATCCATGGGCGGCCAAGGAGGATGTTATATGGAAGATCAAGGTCCAGAACATGACACATAGTGTATTGTATAATGGGCCCACTTGAATAGGAAGATAAATACTGCCCTTACAATCCCATTCTACGTTATCATATGCTTTGATGGTGATAACTTGATTGTTTAGGTTAGCTTGGGTGTATGCCACCTATTTTATAAACTTTAATGTACAAAGACTTAGGGCAGAACCATTATCTACTAAGACCCTTTTTACTTTATGACAATTCACACCAACCTCAAGGTGAAGGGGATTGTAATGACTTGAGTCAAGGTGGGGCATATCTTTCTGGCTGAAACCTAATTGGTAGGTTGTTGAGAGGTTTCCTACCAATGCTTGTAATTGTTTGGGATCTATATCATTGGGAACTTGAGTGCTCTATAAGTCCTTATTTAGGATCTCTTGATGCACGGGGGAAGACTTAAGCAGATCCAAGATAGAAATATGTGTCGAGGTCTTTCCTTGGTGATCAAGGATGTTGTATTGTGAACTGACAGATAATGGTTGGGTGGATGCAGAGGCTCCTGGGACTATGATTCAGGTATGATGAGTGGTAACATCAAATTGTGGGTCCTTACCTTTAACGCATATCATAGAGACACATGGCTCTACTTGTTCAATGTGCATAACAATGCATTGGTAATTGTACGACACATTTTTGTAACTGATGTTATTAGTGTTGTTATTTTGGTTGTTGTTGTTGCTAAGCTCTGGATTGGAGTTGGATTTACTAGGACCTTGGTTATGCTTGGGAAAAAAATTTTGATATATTTGAATTTTATCATTAGACGAGGTTTTCGTGTTGGAATCCACATGTATTTCACCCCAATCTCTGAGATCCCGGATGTATTTTTTTAGACCTTGACACTTGTTCAATGTATGTCCTTTCATCTTGTGAAATTCACAATATTCGTTTTCTTTAAACCAAGTCGGTTTAAGCTTGGACTCGTCAAGTGGCTTGGTTACAGGATATGTGATCGGGTAGTTGGCTTGAAGGAGTTTGTTAAACACAACAATGAGGGGTTCTCCCAATTGAGTAAATTGGAATTTGTTTCCCCCTTGGTTGTTTTTATTTGACTGTTGTTGAGGATGAGGTGCTCCTTGAGGCATGGATATAGCATTTGGGATCATCTACTACTCTTGAGGAGAATATTATGGCTTTTGCAAGGCATTAGCCACTTGGACATGTTTGGTGTCTATGACACCATCATTGATAAAATTCTTATTTTTGTTCCAATACCAAGGTTGTCCCCAGAGGACCTCTCTTTATGAGAATTGAAAATTTTGGCCTGCCCTTTAGTAACAAGGGCTCTTTCAAGAATAGGACTTTTCTCCACAATTTCTGCAAAGGTTGTGAGACATTGGAGTCAGAAGTTGTGGGCCATGTCCGAATGGGAGTTTTCAATGAAAAAAGTGACCATATCCTTCTCCCTCAATGGAAATTCATCTGACTGGCTAAGGCTCAACATCTTTGCCGAAAACTTGCAAATGTTTCCCCATCATGCTATTTTTCTTTCAACAGATCAAGTGTATCAATATCCTTCTCCAGGTTAAAGGAGAAGTGGGAGAAAAATTCTTCTGATAGCTACATAAAGGATTTGATGGATCCCTTCTCAAGACCCATGAATTAGTCAAGAGTGATTCCTTGTAGACTCCTAGGGAACAATCACATGAGGTAGTTGTCATTGTGCATGACTTCTTGACAGTGGGCATAAAACTCCTAAAGATGAGCTTTGGGGTCTTTGGTTCCCTTGTACTTATCAAATTTTGGCATTTCAAAATGTTTGGGGAAGGGTACCAAGGAAATGAAGGGATCAAATGGATAAGGACAAATTTCCACAAATTTGAACGATTCTTTGCCTATCCCTGCTTGTAAGTCCTTTAATGTAGCTTTGAATTCTTCCAAGTCTTTGTTGATAGGTGTTGCAGAAGCTAGAGTAGTCTAATTATACAAATGATATTGTTGGTATGATTAGGATGACATAGCAATGGTTGGATCATAAGAGGATTGTAGATTAACATACGATGGATATGAGGATGATGGATTTTGATGGTAAGACATGAAGCTAGTTGTTGGTAGGGTTGTTGCTATTTATAGTAGGAGATGGATGGAACACCCTGCTGATATTGTGTAGGATTTTGATAGTACAAAGAGGTAGAAGCCCCTTGCTAATATGGTAGTGGTTGTTGATATTACAAGGTGGATGAAACACCCTACTGATAAGACAATTGTGGCTGGAGATAGGATGGATTGGATTAGTAGGGATACACAACAATGAGTTTTTGTGTGATATATGGGGGTTGTTGTGGATTTGATGGCTATTAATAAGGATGTGCATGTGGTTATAGAGAGTTGGTGTAAAGTGGCGGTTGGTTCTGCATTTGATTCTGGGAGACTAGATGGGGATTTGGATTAGGATGGGATGGAGCAGTATAGGCAGTATATGTGTTGGATAGGTCATAAAGATATTGTGTAAGAGGATTAAATTATGTTTCCATAGGAATGTGTGTATGCTACGGTGAGTGTTGTTGTTGTGGTGGTTGTTGGTAAGAGGGACGAGATGGGATATGTGAAGGGCAAAGAATGCAGATCTACTAACCCAACAGTGCGGAATACATTCCCTTTAACACCTTTACTACAGGGGAGAGAAGCAAAAAGAAAAAACTAATAGTTTCTAAAACATATAGAGATGCATACAACCATGGTAATGAGAAACTAGAAAGATAAGCAAACAAAGATGACATAGTATTTACGTGGGAAAACCCTTTCAGGTAAAAAAACCCACCACACAAAGTCAAAACTATTGTATTACAGTAATGAAGCGATTACATACAATATCCAGACTTCTTTGTTCAGCTCACAATCCCCTAGAGAGTTTCAGATTCACTATTACAATGTTTTTACAACATACAGCTCATAACCCTCCTCAAGAACTCATGTCCTTCTGTTCTTCAGCTTGCAACTTCAAACTTGCTCTGAAACCTACGACTCAACTCTTGGCTTGTCTAACTTGTGAGAAATAGCACATCTCTCATCCAAATGTAACCGACTCAGAAGAGTATTGAAGTCCATCCTCAAATCATGCAACTGTTTAGATCTGACAGATCTCCTGCAATGAGCCAACTTTGCATTCAAAGCCTATTACACAAAACGGTTGAGCTCGCCACCCTTCGTTGACAAATGAAACTACCACAATAACTATCTTGGTATCAGTCCAATCACTATTCAACTAGGTGCCATGCGTCCAAGACCCATCAGCAATCACAGCTAACAGAGCAACCAAAACGGTCAAACAGACATCAAACGTGACCAAGACTTCAAGTCATTTCTAACACTGCCGGAGCTGGAGTCGGAACAGGAGTTGAAACAAGACTGCACCAAAATTATAGGTTCAGGAACCAATCCGGTTCCGCGTCCGCCCACGGCAAAGGGGAACACAAAAGACCAGAGTCGGAGTCGGGCCCGGGGACAAAACAGGAACAGAAATAGGACTTTACCAAAAGTCCAAGATTAGGAACCAATCCAGTTCCCGTTTCGCCTCCGCCAACTGCAAGAAACAACAATCCAGAACCAAGACAAGGTGGAGGAAAACACCTCGAGGAGAATCCAAACATCCAGAGGAACTAGTTCACAAAATTAGGAGTCGAACCCGGAGTCGAAACAAAAAACGAAACAGGAACATGGCAAATGGACATTGCCAAATTCCAAAATTGGTTCCGCCTCTACCAGAACCTGCGAAGCGAGAAACAACAGACAGTAGGAAGCGGAGTCGGAGCAGGAACGAGAACCGAAACCTAGAACTTAGGCAAACAGAACAATGCCAAGTTCCATCCCGATTCCACCTTCGCCAGAGACCCGAAACTTAGGCAAACAGAACAATGCCAAGTTCCATCCTAGTTCCACCTCCGCCTGAACTTTGTGAACAACACAAAATCACCAAGGCATGAAAATGAGGACTTCAAGCTGGAAGTTGAGACATAATTTCTCAATAATATGTTGTTGTGGGAAAGCTACAAAAGTGTCATGTGGTGGTTGCAGTGGCTGTGAGGTAGTTTGTGTCACCTGGTTTGGTGGTTGAATAGGAACAATAGAGTGGTGTTGAGGAATCAAAAGGTTTTGTTGTGGGATTGTGACATGGTGTTGTGGTAGTTACTGATGAGGTGGTTTGGATGAAGCAACAATGGTAATAGTGTGTTGTGGTGGTTCTTGCAATACAGTATATTGGTGAGGATTAAGGAGAGGTTGTTGGAATGCAAGTGGTGGTAAATTTCTAGCGAGTGTAGATCCTGGAGGTGGAATCAACACAAGGACAGGTGTGCCCCCAGTATTGACGGGTGGTTGACTAGGATGTTGAGATGGGATGTACGATGGCATTTCGTAGGCATAGGGATCATTATGCTTGGGTTGTGCTATAGAGGCTATAGTTGGGAGGTGAGGATAACTAGCAACTTGATGTATCATAGCATTTCCAAACTCATCGTGATACCAATTCTTTGTGGGTGCACCTTCGGGGACATATGAATTCACTAGAGCATTTTGTGAAGTTTGTGGATCTATAGGTGTTGGAAGGGTGTGGGTACCAAAATATTGCGATGCATCAAAATCGAATGGCGGTTTTATTCCTCTCATGATCAGAGTGGTGAGAATCTTATCCCCATGCTCGTTGAGGAGGTGATATGTCATCTAAACATTAATAGGGTCACTATTCATCAATTGTGACTTCAGGTTGATTGACCATATTTTCATCACCGAGTGGTGTGGTGTTTTGAATGTCGGTATTGGATTGTGATGAAGCACCGTTATGGGGATCTTGTGGGATATTTGGACCATTGTTAGGATCTTGTGGGATGTTCGACTAGGAACCTTGGGCTTTTTGTTCTGCCATTTTGTCTTTTTCTTGTGATCGGGTCTGAACGGGCATGAAAGTATAAGACAACTAGGTGGACTAAGATGCAACTAAACTCTAGGGTGCAATGCAAAGACGATCTAAATGATGATTGGAGGATTGATTGGATCGGATGATGGATCAATTGATTGGATAGTTGGATAATTAGATAAGGATGTGATTGGATTAGATTGATTGATAAAATGATTGATAGGATTGGATGAGATTGGATGATTGGAATGGATTCTAAACTACGTTCAAAAATCACCCTAGGTGACTTAAGGTGTTGATTGATCAGATTAAAGGATGAAATGATGATCATGACACTAAATCCATGTTGAGATGGAAGGGAATTGATAGGGCCGACGATGATGACTGACTTAAGATGGATGGAAATCCTAAGCAGATATTTAAAGGATAAAGATCAATTTCAGGCACCTAGGTCAATTCGGATAATAACTTAAAACAAAGTCTAGAGGATTTGGATCAAGAAAATGATAATGGATGTGTAACCTAAGGATGATAAAGGATTTATCTATATGACCTAGATAATGATTCAGATGCAAATGGGTCAGGATGCAAATAGACTGACATGAGGATTGTGGACAAAAAGCATAAACGACTAGGAAAACAACTAGATTTTTGGAATCCTGGTAGGCTAGCTTTTTGGACAAAGATCAGGCAGATGCAAAGTCACTCAGTTTCAGAGTAGGGCCACCCAAACTAGGGAAGGGTCACCCAAACAGGTTCTAGATTCGACTTAGCCCGAAAAATGGTCAAGTGATATTGATAAACGTGGTGAATGAACTTTCAAGATGGGAAAATGGGTGCATAGAATGGGTGAATGGTCACTCAGAATGGGAAAATGGATGCACAAAATGGGAAAACAAATGCTCAGAATGGGAGAACAATGCTCAAAACGGGTGAACGGATACACGGAACGGGTGAATGCATACCCTAAACGAGAGAACGATGCTCGGAACAGGAAAATGGATACTCAAAATGGGAAAACGGATACCCAAAATGAGGGAACGGATGCTCGAAATGAGGGAATGACGCTCAGAACAAGCAAGAAGATACATAGAATGGGTGAACGGATACCCAGAATGAGATAACGGATACCCGGAATGAGGGAATGACACTCAGAACGAGAAAGCTAATGGATGGAATGGAAAAAAACTGGCAAACGAAAGATGAAAATGACTGTCCAGATGGCAAGGTCACCCCTTTGACGGTAGGGTCACCCCTTTGAGGGCAAGGTCATCTGTTTAGGAAAATTGCTCAGATTTGACTTGGACAGGTTGAAAAATAGTTGAGATAGAAGGGCAAGGTCACCCCTTTGAGGGCAGGGTCACCCCTTTGAGGTCAGGGTTGCCCCTTTTAGGGAAAGGTCACGTATTCTAGAAAAATTCATCAAATTTGACTTGGTCTGGATGGAAAATAGCTAACACAGAAGGGCAGGGTCACCCCATTGAGGGTAGGGTCACCCCCTTTGAGGGCAGGGTTGCCCCTTTAAGGGAAGAGTTGCCTCTATGTATTGTTCTAGAATTAACTTAGAAAAAAATAACTATGGAAAAGAACAAAAATTTAAAACAAATTGCCAAGACTGATTGATAAGCAATGGTTTTGCACAAAGAAGATGGTTCAAGCAGCACAATCCTAAGATTAGTGTTAAGGTATAGTCAACGCAATCCTCTATCTACGCTTAACAAGGCATCTAAGGGAGTCCCTGATATACACATGGTATGTGGGGCACAATCGTGAACACCAACCCGTCACAAGCGTGAGTCAGGAATTTCCAGCGAGATACTAGAAGCTTAGACCAAATGTTCACATCTTTTCTAGGTATCACCCTAGCTTTGACACTCCGCAAAACATGACATGACTAGATTGAGGTACATATTTTTCTCTCCCCCCTTTATGTACCCCATCGGTAACACGTGGTTGGGATCGTCCCTTGGGGTGATGAAATCCCCAAGAAAATCTCACTAAGAAATATAAAAGGTTACAAAAAGGACTTAAATGGACTATGATTTCTCTTCAACCATGATCACCAAATGGCGCAAGTGGATTGGATACGTCAATAGTCCACCATTAAAACACTCAAGCAATTTATTTGACTCTCTAATTAGAGTTATGTGCCTAGTTAAGATGAAAACAATAAGCAAAACTCTAACTAAAGAAAGTATTTGTTCTCCCCCTGCAGTAAATATGTTAGTAGTTTTTTGCTTCTTGTCTTCTACAATCGTTAAACAATTGCACAAACGTTAACAAAATCGACACACTTACAAACAAAACACAGTAGAGGGTCAGTAGTAAAAAAGAGCAGTAATCAAACATTGGAAATGCAATTTTAGTTCTCTTTTACTTGATTTACCTTTGTTTAAGGCAGGGCCGCCTCTGTGTTTTGGGCATAGCTGGCCCTGTGGGTGCAACCGACTCTTTGGGCAGGGTCACCCCTTTGTGGGCGGAGTCAACTCTGTGTTCATGAACCTACAAAATGTCAAAAAAATAGAAAACATAAAATAGATAGATGGGTGGGGTTGCCTATCCATGGGCGGGGTCACCTATCTGTGGGTGGGGTCGCCTATTTGAAGGTGGGGTTGCCCGTTTGTGGGTGGAGTTGCCTCTATGTTCCTAAACCTGCAAAATGTCAAAAAACTAAAAACGTAAGAAAATACAGACTTGTTTGTGGGTCCCACTGGGCGTGCCAAAAATGTGTGCAAATATTTTTCTACTTCTAAAAATGCAAAACAAATGGAAATGCAAAAAATAAAATACACAAACAAACACTCAATGATTAGCCAAAATTGAATCCAAACAAATAAAACATTATACATTGCTTGCTTGGATTGATGAGTTGGTTGGCCCTTTGATGATGCTTGGTTGTATGCTCCTTTGATAGAAAATACATGCAATAATGGAGGTGGGTATTGAGATGGATATGGTAGGTGAATGTAATAATGGCTTCAAAATTGTTGCAAATGCTATGAATGCAAAATGGCTTGAATGCTAGAGAGTCTCTAATGCTTGTCTAACCTTCTTTACTTGAGGCCAAGCCTCTCAATTTAAAGAAGAACAAATAGTTGAGATTAAGCCATCATGGACAAGATGGAGGGTTGTGGTGATTTGAGGACTCACAAGCCCTCACATCTTGCCATGTGGAGTGTGAGTTGGAAAGAGGACAAGTGACATGGAAAAGGACATGTGAGGTGGAGGTACTTGCAAGTACCTCGGGATTAGAGAGGATTTCTTCAAAAAAGAATTCCTTGTCCCCATATGGGGCTAATAGTGACAAGTGAGGACTTTTAGAAAGTACTCTCTTGTCACCATGGGGATGGGGGAAGTTGTTGGAGAAATAAATGTGAATTTTAAATTCACATGATTAAAAGTACCCAGTGGATAAAACAAGGTCCTCGTAAAGGAGGTCTTTGTCCCATGTGACTGAAGTGACCTATGAGGGGTTATGGGGAAGAGAGATGCATGGGAGGAATAAATGTGAATTTTTAATTCACATGGGGAAGACGCCAATACTTGATAAGGAAAGTACCATGAAACGTTGACTTAAGGACATACCAAAAAAGGTAAGTGATTATATTAAGGTTGTGCAAACAAGTGATTAACTAAATTAATGAAGATTAGAGGCAAGTGGTTAAATATGGAGGATGTGACATTGATCCTGATTAAGGATGTGCACGTCTTAGTCAAGGATTAATTATATTAATCTGGGTTAGAGGAAGGGTTATGGAGGATGGGACAATGAGAAAGAAAAAATAAATTTAAAATTGAAGAAGATAAATGACTAAATTAAATAAATTGATACATTTATTTAATTTAGAGAAGAAATGGTAAAGGATAAAGTATTTAATTAAAGACTTTTAAAAACCTTAGGGGAAGGGTAATATTAATTAATTAATATAGATGAATTAGATGAATAAATGATAGGATTTTGACCATATGGGAGTGGTCAAATTTGGATATCTACAGAAAGCATAGAGGTCGATGATGGAAAGAGGGACATCAGAATAATAAACCACACAATCTTTGGTTTTATGTATTTTGTATGTAAAATGAGGTGGGCAGAGGTGCATAGAGGAATTGCACGAGGGATCTGGTAGTCATCTGAAAGCTTGGAGGAAAATGAAAAGACCAAGTGTTAATAGGAAGTGTAAAAGTATAGAAGAAGAGTGGCAATCAAAATGAGAGTATGGAGGTGGAAAGCAAAGAGCCCGTGTTGGAAATGGGAGCTGGTGAAAGAAGAAGTAGTGTGACAGATGAAAGAGGCTGCAAATAATTTGGATAAAGGTAATGCAGATAAGAGAGATGGTGTGAAGAATATGAAGAGTCAGCCTAACAAAGAGATGAAGGTTCAGAAAGAAGAGAGACAATGGAATTTCCTGTGATTGTAGTCTTTGTGTTTCATGAAATTATAAATAAAGTTATTGATATGTTTTCAAATTTTGGGTATTTAGTTGGCAATTGTAAATTGATTAAAATCGACACAATTAATTGTTGATTTTGGGGATTTAATTGTTATTGAGTGTAATCTGAGCTTGTGGATTTGAGTTGAGAGTTATTTTTTTCTTCTTCATCAAGGTATGACAGTAAGAATTAGTTCATGTGCAAATAAAGATGAAGTAAAATTTAAGTATATATAAATATACTAAGACATTGCAATTTTCCACCCTAACAATTATATAAAGACAAATAGAAAATATATTTTAAATCTTTTTTACTTGAAAAATATAAAATTGAGCCATTAATTTTAATTACTTTTACTTAAATGATTATATATAAATAATTCACTGAATTAAGATTTAAATTTTACAATTATATATGCAATCACTAGTTATACATTTCCCAATCTATATGATTCTACACAGATTAAATGTTATAGATTAAGTGCCTTTCTTCTCTTAGTCTATTCCCCTCCTCCCTTGTTTTATTTATACCAATAACCACTCTTTGGAGTAGCATACTATTCTCTTTCTAATAAAATCAAATGATAAAATACAAAACTATGAATGAAAATATCTAGATGAGTTATAAAAGATAGCTACAAACTACAAAATAAGTATTGAATGGAATTTTAGACAAATAAACCCATTGTCGATGGAATAATAGCATTTAATGACAATTATAATTGTGAGTTGCATAAACAAAGGCAACTACAAAAATAAATAAAAGAAACATAGCTTAAAGTGCCTAAGATTTCAATTCAATCCAACTTCTTGTCAGTTAGGCAATGCATGTCTCATGCATTTCTATCCATTGAATATTAGAATAAGAAGTAGAAGATATTAGTCTATTAGATTATTAATAAAATATTTTAAAAACATTTTTCATTTAAAAATTTATATTTTAATTTTATAAAAAAAAAAAAATATTTTAAATAGAAAATTTCTCATATCATTTGTTCTCATAAATAAATAGTAATAATAATTTAAATTTTTTTATTATAATAATTACGTCGAAAGGTATTATACAATTATATAGGGGTTGTAAAGAACCCAATACATAAAAACTCCTTCTTTTGAGTTTTATATTTTTGGAAACATAAGTGAAGACAAAAGATTTTTTTCAAAAGATAAATCAAAAAATAAATTATAAGAGCATTTTTTAAGGATTTATAATTTAAAGATATCAGGATAACTCCTAAAAAAAATTAATAACATGGTAAGTTATCATTTTATTTTATTGTTTTGAATTTTATATTTATAAATAATATTACTTAATTTCATGTAAAAATAAAAACTGAAATTAAAATTTAATTTCTGTTTAAATTATTTGTCATAATCTATATCAATATTTCCACCATAATTATTATTATTTAAATATTAAATTCAGATATCTCTCGATGTATTTTATATAGATAAGAAAATATCCTCCGTTTTATGCACCTCCCTATAAAAAAATCAAAGCCGTCAATTTGAACAATGATAATAAAATTTTAAAAAATATTTAAATATTTCATTCTTTCGCCACAATTAAATTGTAATAAACATCTCGAAAATAATATGTCTCAAATAAATTATAAAAATAAAATTGTCAAATAAATTACTATAAAAAGATAAAACTCATTTGAAATTGCTACATAGAATTTTGAAAAAAATTGAAGTCTTCAACTAGATACTAGGTACTTTCCCCTAATTTACTTAGGGAAGAGTAGTACTAAAAGTATGTGGGAACCACGTTGGATAAGAGCAATGAATGTATCTTACTTTACTCGGCATAAGCAGACAAATAAACGTACGACTGTAGTTAAAGAATGGTGTGACTTGTGAAGGAAACCACCAAATACTCCTTACCGACACTAGAGATATTTTCTTGTGTCGGCTTGACATTTCAACTTTGAACTATGTGATCTTCCAAAATAATAAATTAACTACTTCCTCTAAGGAACAGTTTAGATGAGCTTCTAAAATAGTAAATTAATTAATAAATATAGTCAAACATCAAACATGTAATTATGATTTTTGGTAATGTTTATGTAGTCAATAGTTTGGATGTTTGATTGTATTTATTAATTAATTGAAAATAAATATCTTTTTAATTTTTATTTTCAATTAATTAATATTTAGAATCAAACGTATAGTCTGTTGATTGCATAGAAGTTGTCATTTATTTCAAATTCTCTAAAAGTACTACAATAAAAAAGACGCATTTACAAGATTGCAATCTTGATCTTCAAAGTATGATAACATGCCAGTTTAGAGTATTTTCAATTTAATATAATTAATAGTATTACATATTAATTAAAAGTGGATATTTGTACTCTTTCTTTTGTTTCATGTTGTAAGTATGAATTTAAATTATATAAAATAAATGTAGAGAATAAGATTTGGGTAACGCCTATCTAACATTCTAGATGTATATTTGACTGTATTCTGATTTTGAATTTTAATTAATTAATAAATGTAGTCAAATGTGTCAAAATATTGGATAAACGATACAAAATATTTGTTCATGCTTATGAATATGATTGCTCAAATTTGCAACCTATAAGTGTGATTGATTGATAAGAGTTCTCAAGATTATTCAAAAGATTTATAGATTATTAAATTTGTGAAAGAAGAGGTAGATTTATAAGTTTTCAATAAATAAATGGTTAAAAATATTTCACTTGATTTAGAAACTTATGTTTTTATTTATTTATTTTAATTTAAAATTGATTTGATTTGGTCTTAAAATTCTTTGCATGGCTTTATTTTAGTTATTCTATTTGACTTAAAAATGTGTAAGCATAAATCAAGGAATTATAATTTGCATGAGTGATAGAGATTAATTACAATAAGAAGATAATTAATTAATTAATCATATATTGACTTATCGATATTGTTTCATAATTAATTAATTAATTTATCATTATTAATTAATTACTCAATTTCTAATTAATTTCATATACACATGATTAATTATTTATATTAATTATTCTCTCATAATTAAAATTATTAATAAATTGTGAAGTGATGTTTCACTACATGTTAAAATTAGATTAATTAATTAAAATAGTATATTAATTAATTGGTATGAATTTAATTAAGAACTAGTTAAATAGTGAATGATAATTAACTAGCATAGATGGGCGGGTGCATGGAAATGGGTAGCACGACAACTACAAATCAATAATGTGAGTGTGTTATAACACGTTCGCATTATTGACTGTTAAAAGAAAAAAGAAATGCAAATCTCTCATTCTAATTTTGACTGGTTTTTTTTCCAGTCACAGCCAAAACCACCACAATTTCGCACTCGCATTCTAGGAGGAGAATTTCAACAAATTTCTTCACCAAAAATCCTTATTTTTTCACAACAATGGCACCACGATGAGGAGGAGCTGTGAGAGGTAAAGATTCTATGGTTTTTGTTTTGAATTAGTTAGTTTTAGGTTGAATTTGTTAGTTTAGGTTGAATTTGATATCTATTTGTTTGAATTTTTAGGAGATGCAAATCAACATGAAAACCCTCAAGATGATCAACAACAAGACCAACCAAATCCACAAGATCAAAATCAACCACAACATCAATGTCCTCCACCAATGACTCAACCCCCTCCTGGCACTCAACAAAATTTAATGAGTGAAATTGAAAACAACAAAAAGAGAATTGATGATTTGATCAGTAGGTTGAGTGATCCAAATGGTTCAACCGTAGAAATAATGACCCTAGCAAATTCTTTAAAAGATATGTTAAAAAATGTAGATTCAATTAGCAAACAAATAACTGGATGGCAAGATACGAGGCAGGCGGCCATGGATTATTATGAAAATAAGCTATCATACAAGGATGTAAAAGATTTTAAAATTACAAAAGGTGATTTGTGCTCATTATTCGCACACCCATGCACAAATCAAAATATTACCCTCAATGCGAAGAGGTTTCCTATCCATTGGCACCACCACCAACAGATTAGGGAGTAGTTTTATGATAGGTGGTACATGGTCTTCGATTACCCACTGTGCAACAATTGCGAGGTCCCACAATATTTCCTTGGGAAACTATACAATGAGTTTATATTGAACAAAATCCTAAATTATTTTGATATGAGGGATTTCCAGGGGAGAGGTGGGGGGTTAGCTCAGGATAGACCTGGTGCACAGCTAGATCATATGCGACAAGGTAGACGAGCTCTCACTAGGCCACCTCGTGAGCACATTGTTATTCCTTCCATCGCGAAGGAAAGTGCTGACATAGAGACATTGCAGGCAATCAACACTTTGACCCAGAGTGTCATCCATCATACTAGCCCTATTCTACAGTGCCATCCAGGGGAGTCTTCGAGTGGTGGCCTTCGAATACATGTGTGTCAATATTGCGGGGCTACTTGTTCATATGACCCACCAACACTTAGGAGACTGGTACGCAGGATCTATCTACAACTATGGAGATGGAGAGGGCAGCTGAAATTTTGCATGAGGCATATGGCATTGACAGTCAAGTAAAATTTAGTTCATGTGTTCATTCAATTTAATTTATTAAATTTCAATTTTGAAATGCAAGATTAACTAAAAATGTTTTTTGATTTTAATAAAATTTTAGGGTCACAGTGTTCAGATTGGATAAACTGGCCCCCCACCAACCTATTTCTGCAATACACCTATCACTAGGGTATGTAACTAGTAAAAAATTATAAATTTATTTCATGTTAATAGCATTGTTTTAGGAATGGTAATTTAATATGTGATTTTGGATGTTGAACAGAATAATATTGGAGGTTTTGATGGAACACTTCCCAGTGGTGGTGGATTTACTCAAACCTTCACATAGGTAATAGAATAAAGAGCTTAACTGATTAATCAAGTACTTAATAGATTTGTGTAGTTTATATGTACATCGTTGATTACATTGAGTATTTTGTTGTTTTATTTTCAGTTGTTGTGAGATGATACACCTCCAAATGTGATGAGGGAAATGGATATTGGTGTGACATCTACTATACAATCCTCGATGGCTCTGACAAAAGAGGTATGAGGAAAATTAGTAAATTTCACTTTACATTTGTTGTTATAGATGTTAGTTAGTGAAAAATCAAACCATTATTGATTCACGTAGTTTAATTTCTATTTGTATGGTTTATACAAGGTTTGAGCAAGCCTGAGCATGGGCGTGAGGATATTTCCCTCATGGAGAGAGATCGCGAGATGGCTGTAAGTGATTATTTTGTCAAATATATCATTTTTTATAATATAATTTCTATATATTCATGTCTTAACTTCTTATTGTAATAGTTAAAACTTCACCATGAACTAAACCCTAGGAGGAGTAGCAGGAGCACTCCACGAGTGTAGCAAAAATGAGTGACAGACCTATCGCCATCCGAGCAAAAAGGAAAGGGAAATATTTTATTTCCAAGGCATGAAGAGCAATGAATTTTGATTTCAGAGTCCTTTGTTGTATGCCTACATGGCAATTTTCTACATAATTTTTATTGGACATATTTGACATTGTATGCCTATATGGCACTCTCGTAAGCCTATATGGCTATTTTGTACATGTATTTCATACTTATATCGACATATATTGATGTATGACTACATGGCTATTTGGTTAATACAAATATCTTTTATCGATGCCTATCCATATTTGCATTCTAAATTGATGGTTCAATAGTTATGAGTTATGTGTATTCAAGGTAATTTCTATATTAATACAAATATCTTTTATCGATGCTTATACTTATGTGATTGATGTATCTTTGTGTATGGGATCATATTAATTTCTGTTTGATGATGCTATTGTGTCTTTAAGGTTTATTTATTAAAGGGTGCATGAAACAAGTTTTAAATCCTTAAAAATCTTTGAATTTCTTAGGTTTTTCTATTTGTCGAGTCTAGGCTCCAAGCCCGAGTCCAAGTCAAAATTTGGCTTGTCAAGTCCGAGGTGAGTCCAAGTCTTGTAACACTAGTGTGAACATATTGAGGAATAATTTATATGCCAATGAAGAGAGAACCCATCCTTGTTTCCAAACAAACCATGGTATAGATATGGGTGGTTGAGATAAAATATCACTCTTGTGGATAGTTCGAACCATAATAGTTCATGGCTATAAACACACCTTCATTATGTGTGTTCTTGATCCTACTGAAGAAATGGTGGAGCATGTTGTAGATCAAATATTGCAACCCTAAGTCCACAAGAAGGTTACTTGTCTCGATTTCTACAAATGTCTTTAAGATGTTCATCCTTCTTGAGTAATGCCAACCACTATCATCGGTTTCCATGCTTCTAATGGAAAGTCAATTTGTTGCAATACCCAAAGGCTAGCAGGTTCATTCGCTCTAATACCACTATAATGACTCGAGCTCTGGATCAATAGATTTTTTATTTATTTCTTATTGGGTTGACAAAGGTTGTCATCCAATATTATTAAGATAGATAACGAAGTCCCCAAATTATAAATGAAATAAATTATGAATATGAAATCTAATTCAAATATTAATTTGATAATGGAAATTTGATAAATAAATATAATAGTTGTTTCTAATTAATCAATTAAAATCATGTGCTAGCTTTGAATATAAATCTACCTATCATTGATATATAGGCCTTGAGAATTGGGATGCCTTTCTTGATCGATACTTTGTACTCATGCATCTAACTTTGAGTCCTTTCATGATTATATGCTTGAAACGTATACTCCCATATTATAAATTTTTTCTCATATAGACCAATCCCACACTAGGTAATTCAATAATAAAAATAATCCCACAGATTGATTACCCTGATCTTCCCTTCTTATTCTCTTTTATACTCGAAAACTACACAATTGAATCCTAATAGCAATATCACAATTTGACACATTGTAGAAAATACCTCCTACTTATCAATTGATGAGCTAAAGGGGCTCTATAATGAATGTTTCATTAGGCACAACACTTGTTGAAGGTTTTGAAAATGGGGTTGCAAGCTAAGTGGGCTTAACCTTGGGGAAAAAACTTTGTGGTTAAGCACTTGAGCTGGAGTATTACTGGGATGGGTGACCTCCTGAGAAGGCCTAGTGCCTCACCTCTGTGAGCATTACCTACATGTAATGAGTGCTAAGTGGGCCATTCATTATCATGAGAGATGGGTTCTTGTGAACTCAACCCTCTTTCAATCCATGTCTGCCTTGGGTCCGTACGTGAAGCTAGAGGTCGTACGAAGTACGGGATCAACAAGTTTGTATAAGAAATCTAAAAAATAGAGAACAGTATGAATAATTCTTATCTTATCTTCTCCAAAAGTTCATCAACAACCTCCATTCGAGCCTCTCAAGGCTTTACATAGTGTTTTACACCCTTGTCTAACTAATCCACGCCCTCAACTAACTAAAAACCAACTTTCAAAACAAGTAACCGCTGAATTTAAAATTTGTTTCTTTAAGCAACTTACAAATTTGCAACTTTAGACTCCTCCAACCTAAGGGATCGATTAGGTGGAACATAGCTCGGAGTGATTCCACATGTTTCAGTGTGAAAGAGGACCATGCCTAGTGTAAACATACCTATTTGGATATGTTGGAATAGTCCGCTTGGTCACATAAGTTGTAGAACAAAAATTACACCACTTTGCAACTTTGCACTACTTGCATTTGATGCTTTTTCCATCAAGTGAAAATTCACCACCATGGGAAAACCACTTTGAGATAGCCAAAACTGAGAGAGGTTTTTGTAGGGGCTCAATATGATCCTATAGGATCATACGAGAAGTTTCTAAGCATCACGATATCCAAGTAATAGCATGCTGAAGTTTGTAGCCATTTCACACTTTGGACCCTTAAGGGATCGATCTGGTGGAACGTAGCTCAAAGTGATTCCATGTGTTTCGGTGTGAAACAAGACCATGCCTAGCATAAAAATACCTATTCAGATGCATTAGAATAGTTAGTTTGGTCATACGAGCTGTAGAGCGAAAGTTGCACCACTTTGCAACTTTGCACAGCTTGAATTTGACACTTTTTTCATCAAGTGAAAATCTGTTGCCACGAGAAAACCACTCCAAGACAGCCAAAATCAAGAGAGGTTTTTCGAGAGGGGCCCAACACCTTCCTATAGGATTAGATGAGAAGTTTCTAAGTGTAACGGTATCCATGTACTAGCATGTTGAAGTTTGCAGCCATTTTGCACTTTGAACCCTTCAGGGATCGATCTGGTGGAACATAGCTCAAAGCGATTCCATGTGTTTCGGTGCAAAAAAAGACTATTCCTAGCATAAAAATACCTATTCAGATGCGTTGGAGTAGTTAGTTTGGTCATATGAGTTGCAGAGCGAAAGTTACACCACTTTGCAACTTTGCACAACTTGAATTTGACACTTTTTCCATCAAGTGAAAATCCGCCGCCACGAGAAAACCACTCCAAGATAGCCAAAACCAAGAGAGGTTTTTTTAGAGGGGCCCAATTCCTTCCTGTAGGATTAGAAGAGAATTTTCTAAGTGTAATGGTATCCAAGTAATATCATGTTGAAGTTTGCATCCATTTTGCACTTTGGACCCTTCAGGGATTGATCTGATGGAACGTAGCTTGGAGCGATTCCATGTGTTTCGGTGCGAAAAAATGCCATGCCTAGCATAACATACCTGTTCAGGGGTGTTGGAAGAGTTAGTTTGGTCATACGAGTTGCAGAGCGAAATTTGCACCACTTTGCAACTTTGCACTGCTTGAATTCAACACTTTTTCCATCAAGTGAAAATTTGCTGCCATGAGAAAACCACTCCAAGACAGCCAAAATCGAGAGAGGTTTTTCTAGAGGGGCCCAACGCCTTCCTATACAATCAGATGAGAATTTTCTAAGTGCAAAGGTATCCAAGTAATAGCATGTTGAAGTTTGCAGCCATTTTGCACTTTGGACCCTTCAAGGATTGATCCAATGGAATATAGCTCAGAGTGATTCCATGTGTTTCGATGCAAAAGAGGACCATGCCTAGCATAAAAATATCTATTTGGATGCATTGAAGCAGTTATTTTGGTCACACAAGTTTCAGAATGAAAGTTTCACCACTTTGCAACTTTGCACTGCTTGCATTTGATGCTTTTTCCATCAAGTGAAAATCTGCCACTATGGGAAAACCACTCTGGGATAGCCAAAATCGAGAGAGGTTTTTATAGAGGGGCTCAACACAATCCTATGGGATTAGGTGAGAAGTTTCTAAGCATCACAATATCTGAGTAATAGCATGTTGAAGTTTGCAGCCATTTTGCACTTTAGACCCTTAAGGGATCGATCTGGTGGAACATAGCTCGAAGCGATTCCACATGTTTCAGTGCAAAAGAGGACCATTCCTAGCGTAAACATACCTATTTGGATGCATTGGAGCAGTTAGTTTGGTCACACGACTTGTAGAATGAAATTTGCACCACTTTAGAACTTTGCACTCCTTGCATTTGATGCTTTTTCCATCAAGTGAAAATCTACCACCATGGGAAAACCATTCTGATATAGCAAAAAATGAGAGAGGTTTTTGTAGTGGGGCTCAACACAATCCTATAAAATTACACTAGAAGTTTCTAAGTGTCATGATATACAAGTAATAGCATGTTCAAGTTTGCAACCATTTTGCACTTTAGACCCTTAAGGGATCGATTTGGTGGAACATAGCTCAAAGCGATTCCACGTGTTTCAGTGCGAAAGAGGACCATGCCTAGCATAAACATACCTATTTGGATGCGTTGGAGCAGTTATTTTGGTCACACGAGTTGTAGAACAAAAGTTGCACCACTTTGCAACTTTGCACTGCTTGCATTTGATGCTTTTTCCATCAAGTGAAAATATGTCACCATGGGAAAACCACTCTGAGATAGCCAAAACTGAGAGAGGTTTTTGTAGAGGGCCTCAACGAAATCATATAGGATCAAATGAGAAGGTTCTAAGCATCATGATATCCGAGTAATAGCATGCTAAAGTTTGCAGCCATTTTGCACCTTGGACCCTTAAGGGATCGATTCGGTGGAACATAGCTCAGAGCGATTCCATATGTTTTGGTGTGAAAGAGGACCATTCCTAGTGTAAAAATACCTATTCAGATGCATTGGAGCAGTTAGTTTGGTCACACGAGTTGCAGAACAAAAGTTGCACCACTTTGCAACTTTGCATTGCTTCTATTTGATGCTTTTTCCATCAAGTGAAAATCCGCCACCATGGGAAAACCACTCCAAGATAGCCAAAACAGAGAGAGGTTTTTGTAGAGGGGCTCAACATGATCCTATAGGATCAGATGATAAGTTTCTAAGCATCACGATATTCGAGTATTAGCATGTTGAAGTTTGCAGCCATTTTGCACTTTAGACCCTTAAGGGATCGATCCAGTGGAACATAGCTCAGAGCGTTCTACGTGTTTCAGTGCGAAAGAGGACCATGCTTAGCACAAACATACCTATTCAAATGTGTTGGAATAGTCTTCTTCATCACACGAGTTGCAGAAAAAAAGTTGCAAATTGTTTACATGACCTTTATATGACCTTTTTCACATTGTTTACATTTCAAAATTCAAAGTTTGCAAATTTTCCTATTCAATGCATTTACAGAACAAGGTGCTACTACACCAAACATGAACTGAAACCTTACAATATTTGAGTATATCTCATTATGTAATTAAATCTTACTACAATGCCTTAGGCACTTCGTTCTCACAGATCTTTTACAATGTCACTCATACATTCGAGATTCTCTTTAAATATCTACATCATAGGTGCTCATTATGAGGTTAACTTCAAATGAGTAACTTGACATTCCCTCGCTAAGCTTCACATGCTCTTTTATAATGGCTTGAAATCAAAATTGAGATTTTTCAAGATCATCAAAATAAGGATGTTGCATTGCTTTTTTGGCTGAGATTCTCTTTGATGGCTCTTAAATCAACATTTTCTGCAACAAAAGATCAATCAATTTTTAGTAGTTTACTTACAAATACGCAAAGTAAAAGAGAAAAAGAAATAGCATCCAAAATGGAAATGAAATAAAAATAGATGGAAGGCACTTACAGATGTTGCATGTAGGCATCAAAATAAGGATGTTGCATTGCTTTTATGGCTGACATTCTCTTGGATGACTCATATATCTACATTTTTTGCAAGGGGACACCAATCACTGTAAAAGAAGATGATAGCATTGGAATAAAACAAATTAATGTGCATACAAGTATAAATTAATAAGAACCAATGTGGATATACTTACAAATTAATCTAATGAACCATCTGGGTCTACTCTACTCTTTATTGTGTCAAGTATTGCCTCATGGTCAGACTCATAGACCTTCCATAACATCTTGTTCAAAGGTCTACCCCCATATTTTTTCAAATGAACATTGGATGCCACAACAAGGTTCGAGTAATGAAGAATCTTACGATGCATGTCAAAGTCCTGAAATAGCCAATGTTTAACACTTGAATGTGGGTACCTTCTAAACCATGTTCCAGTAACCACAATTGAGCCTGTAGGGTATTCGATGTTTTATCCATCTATAACTGGGGCCTCCAATTGTTTTTTGGTCTCAAAATAACAACACAAGTAATATTATGTTCCCTCTTCATTGTCTTCATCTGCAATAACTGCATAAACATGCCCTGCATTGATATGTGCAAAAAATCTCTTGAAATTTGTCAATATTACGAATATAGTACAAAGTAAGATAACGATATGGAATTTCAACAACTAAGAAAGTAGATATATCACCTGGTTGAACTAGATCTGATACGTGGTCAAAGATAGCTAGTGATTCCATCTGTGTTAGTTCCAATTCCATTTGAGGGTGACACATGTGAAGTGGGCTAAGATAACTTGTGAACCATTTGTCAACCCACTCCCCTAATTCACAATCATTCCAGGCTTGCATTGTACATGAACAAAAGAATTCCATCTTTCGTGTATCGATACTCCATGAACCTGCATTTGAGATAGGGAAAGAGTGTACCTCACTCAATCCTATTAGTGTACAACAGTCTTCATATGGTGCAATGTTATTATCATCCATCAACCAAAAAAATCTACGAACTGAAGATGTACCTTCATTACCTAGAACCATCAAAGCATTACACCACTTGATGATTGATTTTGCATCTGTCAAATTTGCACTGTCTTTATACTTTAACTCTTCTTGTGCTAATACTCTTTTCACCCATGCTTCTGCACCATCATGCTCCCCCTTTCCATGTCTAGCCTCAGAAAAGTTCCACATATGTTGAACACCTGTAATGACATGCATCCTGCACAACCAATAGAACATGTGCTAGTTCTTGAACTGTGTTGCACAGTTATCAGACTATATTATATGTTGATCGTATTCTATGCCCCTCTGAGCCAAACCATTGTAGAACATCTGGAAGCAACCTTGCACGAACCCTAGAAAAGATGTGCGATCATCACTAATGTAAAAGTGGTACTCCCTCAATACCTTCCTTTGTTCATCTATACTATCATATGCATGAATGAATGCTATGTGCACAAATATTGAAACTTGTGTGGAGTTGTAATATTGTTACTACACCTCATGTTGTGGCTGTAGAGTGTAGTTCTCTACAAAGTCAACCACGGATACTATGCTTCCAACTGGAGAGGTGTCCTTGCATAGCTTGAAGTGTGTGTCCAACCATCAGGCTCTATGGGTATGCATTGCATACTTAGACAATATACTATCACGAAATGTGGTCATAAATTAGTACACTGGAATCTTCTCACTAACCAAATCACACCTTTTTGCTTGAGACCCATCTTTTGTAGCATATGCCACTTTTTTATACTTCTCTAACTGTACTAGTTTTTGTCCCACCTCATCTGTGCTTTCCATATGTTGACATAATGGCATACACTAGAAGCCATCGCAACGCTTGCATGAACCATCCAAGCATGTTGTCCTATAGAGTATCTGGCCATCCTCTATTTCACATAATTTTTTTGATAAGAACTCTCTTGAAGATTTTGGTGGGGCTTCTATGCCACAATCCTGCAAAACATCGTTAGTATGCAAATCTAAACATATAGAATGATAAACATCATAATGGTTAGAAAATTCAACATGTAGTCTACAACAACAAGTAGTGTGTGTGTGATTTATCTTGACATAAAAAGGTTTAAGCAGCTCAATTTTTTTTTGAGAAATACTAATTTGAGGATAATCATTTTCAAATTTCTGAAAAAATTGGGTTTGAGTCATATCCAAAAAATGCTTTGGATGTGGCTCACAATTCTGACTATCGATTCTCCTTCTTACCACATCCCTTTGATTCGGAGATGGCCTTGTGTTATTCTTCCAATACTCTTCAATTAGTGTTCTCAAGGCTTCAACATGTTCTTTATCTTTTCATGACAGTCTCCTTGAGAATGCCCACAATTCATTTGTATCATTGCCCTCAATTCTTTGCCGCCTTTGAATGGATCTTGATAAAGTTTTTCTATTAATTCCCATTTTTTCACTAGTTTTTTTAATTAGGCGAGCTCTCTTTGTTTGACAACTTACCAAAGTCGATGTAATGACACGTCGGGTGAAATTAATATCCTTTGAGCATGAGGTCTGATCCACACTCTCATAAGCATCCATTAGACTCTTCACAATAGTGTCTTCACTCGATGCATTCGATGTTCTCAACCCAAGAGTCTTCATGATGTTCCTATACTTTACACCCCGCATTATTTCAACAAATAGTTGACATCTTGTAGTCTCATTTAGCATTTCAAAGAATCGTTCCCAAATCTTATCAGCATATCTTCTAAAAGTGCATGTTGAAATCTTACCTTCCATGTGCTGAAAAATATCATCATCAATATTAATCAAATACTTTGGCTTTCTACGCAAAATTCTTGGTGGTGTTCTCCTAGGTACATACATCTCAACACTAGGAATTTCATCAATATTTAATTGAGGTGGGCTAGATTGCATACCTTTGATCGAGGGTGGAGAAGAAGACATACCTTGAGGTTCACATGGTAATGGTGGCATACCTTCTTCGTCAATTTTGAGTGATGATGTACTCTCAACTTGAGATGTGTTGGATGGTGTCCAACAATATTCACTTATGGTACATGGTGTCCCTCCATATTCACTTGTAGTAGATGGTGTCCATCCATATTCACTTGTGCTAGATGGTGTCCCTCCATATTCGCTTGTGCTTAATGGTGTCCCTTCATATTCACTTGTCGTAGAGGGTGTGTCTCCAACTACGGTATTTGAATCTGTCTTACGATGATGCTTTCGCATTCATGCTTGTTGTGTTGCCAATTCTCGTTCTCTTTTTTACGGTTGAGGTTCCTCTACAATTGGGTTGTTTTCATCAATCGTTTCCAATTTCTTCTTTTCACGATATTCCACCACCCGAACTCTCTGCTTTTCTTTCAAGGTTTCGTTCTCTTCGTCTATTAGTTTCCTCTTTGTCTTTTTCTTCAGCATGGCAGATAATTTAATTTGTACCATGGTAATGAGACAAATATTAGTTCCTAAAAAATGTATCCATTCAAGATAATTGAAAAATATATTTCATTGAAGGCTTCATTTAAATAATACTTACAATCATCATGTACAAAATTTAACCTAGCATGTAGACAAATGTGTACAAACTATGGAAGCACTAGGCTGGCCAGAGCACATTTCTAACTAAAATTGAATAACCATGATGGTGATTCTGAAAACTAATGAGTGAATGGAATTGTGAGTGTTTGATAATTTTTTGGTGTAGGAGCACCTTGACAATCTATGCTTCCATTTTGAAATTTGATTCAATTTTGGGTATCTTCATGTTGTAAGAGGGTCATTAAAGAAATTTTTCATGTACAGGTTATATGAGCTTTCAAAGGTGGTTGTTTGTTAGTTATAGGAATTGGGGGGAGTTGGTTGTCATTGAAAAAGGTTTAAACAACCTCCATTGGATCGAAGGGAGGATTTTTTTTCATTTTGAAATCCATTTTTTTGATAAACAAATGCTCTTTTATAGAAATTCACTATTTTTTTGCACTTTCGTGCACTTGTACGCATATATACAACCTCCCCTTGATATAAAACTAATATAATATTGTATGAACATGTCTTAAGTCTCTAATGCATTAGTTCTGAGGGCTTAACATTACGTTTGAAGGGAGAAATTGATAATTTTATGAAACTGCTCATTTCAAGCTAGTCAAGGGTTTGAGTAGGATTTAATTATGAAATGACCATCCCACCTACTGTTATGACTTGTTTCTCGGTGCGATGGCATGTAAATTGTTAGAGTAGGGTCTTCTTTTGTTGAAAATTCCTTGGAATGAAACTAATGGCAATAGGATATGTAGTTCTTAGCTCAAACAAGCACTTTTCCATGAGAATTTGAGGAACCAAGGAGTGATTTTGAAAAAGTGTTGAAGGAGTGGTCTATGTAATGAACTTTTTACCTTTTGTAGGGTATTTTGAAGATTTTTGATGCTTTGGAATGGTCTGGGAAGGCCCAGGTATAGGAGTTTCTATAAACCCTCCCTCTTTGCATTGAAAAATGGGGGTTTTTGTATTGGAAGCCTAGTTGAGTGGGTAAGTTCCTAAGACCTAGAAATTATCTTGTTTTGAGACCTAATTAAAGAATATTTTTTGGTTTGGAAGTCTGGTGTGAAGATCTAAGGGTAGTTCCTTTGTAAAATTGGCCTACTTGGAGGCCTAAAATAGTGAAAAAGGTCAGTTTTCTTAATGTTGTCCGAAAGGAGTCATGTGATGGGTTAAGATATGTCTTGCAACTTTGAAATTGGTGCTACAATCATTCTTTTATTTTCTTGGTGTTTTGGAAAATTTTGGAGTTAAGGGCCCAAAACTGGTTTTGCACAGTAACTAGATTCCAAGGGTGAAATGTGGGAAATAATATTTTTGTTTGTTGTCTTGGAGGAGTGTTGGTATTGGTCCATTATGCCTTTTTAATCTTCTTAGATGGATCTTGAAGGCAAGTTGACATCTTCAATGGTTTTGGGTCCTCTAACTCTGCATCAAAAATGAGTATCACAGTTTGAAGTGTGTGCATTGTTTGGGAGATACATGTGACAGTTTGCAGATGCTTGGCTACTAGTAATATGGACAATGAACAAAGGAACTAAGTCTTTGTGTAAGGGAAGACTTCTCAAAGGTTTCATTTTTTTTTAACTAACTCAAACACAGATTTATTAAGCAAATAATGGTTTGGTTGTGCCTTAAGAATTATAGTTTGTGTTTGTAAACAATGGTGCCATTATCGAAGATTTAAGACAACTTGTGAATGAAATAATCATTGGTTGATGTTTTGAGGAACCTAGTTGATTGTAATCAGTTATTTTCAAGGTGTTTTGAAGGTCCTTAAGGAATTGGGAACTCTTAATGCTAATTTGAGTATATGAATCAAATATTTTGTGAAGGGAAATATAGTTGAATAAGTGTGTCAAGAAAGGTGTTTATTTCTTCCTTTGTATTGCATCAGTTTGTGCAAAGGTATTGGAAGGTGTTTGGACCCTTCAAAGGAATGGGGGAGGCTTGGATTTGTCTTAAAGGATGAATTTTGGTGAATGGTTCTGAATTTCTATAATTGGAAAGTGTATATAATTTGGTAATTTAAAATGTGCATTAACAACCTAAGGTTATAATGACAAACAAAAATGAAAGCAAGCCATAATAGAATGAAAGAAAATGTGTAAGGACTTCACATACCTTAAAATCTAGACTTTCAAATGGAGGAGTTCAACCCAATTATATAGCCTTAGCTTCTTCTTTCTTCAAACTCCACAAAAATTTGGCTTGTTCAAAAGCTTGTTCCCTTCCACACTTCAATTGTATATCAGTTTTCAATGGAATTCAAACTTCAATTGATATAATATATCTTTCAACGTGGAATCTCTGCTATTTCATGCAAAGGTGGTAAAAATATCATGGAAAAGGTGATGGAATGTGAAAAATATGCTTGCACACTTCACAACATCATCAAAAAGCTATTTTTTGTCAAAGCACATGCAAAACCAAGGGAATATGCAGACTGTGGGCCTTCAAATCATGGGTATATAGAGTTTTTTAACATTTTAGTCGAGTAAAAAATGAGCTCGCATTATAGCGCGAGCGAGTTATGTGAAATTTGGTTTTCTTAGTGTATTTTTGAGAGTATAGGAGTTTCTGAGAGAGTGGGAGGGAGACAGGGGGAGAGGGGAGATAGAGAGGGAGGGAGAAGGGGAGAGTGGGAGGGAGAGAGGGAGAGAGGGAGGTGGGAGATAGAGAGGAGAGTGGGAGAAAGAGAGAGTGTGAGAGAGAGTGGGAGAAGGGAGAAGTGGAGAGTGGGCGGGAGGGGGAGAGATGGTGAGAGTTGATAAGGGGAGAAGCGGAGAGTGGGAGATAGAGAGGGGGGGAGAGATGGTGAGAGTGGGAGAAAGATAGAGTGGGAGAGAGTGGGCTAGAGTGGGAGAAAGAGAGAGTTGGAGGGAGAGAGGGGGAAGGTGGGAGATAGAGAGGGAGGGAGAGAGGGGGAAAATAGGAGAAAGAGAGACTGGGAGAAGGGGAGAAGTGGAGATTGGGAGACCGAGATAGTGGGAGAGAGTGGGAGATAGAGAGGGAGGGAGAGAGGGTGAGAGTGGGAGAGAGTGAGGGAGAGTAAGAGTGGGGGAGAGTGGGAGAAAGAGAGAGTGGGAGGGAGAGAGGGGGAGAGTGGGAGATAGAGAGGGAGGGAGAGAGGGGGAGAATGAGAGAAACCCTAAACCCTAAACCCTAAAACCTCAACCCTCAACCCTCAAACCTCAACCCTCAAACCCTCAAACCCCAATCCCTCAACCCCTATACCTTCTTAATCCCTCAACCCCTATACCCTCATAATCCCTCAACCCTCAAACCCTAATCCCTCAACCCTCAACCCTCAACCCTTTAACCCTAATCCCTCAAACCCTATACCCTCTTAATCCCTCAACCCTCAACCCTTAAACCCTAATCCCTCAACCCTTATACCCTCTTAATCCCCTCAACCTTTAAACCCTAATCCCTCAACCCCTATACCCTCTTAATCCCTCAACCCTCAACCCTTAACCCTTAAACCCTAATCCCTCAACCCCTTAACCCTCAACCCTCTTAATCCCTCAACCCTTAACCCTCAACCCTTAAACCCTAATCCCTCAACCCCTATACCCTCTTAATCCCTCAACCCTTAGCCCTCAACCCTTAAACCCTAATCCCTCAACCCCTATACCCTCTTAATCCCTCAACCCTCAACCCTTAAACCCTAATCCTTCAACCCTATACCTCTTAATCCCTCAACCTCAATCCTCAACCCTTAAACCCTAATCCCTCAATCCCTATCTACCCTCTTAATCCTCAACCTCAACCTCAACCCTTCAACTCTTAATCCTCTACCCCTATACCCTCTTAATCCTTGAACCTCAAACCTCAACTCCTTAAAACCTAATCCTCAACCCCTAAACACTCAA